>CM055111.1:12876696-13405476 GCA_029204225.1 Diphasiastrum complanatum | reverse complement strand
AGAGAGGCAGAAAGAAGTCAACACTAGTTGATGAGATAGAGGTAATGTGCCTTTAACATTCCATTTGGACATTATTTTTTCGAATACGATGGTTTGCCTAAGGGTAAGTAGTTACTATTTTTGGCCACAATCCAGCTCTAATACCATGTGAAAATTTCATATCCAAATATATCCAAAATATTAGACCTAGCTAGAGAATGATTGCACTAAACCCAAATTGCTTCTATGTTAAATAGTTCATTCACTAGCCGCTAGTTTGATAAAAAACACTAACCAAAATATACACATACACCAACCACACAACATAATCTCTGCCTCCATTTGGCCCCTAGAATAGTCAAGTACAATGTTGACAAATTATCTCACTCCCTCTTCAGCTTTACTTGCTATTTTCAAAATAGATAAATTATATAAAGTGATGATGAATTATGCAAGATGGACTCCATTTACTATATCGATTATGATGTGTTTCATTGATCTTGCATAAGGCATTAGAAAGAAGACGTGCCCTAAAGAGGGAGTTAATTCTTAAGAGGGAGAAAAAGTATCAAGTCAATTTGTAGTAGGTTCAACTTTATACAAGTATGAAAATTGTCACCATGACCTTCCAACTTATCCTATGTAGATTGTTAAAAAGTGTTTTAAAGGAGGTTTACACAACTTTTATTGTTGATATCAATGTACACAAGCAAGATCAAAAGCCTCATTTAGAAACCAAAGACTTGATTCTAGATCATTATTTAGAATAAGTTTGATGCTTAATCATAAGTTTTTATGATAAATTAAGCCTTGCCACATGTTTTTGGATTTTTGGAAAATGTGCATGGGGTTCATTTGACATAATGGATGTACCAGCTGTAGGGATATCTAGACATCAAAAGTCGACACTAACAACATGGAGATTCTTTGCATAGGCAAATGCTATAGGGGCTTTATCCACAAGTTTCCATCATTGCAAAGTCAGTGTTACTCAAATTTTTCCACAAGGAATTTGTGGGGCCAATTGAATGTGAGGGGGCATTTAGTCGATCGAAGGAAGAATTGAGTATGGCACAAAGAATTTGATAGAACAAGTTTGAGTTGACATTTGTGTTGAATATAGATTGGAAGCCTAAGGGAGTGGGAGGAACTTTTTCCTAAAAGGAAGGCAAGTGCCAGAGAAGATTTGCTTGTGAAAATGAAGCATCGAACAAAGCTTGAAAAAGGTATGCACAAGTCATAGAGAATGGTATGCTCTAGTATGAATTCATCTATATATTTTACATCAAAATACATTAGTCCACCAAACATTAGATGTGAACTGTGACTGTAGACATTATGGTTCGATCATTGGTAGTTGGGGAGGTCTCTTGAGTGGTGGGGGCGAGCAAATAAACATTATTGTCTTTTTTGATATTTTTCATCCTACATGGCATTCCAAAAAGGGTCTTTTTGATATTGGGAACTCCTCTAACGAGTGTGAGAGATTCACATGCATGCATACTTGGCCAGAGGTATGAAGGCCATCTTTGTCCCACAAGTCATATGCCTGACAATATGAGGGTCAAACAGTTCAATAGCAATTAAATGGGACTCTCCACACAGTAGTAAATATATGCATGTAGCATGGACAATAGGTGATCATTAGAGGAGTTCTAAATTCCAAAAAGACCCTTTGTAAAGATTCTTTTTCTATTTTTTCTCAAATTTTTCTTACACATGGACCAATCAAAACACCCAAATTTGAAATCTACGTAACGTAACTTTTTGAGTCCACATTTTGATTCCACACTAAAAATGGCATAACTTTTTAGTAGTTAGTCCCAAATTTAGCGAAGTTTGGTGCATTGGAAACTGCTCAACAAGGGCTTTCTAATGATATGTTAGATGACATACTTCTTAGCTATCGTTAAGAAGTTATGGCAAGTCAAAAGTATTAGTGTTGTAATATTTTAATAATATAAAAGACATCTTGCACGAATTCTTAAAGGGTCTTTTTGGAGCTCAAAACTCCTCTAATGGGTTAGGACTGCAACCCCCCATGCAAACTCACACACACTAGTCTAGGAGGGACACTTTCTATAAGAGAATGCATCGGGTGTTCGAGGCTAGCTTTGTCTGCTTGTGGTTTCTCACAACTTACAAAACACATTGTAGAGTTGATGTAGAATTGGTGGATGGTGACTTGCACAAAGAGATGAGCATATGATATTCAGTTTTTACAAATCATTGTAGGGTGGAATTCACATTAGTCAGTTGATTATATGACACAAACTTATTGTTTTTAGATTATTCATTACGTAGGTCTTATAGAACGAATTGAAAGCATTTAGAGTATGGAATTGATAGAGCATGTTGAGCTGAGGTTCTTACAGAGAATTTTCTAGAGGGTTCTTCCTAGGAAACAAAATCAGGTGTGACAGATGCAGGAGTCGTAGCACCATGTGCCATATGTGCGGTGCCTCCTGAGTAAGTATTTCTAGAAGTAAGGAATCCCTACGAGAAGACCTGTTAGAGGGATGTGTTGGACTCAAGGCCGCATGAGGTGCAACATCATCGTCCCGACCTAAATCTCACATGTGTGGAGCATATTACCACATATGGAGGGTAGTCATAATCATTTTATCTCATTTATGGTGAGTCTAAATAGTCAATAGGATTTAAACTTGAGTTCTAGTGAGATAGTGACATTTGTCACATGATGTTAGGATTGAAATGCATCTATTTGGCCCCATCACATTTAGAGGCAAATTTACTACATGCTTAGTGTGACCGACAAACATTTTGGCCCGTATAGCCATAGCCGAAGGGGTCCTAGTCCGCCCAAAATGGACTATCAAGAAGTTGATAAATAAATCAGCTTTAGAAATGGCTGTGTAATTTCTGTTTTCCATGATCTTAGTGAATTTCTGGTGGATTGCCAATGTAACCAGAGTTTTATTTTAATATAATATGATGTTTGATACTTTTTTAGGTTTTTGTCTTTCACCCAGCCCATGTGGAAATCAGAGACTGCCCAATATTTTCTATACACAATATTGCAAATATAAAAGTTGATGAGTCAATTGCACAACATGGTTTCTCCACAGTTTGAAGATTAGTCCAAAATAGAGATTCACATAAATGTGAACTAATTTCTAGGACTAAAAAAGGTTTGTCTAGGCATATGACAACTTTCGTTGATGATGGAGAGTCCAAACATCCGCCAAATTGCATTGAGAATTATGAGTTTGTAGAACCCTAGCATACCATCATGGTTGAGGGATCTAATGGTCGAGAATTCAAATGAAATAATATTCCTTTCAGAATGAGTGTCTACTCCACAAAAATAGAGTATGTGCTTCCAACATAGAAGATTTTAGCTGCCAAGTATTATATGATTGTCATGATAGTGGGACACCTACAAATTCGAAAAATTATGAGCTTTTTCGGAGGCAAACTATTCCTAGTATGAAAAAGGACATCCAACAATATGTGATTAGTTTCCAAAAGTGTCCAATTAACAAAGAAGAGAGTCTATAGAAAGGTGGATTGTTACAACCTTTTTGAAATATAAACTGGCAAATGGGAAAGTATATCCATGGATTTTATAGTATGCCTACCTAGGACCTAGAAAGGTCATGATGACATATGAGTCATAGTTGATCATTTGACCATAATGGCTCACTTTGTTTTGACCGAAACAATTATTATGGCACTGGAATTAGCAAGGTTGTTCATAGACATGCTATTTTTATTATGTTACAATCATCTTTTTGGCACAATCAATGACCAAGATAATAAGTTTGATGGGGATTTTTGGAGAGCACTATTCCATCACCTCCATACCAAATTGAATACGAGTACAACAGGCCATCCACAATATCTACAACTAGACTTTCAAACAAAAAGGGGGAAAGCAAACGATAGAGGATATGCTTAGAGCATACATCAGCAAAAAGCAAATTAATTGGGAAGAATAGTCTTCGATAGTAGAGTTTTATTATAATAATGCCAGACATTCAGCTACGGAATACAGACTGTTTATGTTGATGTATGGTTTTCAACCATGCTCACCTAGAGACGAAGGATTCAAGCATAAAAAAGTTGAAATAGTTGAATAGAAGACCTAAACCAGATGGTAAAATATCTTGCATCACTTAGACTAAATTTTAAATTTTTGGAAAATGTAGCATCTTACAAATAATTTTTTTTCTTGTATTTGAAGGTTCAAAATTTTCGAGAATTTTAAAAAATCTTCAGTGCTCAAAAGAAAATGTCCTCCACCACTTCCCGTGGTGTTTATGACTATTTTGTTAAAAATAATTGTCTTTTACATGTATGTAATTGCAAGAAATTTAACTAAACTCGTATATTTGAATGTATTTCTGCACAAAATGAAATTGCAATTTCTAAAAGAAATTGTCTTTGGTTGCTTGTAGTAATTATCCCACCTTTTATCCAGTACATCTTGTGACACGGTCTATGTCTCCCTCATGGGCAGGCAGACACATGGAGAGATTTGATGGGAGGCTCGGAGTTCCAGTAGGCTGGTCGACTACCTGTCAACCTCCTCTCGCTCTGAGTAGATTCAGTCTCCACTCCCCTACGACTGACCTGTTTCTCCTTCTCATGTGGGTCTCTCCAGCCAGAGTCCCTCTCCCACCCATGATAATCCCAATGCCACTTTCTGACATTCTTGGGAGAAGAGGGATCATAGGAGGAGTCGCCTCAACAGTGGCTCATGTTGTGCAGGTTGCAATGATGATGTTGCACCTCATGCGGCCTCAAGTCCAGCACATGATCCCTCTAACAGGTCTTGTCATAGGAATTTATTACTTCTAGAAGTACTTCCCGTGGCATTTATGGTTATTTTGTTAAAAATAATTGTCTTTTACATGTATGTAATCGCAAGGAATTTAACTAAACTCGTATATTTGAACGTATTTCTGCACAAAATGAAATTAAAATTTCTAAAATTGTCTTTGGTTGCTTGTAGTAACTATCCCACCCTTTACCCAGTACATCTTGTGACACGTCGATACAATCTAAAGCACCTCCTTGTAAATTGTGATGCAAGTTGGTAACTTGTATAATTGAACTTGAAATTTGATGATAAATATCAATTAGACCATTTGAGTGAAGTTTGTAGAGTAGATATATACACACTTTAAGTTAGTCTAGCATAATGTTATCCAAGTAATTTGTGATACAAGTTGGTAAGTATTAGGCTTGGTTTATGATCAGTTTATAGATTAGACCAATAGGTTTGTATATGGCATACTAGCAGAATATCCAAGTAATTTGTGATGGAAGGTGGTAAGTATGTTAACAAACTTGGTGTTTAATTATAAATTTGAGTTAGATGAATTTTGGAATATTGAGGTTTGTGGACTCATACTAGCATCATAAACTTGAAAATTCAGACCATTTGAATGAGATTATTAGATACAAATAGCCAAGAAATTTGTGCTCCAAGTTGGATAGGAATTAATTAGCTTGGTTTGTGGGATATTGTTAAACAATAAGCCACGTCAGCAATAGTTAAAGGACCTATGATCAGTAAGCTAATGTAGGACCTGTTAGACTATGTGTCTTTATGTAATATGTAGGTGATAGTAGAATTCAGGAAAGAAATGTTTTGTTTGAGGGAGGGTTTGTTGGTGTCAAAGAAAACACACTTGTGTTTCTTGTGTTTGTTGACATCAACAATCCAACTCTCAAGGCTGTCAATACGTAGTATCTACTTCTTGGCATGTAATCTTCCCTCATTTGAACATATAAACAGCCATCGCAGCTGGCTATCCTATGGCCATTTTCTCATTAAGCCTCTCTTGTTTTCTTTGCTGAGTTTCTGGGTGCTATGTAGCTTAACTAGCATGAACGTTTTGGTAACCAAACCCAACAGATTGTTTATTTGTGTGAAGAGAGGCTGCTTTTGAATGAACCATAGGCTTCGATCCAGGGAATTGCAGTGTCCAGCAAAGTGTATTAGAGAGAATATGGTCTCTGTCTGACTCCGCATACGTTCCACTGCTTGATATCCATGCTAAAAGGACTTCCCTACCTGCCTATGTTGAAAATCTTTGATGACTAGACTATCAACCTGTCTAATGTAAGCCAGAATGAAATGTGGATGAACTGCTCGTACCCATGTAAAGAGGAAAAAGAGACTCACATGAGAGAATAAGCGAAGTAGCAAGTCATGAAGAGAAAGATTAATGCCTCTAATGCTGATGTTTCACTGATGTAATCAGTAATACAAAGAGAGAAAATCATGGCTTAGTTTAGCCCTGGTGATCCTCTTGGTTTGTTCATGATAGATGACGAAGAGGACTACTGATGCTCCTGCTATGACTTGAATGTGTCAGAGACCAACCTTGGTCATTCTTATTCGAGTGTTGCTTGATAACAATTGCTATTTGGGAGTACCAATGTGCTCCAGTGGAAACTAAGACTGTGTGTGATGCTCCAGTGGGAGCTATGGCTGTGTGATGAAGAACTACAGTGGGAGTGATGACTGTCTATAGAATGAGCTTTCTACTGGTGTGTAGGGCTCTCTTAAAATGACTGTGTGAAAGCGCTAATGCATGAAAGAAAATTCACGGAAGCTCAAATGTAGAAACAAGAATTATCTAGTTTCTACTACTGCAACATATGGCAGACTACAATTATAGATTTACTACATGGAAATAATGGGCGGAAGAGAAAATGAATCAATCAGACATAAAACAATTACAGATTACTATGTCTAATGCACTCTTGCATCTATATCATCTGAATTACAGAGTTACAACAAAACTTGTGCGCTATTTGGATCTCAAACAGCGCATAGAGAAAGTGATTAACATGCAAAACTTTGCAGATTATGATTCTAAAGTACAAGCTCACATACCCAAGTGGTACAGCAACGGCCGTCCTCATCAACACCTTCCACAATATTGAAGCATTAAACGTCGCATTATTCTGGAAATTGCGACTTTCTTGATTCATTGTAGTTTTGCCTTTCATATACCTGTGAGTCGAACAGTGCACATTTTATTCTGAGAATAAGCATGCAGCACGTATAGTATATAATGCGACAGATGTCAATTCAACTTTTCATAATAATTGTTCCTGCTGCTGCTGCTGCTGCCTCAAGAAACAGGTTAGGTCTCTTGGAAAGAGTTTTGTGGTCAGCTTTTTATGGAGTTTCTTCAAATGGTTTTACAGCGGCACAGGCGACGCTACCTGCGGATTCGATAGCTTCCCTAGCCTTGGGTTAAAAGCTCTAGATAGTAGGTGTGAATATGTTTTTAGAACCTGTGGACGTTGGGCATTCACAAATAGTGGGAGTACAATCTTAAAAGCATACGTATTTCAGATTCCATATTCAGCATATAGTGTTTACATTGTTGTTAATGTTGCTGCCTGTGTGGGCAGATTCAATTTCGACTTCAGCTTTGTGTATATTGGAGCAGGCATGATCTGTCCACATAATTGTGAACTGTTCCGTTCTACTAGGTGCAGTCATATCCTGGGGTTTCATGTGGCCCCGTATCACCAACAAAGCAGGCGAATGGTATCCAGAACATCTTGGAGGAACTAATTTCAGAGGACTGTATGGCTACAAAGTATGCAACTCAACAGCCATGGCCACCTTGCACCTGATACGTCTTGCAACCTGTTTAGTTACCTAGCATCCTGGTGCCTGTGGGGTTTATGACAGACAGCTTCGCATAAGGGTTCGATGTTGCATGCAGAATATAAGATCTATGGGACTTCTCTACAAATTAACTTGCTACGTTTTGTACTGGTTGTCATCTCAATTCGTTGGGTTGTTCTACCAACGTATAATTATCTAGTGTAGCAATCCAGCCAACCATCTCCTATCTTATTATGCAACTTGCGAATCAGCTCAGTTACTGATATTGATCATACTGCTTATTATTTTACTGCTCATTCATGAATCAATCTTGCTGCTCAGGTGTTTGTTGCTATTGCACTCATCCTTGGAGATGGACTGTACAACTTCATTAAAGTTTTCATTGTCTGTACAAGCTCATTATACGAGCAGTACAAGAACAATCAGCTTCTCCCCGTTTCCAAGGGTAAGCAGCAGTAATATGTTGGGACATCTGAAGATGATTCACTGTGATCCTTTATAAGGTGCATAGTAATGCCTTCTGCGAGGAGTTGATGGTAGTATATTAAAATTAGTGCTTACAAGTAGTAATATAGTCACTCTCTAACAGACAGCAGACCAGTGTAGATAATGCTTGCTGCTTCAGAAGCTCTTGTATCCATCATGGTTCATGATTTTTTCATTGTCTCCAAACAGATGCAATTGATGATACCGACATACTCACAAACGACGAGAAGAAACGCAATGAAGAATTTTTGAAGGACAGGATCCCTCTGTGGGTAGCTGTAGCACGCTATATGGCTCTTGTTGCCATCTCCATTGGCGTAACAAAGCTTCAAGCCTTTGAAGTGGTATTTTGTATTGGTCTGCTACATTGTGGCTACCGTTCTCGCCTTCTGCAATGCATATGGATGTGGCCTAACAGATTGGAGCTTAGCATCCACGTATGGAAAATTGGGCCTTTTTATCTTCTCTGCATGGGCAGGAAGCCAAGGGCATGGTGTAGTTGTTGGCTTAGCGGCATGCGGAGTGATGATACAGATGCAAGAGTGCATTAGAGTGAATATCAAGCAGTGGAACGTATGCGGAGTCAGACAGAGACCATATTCTCTCTAATACACTTTGCTGGACACTGCAATTCCCTGGATCGAAGCCTATGGTTCATTCAAAAGCAGCCTCTCTTCACACAGATAAACAATCTATTGGGTTTGGTTACCAAAACGTTCATGCTAGTTAAGCTACATAGCACCCAGAAACTCAGCAAAGAAAACAGGAGAGGCTTAATGAGAAAATGGCCATAGGATAGCCAGCTGCGATGGCTGTTTATATGTTCAAATGAGAGAAGATTACATGCCAAGAACTAGATACTACGTATTGACAGCCTTGAGAGTTGGATTGCTGATGTCAACAAACACAAGAAACACAAGTGTGTTTTCTTTGACACCAACAAACCCTCCCTCAAACAAAACATTTCTTTCCTGAATTCTACTATCACCTACATGTCGACTCCTCATCTTCACACACCATTTGTGTGTGGTCTACGCAACTATACATGGATTGTGATTAAACCGTCTTTCACCTACATGTAGACTCTACATCTTCACACAACATTGTGTGTGGTCTATGTAGCTATACATGGACTGTGAATATCATTGATTTTAGCAAGCTACAAAGAAATTCATTTCATGTTTAGAGCCTGAATGCTCTAATTTCAAAAGATGCAGATTTCTTTGCACTCTGCCACATCCATCAAGTGTATCTTGATAAGGTTCCTCATCGCCATAATCAAACATGTGCAAGATCTTTGGTTAATGACCACTGAATCCAGAGGTAAATTGATTTGAAGTAGTTTGTGATGTAGCTTCAAGATGATCTTCTTTGGTTCTCTCTTGACCACTGGCTTCATTCCTCTATAGTGAAGCTTTGATCCAACGGGCATCTTCCCTCAACACTTCTGCTACTGCAGTCTCATGATTTTTGGTATTCAAAGATGAAAAGAGCTCTGATAGGACTCATTGCATCAGCTGCAGTGTAGAAGAGAACGTGGACCCAGATAGAGAGGAGCTGAGCAAGCGCAGGTTGGAGAGAGCGCTGCCAACGGTAGATGCGTTGAGAGAGAGAAGAGAGAGAGCGTAGACTCCCCAAGAAACATTCCTCTTGAAAAAAAATGCCATAGGATAGCCCACTTCAAGGGCTGTTTATATATTTAAATGAGAGAAGATTACATGCCAAGAACTAGATACTACGGATTGAAAGCCTTGAGAGTTGGATTGCTGATGTCAACAAACACAAGAAACACAAGTGTCTTTTGTTTGACACCAACACAATCTTGTTTTGTTTCGATGCAAGCACCAGGCAGTATGATCTCTGAAGGCTGACAGACCAATACAAGCAGATCGCGAGTAATTCAGCCAGGGAGCCATCGAGCATGGGCGAGAAGATTGTCGGCAGATCACATGGGCTCTGATACCATGTTACATTCTCAGAGTTACGTAATAGCAGCAGCAGAAGAGAGAGTGCACGAGAGAGAAGCAAGAGCGCCATGTAACTAAACACTATATACTGAATTATATAAATGTGTGGGCAACAACTCTTTACATAGAGAGAGTGACAACAATTTTTGAACCGTTTCCATATGAAAGGACATATTACATAAAGACACATAGTCTAATAGGTCCTACATTAGCTTATTGACCATAGGTCCTTTAACTACTGCTGACGTGGCTTATTGTTTAACAATACCCCACAAACCAAGCTAATTAATTCCTATCCAACTTGGAGCACAAATTTCTTGGATATTTGTATCTAATAATCTCATTCAAATGGTCTGAATTTTCAAGTTTATGATGCTAGTATGTGTCCACAAACCTCAATATTCCAAAATTCATCTAACTCAAATTTATAATTAAACACCAAGTTTGTTAACATACTTACCACCTTCCATCACAAATTACTTGGATATTCTGCTAGTATGCCATATACAAACCTATTGGTCTAATCTATAAACTGATCATAAACCAAGCCTAATACTTACCAACTTGTATCACAAATTACTTGGATAACATTATGTTAGACTAACTTAAAGTGTGTATATATCTACTCTACAAACTTCACTCAAATGGTCTAATTGATATTTATCATCAAATTTCAAGTTCAATTATACAAGTTACCAACTTGCATCACAATTTACAAGGAGGTGCTTTAGATTGTATCGACGTGTCACAAGATGTACTGGGTAAAGGGTGGGATAGTTACTACAAGCAACCAAAGACAATTTTAGAAATTTTAATTTCATTTTGTGCAGAAATACGTTCAAATATACGAGTTTAGTTAAATTCCTTGCGATTACATACATGTAAAAGACAATTATTTTTAACAAAATAACCATAAATGCCACGGGAAGTACTTCTAGAAGTAATAAATTCCTATGACAAGACCTGTTAGAGGGATCATGTGCTGGACTTGAGGCCGCATGAGGTGCAACATCATCATTGCAACCTGCACAACATGAGCCACTGTTGAGGCGACTCCTCCTATGATCCCTCTTCTCCCAAGAATGTCAGAAAGTGGCATTGGGATTATCATGGGTGGGAGAGGGACTCTGGCTGGAGAGACCCACATGAGAAGGAGAAACAGGTCAGTCGTAGGGGAGTGGAGACTGAATCTACTCAGAGCGAGAGGAGGTTGACAGGTAGTCGACCAGCCTACTGGAACTCCGAGCCTCCCATCAAATCTCTCCATGTGTCTGCCTGCCCATGAGGGAGACATAGACGTGTCACAAGATGTACTGGATAAAAGGTGGGATAATTACTACAAGCAACCAAAGACAATTTCTTTTAGAAATTGCAATTTCATTTTGTGCAGAAATACATTCAAATATACGAGTTTAGTTAAATTTCTTGCAATTACATACATGTAAAAGACAATTATTTTTAACAAAATAGTCATAAACACCACGGGAAGTGGTGGAGGACATTTTCTTTTGAGCACTGAAGATTTTTTAAAATTCTCGAAAATTTTGAACCTTCAAATACAAGAAAAAAAATTATTTGTAAGATGCTACATTTTCCAAAAATTTAAAATTTAGTCTAAGTGATGCAAGATATTTTACCATCTGGTTTAGGTCTTCTATTCAACTATTTCAACTTTTTTATGCTTGAATCCTTCGTCTCTAGGTGAGCATGGTTGAAAACCATACATCAACATAAACAGTCTGTATTCCGTAGCTGAATGTCTGGCATTATTATAATAAAACTCTACTATCGAAGACTATTCTTCCCAATTAATTTGCTTTTTGCTGATGTATGCTCTAAGCATATCCTCTATCGTTTGCTTTCCCCTTTTTGTTTGAAAGTCTAGTTGTAGATATTGTGGATGGCCTGTTGTACTCGTATTCAATTTGGTATGGAGGTGATGGAATAGTGCTCTCCAAAAATCCCCATCAAACTTATTCTCTTGGTCATTGATTGTGCCAAGAAGATGATTGTAACATAATAAAAATAGCATGTCTATGAACAACCTTGCTAATTCTAGTCCTATAATAATTGTTTTGGTCAAAACAAAGTGAGCCATTATGGTCAAATGATCAACTATGACTCATATGTCATCATGACCTTTCTAGGTCCTAGGTAGGCATACTATAAAATCCATGGATATACTTTCCCATTTGCCAGTTTATATTTCAAAAAGGTTGTAACAATCCACCTTTCTATAGATTCTCTTCTTTGTTAATTGGACACTTTTGGAAACTAATCACATATTGTTGGACGTCCTTTTTCATACTAGGAAAAGTTTGCCTCCGAAAAAACTCATAATTTTTCGAATTTGTAGGTGTCCCACTATCATGACAATCATATAATACTTGGCAGCTAAAATCTTCTATGTTGGAAGCACATACCCTATTTTTGTGAAGTAGACACTCATTCTGAAAGGAATATTATTTCATTTGAATTATCGACGACTAGATCCCTCAACCATGATGGTATGCTAGGGTTCTACAAACTCATAATTCTCAATGCAATTTGGCGGATGTTTGGACTCTCGATCATCAACGAAAGTTGTCATATGCCTAGACAAATCTTTTTTAGTCCTAGAAATTAGTTCACAATTATGTGAATCTCTATTTTGGACTAATCTTCAAACTGTGGACAAACCATGTTGTGCAATTGACTCATCAACTTTTACATTTGCAATATTGTGTATAGAAAATATTGGGCAGTCTCTGATTTCGACATGGGCTGGGTGAAAGACAAAAACCTGAAAAAGTATCAAACATCGTATTATATTAAAATAAAACTCTGGTTACATTGGCAATCCACCGAAAGTTCACTAAGATTATGGAAAACAGAAATTACACAGCCATTTCTAAGGCTGATTTATTTATCAAACTTCTCGATAGTCCATTTTGGGTGGACTAGGACCCCTTCGGCTATGGCTATACGGGCCAAAATGTTTGTCGGTCACACTAAGCATGTAGTAAATTTGCCTCTAAATCCTAACATCATGTGACAAATGTCACTATCTCACTAGAACTCAAGTTTAAGGCCTATTGACTATTCAGACTCACCATAAATGAGATAAAATGATTATGACTACCCTCCACATGTGGTAATATGCTCCACACATGTGAGATTTAGGTTGCGACGATGATGTTGCACCTCATGCGGCCTCGAGTCCAACACATCCCTCTAACAGGTCTTCTCGTAGGGATTCCTTACTTCTAGAAATACTTACTTAGGAGGCACCGCACATATGGCACATATGGCTACGACTCCTGCATCTGTCACACCTGATTTTGTTTCCTCAGAAGAACCCTCTAGGAAATTCTTTGTACGAACCTCAGCTCAACATCCTCTATCAATTCCATACTCTGAATGCTTTCAATTCGTTCTATAAGACCTACGTAATGAATAATCTAAAAACAATAAGTTTGTGTCATATAATCAACTGACTAACGTGAATTCCACCCTACAATGATTTGTAAAAACTGAACATCATATGCTCATCTCTTTGTGCAAGTGACCATCCACCAATTCTACATCAACTCTACAATGTGTTTTGTAAGTTGTGAGAAACCACAAGCAGACAAAGCTAGCCTCGAACACCCAATGCATTCTCTTATAGAAAGTGTCCCTCCTAGACTAGTGTGTGTGAGTTTGCATGGGGGGTTGCAGTCCTAACGCATTAGAGGAGTTTTGAGCTCCAAAAAGACCCTTTAAGAATTCGTGCAAGATGTCTTTTATACTATTAAAATATTACAACACTAATACTTTTGACTTGCCATAACTTCTTAATGATAGCTTAGAAGTATGTCATCTAACATATCATTGGAAACCCTTTGTTGAGCACTTTTCAATGCACCAAACTCCGCTAAATTTGGACTCACCACTAAAAAGTTATGCCATTTTTAGTGTGGAATCAAAATGTGGACTCAAAAACTTACGTTACGTAGATTTCAAATTTGACTGTTTTGATTGGTCCACGTGTAAGAAAAATTTGAGAAAAAATATAAAAAGAATCTTTACAAAGGGTCTTTTTGGAATTTAGAACTCCTCTAATGATCACCTATTGTCCATGCTACATGCATATATTTACTACTGTGTGGAGAGTCCCATTTAATTGCTATTGAACTGTTTGACCCTCATATTGTCAGGCATATGACTTGTGGGACAAAGTTGGCCTTCATACCTATGGCCAAGTATGCATGCATGTGAATCTCTCACACTCGTTAGAGGAGTTCCCAATATCAAAAAGACCCTTTATGGAATGCCATGTAGGATAAAGAAAAATATCAAAAAAAACAATAATGTTTATTTGCTTGTCCCCACCACTCAAGAGACCTCCCCAACTACCAATGATCGAACCATAGTGTCTACAGTCACAGTTAACATCTAATGTTTGGTGGACTAATGTATTTTGATGTAAAATATACAGATGAATTCATACTAGAGCATATCATTCTCTATCACTTGTGCATACCTTTTTCAAGCTTTGTTCGATGCTTCATTTTCACAAGCAAATCTTCTCTGGCACTTGCCTTCCTTTTAGGACAAAGTTCCTCCCACTCCCTTAGGCTTCCAATCTATATTCAACACAAATGTCAACTCAAACTTGTTCTATCAAATTCTTTGTGCCATACTCAATTCTTCCATCGATCGACTAAATGCCCCCTCACATTCAATTGGCCCCACAAATTCCTTGTGGAAATATTTGAGTAACACTGACTTTGCAATGATGGAAACTTGTGGATAAAGGCCCTATAGCATTTGCCTATGCAAAGAATCTCCATGTTGTTAGTGTCGACTTTTGATGTCTAGATATCCCTACAGTTGGTACATCCATCATGTCAAAAGAAACCCCATGCACATTTTCCACAAATCCAAAAACATGTGGCAAGGCTTAATTTATCATAAAAACTTATGATTGAGCATCAAACTTATTCTAAATAATAATCTAGAATCAAGTCTTTGGTTTTTAAATGAGGCTTTTGATCTTGCTTGTGTACATTGATATCAACAATAAAAGTTGTGTCAACCTCCTTTAAAACACTTTGTAACAATCTACATAGGATAAGTTGGAAGGTCATGGTGACAATTTTCATACTTGTATCAAGTTCAACCTACCACAAATTGACTTGATACTTTTTCTCCCTCTTAAGAATTAACTCCCTCTTTAGGGCACGTCTTCTTTCTAATGGCTTATGCAAGATCAATGAAACACATCATAATCGATATAGTAAATGGAGTCCATCTTGCATAATTCATCATCACTTTATATAATTTATCTATTTTGAAAATAGCAAGTAAAGCTGAAGAGGGAGTGTGAAAATTTATCAACATTGTACTTGACTATTCTAGGGCCAAATGGAGGCAGAGATTATGTTGTGTGGTTGGTGTATGTGTATATTTTGGTTAGTGTTTTTTATCAAACTAGCGGCTAGTGAATGAACTATTTAACATAGAAGCAATTTGTGTTTAGTGCAATCATTCTCTAGCTAGGTCTAATATTTTGGATATATTTGGATCTGAAATTTTCACATGGTATTAGAGCTGGTTTGTGGCCAAAAATAGTAACTACTTACCCTTAGGCAAACCATTGTATTCGAAAAAATAATGTCCAAATGGAATGTTAAAGGCACATTACCTCTATCTCATCAACTAGTGTTGACTTCTTTCTGCCTCTCTTACCATCCAAACGAGCCACTTTTCCACTGTCATGGGCATCGCCAACATTTGTAGTTATTTCTCCGTTTTCCATAAGTGATTGGGATGTTTGTGAGCTAAGCTCGACATCCTCTATCAATTGCATACTCTGAATGCTTTCAATTCATTCTATAAGACCTATGTCATGAATAATCTAAAAACAATAAGTTTGTGTCATATAGTCAATTGACTAATGTGAATTCCACCCTAAAATGATTTGTAAAATCTGAATATCATGCTCATTTCTTTGGGCAAGGCACCATCCACCGATTCTACATCAACTATTAGAATGTGTTTTGTATGTTGTGAGAAACCACAAGAAGACAAAGCTAGTCTCGAACACCCGCATTCTCTTATATAAAGTGTCCCTGCTAGACTAGTGTGTGTGAGTTTGCATGGGGGGTTGCAGTCCTAACTATCACCTATTGTCCATGCTACACACATATATTTACTACTGTGTGGAGAGTCCCATTTAATTGCTACTGAGCTGTTTGACCCTCATATTGTCAAGCATATGACTTGTGGGACAAAGATGGCCTTCATATCCATGGCCAAGTATGCATGCATGTGAATCTCTCACGCTCATTAGAGGAGTTCCCAATATCAAAAACACCCTTTAAGGAATGCCATGTAGGATAAAGAAAAATATCAAAATTATTAAAACAATATTGTTTATTTGCTTGCCCCCACCACTCAAGAGGCCTCCCCAACTCCCAATGAGCTAACCATAGTGTCTACAGTCACAGTTAACATCTAATGTTTGGTGGCCTAATGTATTTTGATGTAAATTCATACTAGAGCATACCATTCTCTATCACTTGTCCATACCTTTTTCAAGCTTTGTTCGATCCTTCATTTTCACAAGCAAATCTTCTTTGGCACTTGCCTTCGTTTTAGGACAAAGTTCCTCCCACTCCCTTCGGCTTCCAATCTATATTCAACACAAATGTCAACTCAAACTGGTTCTATCAAATTCTTTATGCCATACTCAATTCCTCCTTCGATCGACTAAATGCCCCCTCACATTCAATTGGCCCCACAGATTCCTTGTGGAAAAATTTGAGTAACACTGACTTTGCAATGATGGAAACTCGTGGATAAAGGCCCTATAGCATTTGCCTATGCAAAGAATCTCCATGTTGTTAGTGTCGTCTTTTGATGTCTAGATATCCCTACAGCTTGTACATTCATTACGTCAAATGAAACCCCATGCACATCTTCCAAAAATCCAAAAATATGTGGCAAGGCTTAATTTATCATAAAAATTTATGATTCAACTTCAAACTTATTCTAAATAATGTTTTAGAATCAAGTCTTTGGTTTTTATATGAGGCTTTTGGTCTTGCTTGTGTACATTGATATCAACAATAAAAGCTGTGTCAACCTCCTTTAAAGCACTTTATAACAATCGACATAGGATAAGTTGGAAGGTAATGGTGGCAATTTTCAAGCCAAAGGGTGTTATATTATATTCAAATACATCCTTTTGAGTAATATTTTGCTTCCTTTTTGGCATATTTATAATGAAGTTTAGCTTTACAAAATAATATTGTCAACTACTTGGATTATCCAAATCATTCACTACCATTAGTTATACTATTAGAATTATCACGCTTTTCTTTCCAGCCACTCAGTTGACAGGTCAAAGAACCTCATGTTTTCATTCTTTTTTCATTGTAAGGTCACTAAACGAGCATACTAAAACATGCTTCTTGCAATTTGTGTGTATCAATTTTTTAAACACCAAGTTATTGTCCTATTAGCTTAGATTTGTATTTTTTTTTTGTTTTTTTATGCCTAAATCTAACATCCATAACTCTAAATAGCTAGCACTTTCAATTCTAGGATGATTTAGTGCCTATCTACCTATTATTATATTGGCCCCTTCTATTTTGGAAGAGCTCGACATTTGAATTTTACAACATTAGAGAATCAAAAGTTTTGAAACAGCCTTTTCTTTCCAGCTATTTAATATGAATTCCACATTCATGGATGGATACATGAAGGCCTTAAAAAATTTGATGTGATTATTATAGGAGTGTAAGTATTTGTACCGTCTACACAATATGAAAGTTGCAGTGAAGACTTTTTTTGATTCTTTCTGATGAATATGGAATTAGTGATATTTAACTTCTCTCCATCCTGTTGTAGCAATTAGTTGCAACAACTAGTAAACAGGAGGAATCAGCTTACTGTAGTCAAGCTGGCAGGCTGTTTTGGACAGCTCCAGCTATTTTGGAACCCACAAACATCATGCAAATGGGTGGATTGACTTTGGCTAATGCTAAGATTGCTGCAGGCACAGACCATACGCCATCCCCACATATTAATCCCGATGGAACATAGATCTCTGATTTTCCCTCGTTCAGCCTCTTCCACACAAAAATGATAACAGTGCCAATGAACA
Source organism: Diphasiastrum complanatum (assembly GCA_029204225.1). Classification (NCBI taxonomy): domain Eukaryota; kingdom Viridiplantae; phylum Streptophyta; class Lycopodiopsida; order Lycopodiales; family Lycopodiaceae; genus Diphasiastrum; species Diphasiastrum complanatum. The sequence goes on along the minus strand of CM055111.1, from coordinate 13,387,286 downwards.
TGTCAATTGCAAAGTATGATCCTATGTAGAACGGGATTGCCATTGCCATAGGAATTGGTACATATTTAGATATTTTTCTTGGTGTCAGGTCCGTGATGAGGTTTGTGGCAATTGCAAACGCAAAAAATCCATAGCAGAGTTCTAGGCAATGTTTAGGCAAAGTAGAAAATCCTTCAAACTCCAATCAGTGTCATGTGCCTGTAGATCACTGCATAAGGATCCTTGTACTCTCCGTTCGGGTTTCCCACATCAAAGGCTTTCCAGAACATCCAGAATGTGAGGGGTGCTAAAATGCATCCCATTCCAACCCCAATCAACTGATTTGTGAACATGGATCTGGGTGAAGAACGCGTGAAATAGCCAATCTTGAGATCTTGCATCAAGTTTCCAGCAGAGGCAACAATGACCATCATCACTCCGCATGCCGCTAGGCCAACAAGTACACCATGCCCTTGGCTTCCTGCCCATGCAGAGAAGATAAAAAGGCCCAATTTTCCATATGTGGATGCTAACTCCAATCTGTCGGGCCACATCCATATGCATTGTGTTCTATATCTATTAGTACTAATGATTTCAAAGTTAGTTACTAAAAGAATCACCGATAGTTCATTGTTCGACTTCGATTTCATTACTATCGTATTCTCTTTCCTTCTTCCATCAACTGCTCCAACTATATGTTGGAGTAGAAAGAAGCAACCCACTATTGTTTTATTGTGAACTAAAGTTAAGTATCGGGCATTAAGTTCTACGACACAAGAAGCTATTTGGTTAAGAGGATTATTAGTTGCTATTTACCATGCGTGAAGGCTCTACATAGAGTGCATGGAATGTTTCAAGTCACTAAAAGTAGCAACAATTCTACTAGACTCAATATTAATGCAATTTATAACCTCCACAGACCTATCTGTTGATTTCACTCATGTGGACTATCCACAACATGTACTTGTGATGTCCTAAGGTGTGTAGATGCACCAAGATCAAGACTAGATTGAGATTCAAGATCTATCTTTGATTCTATGGCAAAAACACACTACTACATGCAATCAATCACTTCCAACTCTCACTCACACGTGTGGGAAGTGTTCCAAAAATAATCTAACTAAAAACAAGCTGCTCTCTTCAAGTAGAGAGAGAAAATCATCATGAGCTCTCGGGTACAGAGAGAAAGCTAGAAAACCAATTACTCACAAAATCCACTCAATCTCAAAATCAATTAGATCCAAATGAGAAGTACAATAATACTAATAGATCCATGAGCTACCACAATACTCAATCATGATTGGACCACACTTTTGCCACCTCTTAATCCTATTAGACCATTGATCCATTCACCTCTAAATTCTATTGGACCATTTTCAAGCACATCTCAAATTCTATTGGAGCACTCATGGTTCCACCTCTAAATCCTATTGGACCTCTTAAACTTCATCAAACAAAAGCATTACACTTGTCTACACTCTAATTGGCTCAAGTTTGGCCTCCTACTCTATTTTGACTCAATAGTGGCATTACAATTGGAAATGGATAATTTGCCATCTATGCCAAACTTGACCCTATCAACATCCTACACCTAGATGCTTGATACAAAAAACATAAAACCCCTATATCTAACATTTTTAATTTAATTCACAATTCTTCACATGTGAACATCCTCCACACATGTGAGATTCACTTACAAACTTCCTTCATAAAAATACCAAGCTAGATTTTTGCCAACTTCTGATCACACTCCTCCTCAAAAAATAGCTTGGAAAGGTACTAGGAAGTTTGTAAATCTTTTTGAGTGGATCTCTTGCCAATGCCTTTGAAGAGTGCTCCACCAATATGCCACTATGATCATGGGCTTTCTCCATGCCTGATGATCTTTGCTTTGAAAGTTCAACTTGCATGATGGATGCACTATAAATAGGAAAATCTGAGGCTTCCAAGCCTCATAAGGATCATGGAGATCAAGATCATAAGTGTGAAACAATGATGATTATCAAGATTATGCTTTCTAGCTTGACTAGTCCACATACAATGAACTATATCCATGATGGATCTAATCTTGATATCAAAGACTATCTTGATCTTTTTTAGGCTAGTTACTCTCTCAAGGATGTAAGTGTCCACTTTGGAGTTTACAATTTGCCACAAAACATGTGAAAACATGATTTTCAAAAAAGTGAGTACCAAGCTCAATATTGTTCTTACTAGAACCAAGAGCATACTTTTGACAATACAATATTTTGCTTTCAAAAAGTATTGGAAACATATCTAAGTCAATAATGACAAGAAACATGTCCATACCATAAGCATCATACAAAACTAGTATAGCTTCTCTTGAACTTTGAGATCCAAAAAATTCAATGAAGCAAGATAGCATATCAAGCAAAGGAAGAGAAGCATATATGAATGTGTTGTAGTAGATACAACATGAAAGATGCCCCTCTTTGCCATGTAAGGTGAGCCATAAAGACTCGGCCATGCATCTTGAAGATCTTCTTGAAATCATATGAAGAAGAAACTCCTCCTCACACCTTGGCCCCATCATAACTTGAATACCTTCAAAAAAGATAACTTGTGATGCTTCTTGAGAAGCCTTGATCTCGGCCACTTCCAAGATTGAATCTTCATGCAATATGACATCTCTATTCACGATCACATTTGAAATAGAGAGTGTAAAGACACTAAAGGCCTCCTTGATGGATGAGTATCCAATCATGATCCATGAGCTTGGATCATCCTTCCTCCTTGTTTCCAAGGGAATATTTGCAAAGCAAGCACTACCAAGTTCACTAAGGTGATCAACCTTAGGCTTCATCTTGAATAAAACTTCATATGTTGCTATTCTTTCAAGAGCTCCAATACTCCTCTAAGCTTTGATCTTCAATGAGAATTTCTTCTCAACATATGCTTTGAATAACAAGGAATAATCATACACCATAATTCTTGAAGAGAGAAGATATGTGCATCTTGTGTGATCATTCTCCTTTGAAATATATGACATATAAGAAACATCAAGAGAGTTTGCACTCTCACTTGGATCCAATTTGTAGATGCCTTCAAATCTTGATCCATATGCAATGATCTCACCATCCTTCTTGATCACACAATTGTCAATATTGAAATTGACATCAAAGCCTCTATCAAGAAGTTGGGAAACACTTAAGATGTTCTTTGTAAGCTTTGGGACAAAAAGAACATTGTTGAGAAAGATATCTTTGGAAGATGCAAGATTCAAGGGAATAATCCCTACTCCTTTGATATTGCACTCATGCTTACTTGCAATGTATGTGGTCTTCTTGACTCCATCATAAGGCATAATAGATGAAAAGGAGTGCTTGGAGCCACACATATGTGAAGATGCTCCACTATCAATATACCATGAGTCATCCTTGTTGAAGGTGGAAGAGGAGAAGCTTGATGCCACAAGAGAGCCTTCTCCATCACTTGCAATATAGTCTTCTTTCTCATTGGTGATGTTGTCTTCATTGAGTTGATTCTTCTTCTTGAAGAAATTGGTGGCATAATGGCCTTTCTTGCCACAATAAAAGCACTTGATCTTCTTCTTCTTGAGATTTGAGTTAGAATCATGAGAGGTATCCTCCTCCTCTCCATCTTGGTCTTTAGCTTTGTCATTAGAGAAATGATGGTGCTGCTTCTTACTCCTCTCTTTGTGCTTGGCAAATAGAACTTTGCCATCATCATGATTGAGTGATAGCTTGTCCATCCTCAAGTGTTTGTACTCTTGTCTTGATTCTTCAAAAATAAGCACACTTTGAAGGGCCTCCAAACTTGGTAGCTCCTCCTTAATGGCATAGGATTGGATAAGGTTGTCATATTCATCTCTCAAGCCATTGAGAATGACTTGGACTAGCTCAATTTGATTGATTGAGTCACCAATACATGCAAGCTCGCTATGAATATCCTTGACTCTCAAAACAGAACTAGATGCACTCTCGTCACTCTTTTGACTACTTTGGAAGATTTGATTTCTAAGAGTGAGGAGCCTAGAGGTGTTCTTAGCCTCATAGATGGACTTGAGACAATCCCAAGCTTCCTTGGATGTAGAACAATCACCAATCTCCCTCAATATCTCATTAGAGACATTCATCTTAATGTAGTGGAGAGTCATCCTAGCTCTCTTCTTCTTGTTTGGTACTTCTTGAAGGAATTGAGGCTCCTCCTCAATCCCAAGTACAATGTCCATCACATCTTGGAGTATCAAGATGGACTCCATCCTCAACTTCCATATTGAATAATTAAAAATAGACAATCTCTCACTTGGTTGCAACAAGTATGAACTCATTGAAGTCATGTAAAGTGGAGATAAATAAAAGTGATGAACAAAAAATTTTGCTTCTCTCTCACTATAGGATCCAATAATGGTGTGCTAACATCTCCTATGCAAGATCTTGCAACAAACTGTGAGATGATTCTCACTAGCTATCTCAATCTCTCCAAAACTAGATCTACTTCACATCAAATGATGGAGTATGGGCAAAGTTAGGATCAAACACTCTTAGAACATGTGAAATACACTAAGAAACAAAATTTGACTCAAATACAATGACATTGCGTGAAAAAAAATGTCCAAGATCTCAAAACAATGCCTAGATCACATATAGATGAGATTGGTAAGCATTCAACTGTGATTTTGGATCAAACAAGCAATCTGAAACCAAATGCGTCCACCCAAGTCTAGGTGCCCTACCTAACCCTCTTCAAAAGCTTATAACTTATGATTGGCAAAACCAAATGGAATGAAACTGATTGCATCAGAAACTAGACAAAAATAGCTTCAAAACAAGCTATCTAGCAAGAATTTTGGATCAAACATGAAAGAGAACTCCCAAACTAAAATTGGATGTTCCTCACATGTGTCTGAGCACCTGATTCTATACAGTACCAGGTCAGACCCAATCAATGCCCTATTGATCTCTTTTGATCCAAAATTGGACAAGATAGCTAGGAAAATGGATCTTGACAATTTCTAGCTCAAGATTGATGAATAGTTTTCACTCAAATGGATCAAAATGCATGGTAAACTTAGATAGGCTCTGATACCATGTTGATTTCAAACGTGTGGACTGTCCACAACTTGTGATCTCCTAAGGTGTGTAGATGCACCAAGATCAAGACTAGATTGAGATTCAAGATCTATCTTTGATTCTATGGCAAAAACACACTACTACATGCAATCAATCACTTCCAACTCTCACTCACACGTGTGGGAAGTGTTCCAAAAATAATCTAAGTAAAAACAAGCTGCTCTCCTCGGGTAGAGAGAGAAAATCATCATGAGCTCTCGGGTAGAGAGAGAAAGCTAGAAAAGCAATTACTCACAAAATGCACCCAATCTCAAAATCAATTAGATCCAAATGAGAAGTACAATGATACTAATAGATCCATGAGCTACCACAATACTCAATCACGATTGGACCACACTTTTGCCACCTCTTAATCCTATTGGACCATTGATCCATTCACCTCTAAATTCTATTGGACCATTTTCATGCAGATCTCAAATTCTATTGGACCACTCATGGTTCCACCTCTAAATCCTATTGGACCTCTTAAACTTCATCAAACAAAAGCATTACACTTGTCTACACTCTAATTGGCTCGAGTTTGGCCTCCTACTCTATTTTGACTCAATAGTGGCATTATAATTGAAAATGGATAATTTGCCATCTATGCCAAATTTGACCCTATCAACATCCTACACCTAGATGCTTGATACAAAAAACATAAGACCCCTATATCTAACATTTTTAATTTAATTCACAATTCTCCACACGTGGGAACATCCTCCACACAACTTTCCACGTTTTCTATCAAAGTACTTTTATTGTTTGAGGTAATTTTTGTGAGTTCAGTTTCTCTATTCAAGCATGATATCATTCTCTAAATGCAATCGTGTTTCTTTTTTGTGAGGAGCCATCTATCATAAAAGAAAAAAAGGATTGGAATAATTTCACAGTTTTAGATTTGTAATGTTTCACAAAAAGAACATAGAAACGTTTGATCATTCTGATGCAATACTGAATGTGATAAAACTATATAATCAATTCAGTAAGTAGCATGTACAAATCAGAAAATCGTGGGCACAAAACAATAGTGGATGGAACCGCATACTCGAAACTAGAACTGAGTATCTGTGAGTAAGCAGTAAGCATTTCTAGCGATGTGCTATATTAATCTTCAAGATCAATATGCAAAGAGATTTGTAGAAGATTAAAGAAGAAGTTAACCGAGAAAGTGATCAATCATTTATACTAGTTATGAATACCAATTAGGCTTATCCAAATGACAGTTGAAGACAATTATTTGGTCCTAGATCGCAATTGGAGCTTAGCCATATTGCATTGTCACTTATCCAATTAGGCTGTTTAGAAACTACTTGCAAAAATTGTTAGGGCAAGTCGTTAGTTTTAGAATGAGTGGAAATGAGTTCTATTAATGTTCGATATTTCGAACGCCTTCGATACTCTTTTTAGAACCCGATTGTTAGTTGTTGCCATGTATTCTATAAGAAAGTATAAAATTATGAGTAAAACTGCAAAATGGGATAGATGAATGGATGTAGATTAAAGATTTATTATTTTAATAAATTGAACATCGTCTACAATCTATTATAATGCTCCTTTGTAAATTTACATTTGAGAAGAGATTTGAATATAGTTTTTTTGTCAAAGGGAGTGATGGTCATGAGGATCCATCCCCTTGACTAAGTAGGAGGTTTTGCATCTCTATCATCATGTTAGGAGATAGAGTTGCATACATGTTGACAACATAATTATGTTGATCATTGACAATACTACAACTACCAAAATTTCATGACATGGCATTATGCTAGTTGTGTCACAACAGAAAACATTTTAGATTTATTAGGACATGAAAGAATTCTAATGACATGAGTTATTACATACATGTTGAAATTGATAGCTGTATAGTTTTGAGATGAAAACATTGGAAACAATTCAATGTCTAAGGAACTGCATAAAAAAATATTTATAAAATTGTATTCTAAACTCAATGCAATGCATTTGTTGTCACATTATACATACCTGTGTTATTCATGTTTGTGCATGTAGTTTATCATACTAAAATTATGGAGTTAGTAGATTGGATTCAAATAAAATAACAACTGTAGTCAATTATAAAATCAATAATATCTACATTAATAGAAAATAATTGCTTAGAATAACATGTACTTGACTTTAAATTTTGCCAAAAACAACTGTTCTTAAAGCGATTATGCTACACATATGGTAAATGTGAAAGAAAAAAGATGCGTGAAAAATGCATTTTTGATAATTATTTGTGAAAGCTTGAACATAAAAATGAGGGTTAATGATCAAATCTAGAAGACATTGATGTGTGCGTTAATTCATTTTATTGTTTTATGTGTGTTTATATGTGTATGCAAGACACAAGAATTATAGACTGAGCTACAAGGATCATTATGTTTTGGTGTAACTAACCTATTAAAGTTGAAGAGACTCACCCTCCATCCACTCTCATGCCTATTCTATCATCGACACCATCTACCGATGCCATCACTACCACTCTTCCTTCCATTTCTCTGTGTTCCATCATCTCATTATCCATTTGAGAAATCCCCAATTTTAGACCTTGATAGTCTTACCGACGTAGCTAAGAGATCATTCGGAGACCAAGACCACCTACATTGGTTGGTCAGCCAGAAAAAAAGAATTAAGAAAGTAGATGAAGCAGCTTGAAGAAATAAAGAGAAAGAGCCAAAAAGTTGGGAAAAAAAGGAAGAAACTTAAGCAACAAATGAGTTAGATCGATCTTGATAAAAAAAAACTCTCTGAGCAATGATAGTTGAATCCCCTCCTACGAAGCCCGAAGAGATCGAATAGTAATGGATCAAAGAAAAGAGCTGCAAAAAAGGAAAAGATAAAGATGACAGTGAGCCTATGGAATAAAGTGAGCTCCTTGCCAAGCAAGTATCAAGACAAGAGCATCGATAAGACTGGAACTTCGATTGAGAGAAGAACTGAGGAAAGCCCTCTTAGAAAAGTAGACCCCTCTTAGAAAAGTAGAGTGAGCTGCCTTTTGATGGTGACCTCTAGTGGAGAGGATAATTCCACTTGTAATTTGTGTAATTTGGAATTGTCACTAGCGTGCCACCTAAGGAGCACTTTTGCTTATTTAAGTGACTCCCCCTTTGTAGAAGAGAGCTTTTTGTGAATGCATCTACTCCATGTCCTAATGAGAACAGCCTCCATGATTTTGGTGCATCCTTGAGCTCCTTGATCATTCTTGTTTTCTTGAGTGATGCATTTATGATCTTGTCCTTCCATTCCTTGTCTGTGGTTGTGGAAATAATGTAATTGTGGAATAGAGTAGCATGGATTAGCTTTCTTGTTTTGTGGATTAATATAGGAGTCAGCATGTGATAAATCATCAAGGCTAGGATCGTGGTTTAATACATGTAGATTCATTGACATTCCATTCCTTGATGTTCTTGGAAGTCCAAGAATCAAGAAATGTGTGTTTCTTGATTCTTGGACTCTGAAATGCTGTTTAATTCTTGTTTCTTGTTTTAGTTTCTTGCGTTTTGGTGGATCAATGCGTGTTAGATTAATTTCTAGCTTATAAGGATCTGTTCAAATTGTTTTTGCAGCAAGTAGAAGTAAGAATCCATCGATGTTCAATTGAGCGCTAACGTAGATCATTTGTTGAATGCATTGGCTTGCATATTTGGTTGATTATGCATGTGCATTCAGTTCAAGAGTGACCTTTTCGAGTGTCCTCTAACATGCAAGACCTTACTATGATGATTTCAGACATTTCCAAGTTGCTGATTCTTTCTATGTGTCAGACTAGAGCAATCCCGGACCACATTTAGGCAGGCTGAGACCTATTTCTAGATAAACTGGCATTTTCTTGCTCGGTCTACAAAAATTGATATTTGTCAAATTTTTCAGTGGTACCTGCTATCTTTATAAAGGCCTATCTTATGGCCATGAAAGTTCTCTCTAGGTACTTCCAAGGTGGGCTAGGACCCCATGCTTATCAATATTTTGTGCCAATTCTATGTAATTTCGTTGATTATATATACAGATTTCTACAGGTTTTGTGAAAAAGAATACACATATTAGCCTGATGTTTGGCAGAAAAAAAAAAAACTGGATCGAATCTCAATGATTTAAATTCTTGATCAAATTCGCCTACTTGATGGGCCATGTCAAGTGATAAGGACCAAAATTGCAACATATGCATTGAACATGAGCTATCATAAGTGATAAACATCAATTTGAATCATTTGAATGCCCTAGACTCAATATTTCTCTAATTTATCACTCAATGAGCAATTTTGAGTGATAATATCTAACATCGAGCTACCTCGAGTAATACATATAAAATTTGAGCTATTTCATAGGAAGGGGTCAATTCCATCAATAAGAGACTATACTCAAGCAATCTAAATGTGATAGACTTGATATTGGTTGAATTTGGTCACTCAATGAGCCATGTCGATTGATAAGGACCAAAATCACATGTTGTGCATTAAATTTGAGCTATGTTAGTTATATGTATGAAATTTGAGCTAACTAATTGTCTTAAACTCAAGATTCCCTTGATTTCATTACTCAACAAACCATCTCGAGTGATAAAGGCCAAAATTGAGTGATCTCAAGTGGCATCAAATTTGGGACATCTCGAGGAGTAGGGATCGGTTCTATCGATAAGAGGTTGAAACTCGAACAATCTAAATGTACTAAACATGATATTGGTCGATTTTCATTGCTCAATGAGCCTTTTTTAGAGATGAGGACCAAAATATAGCTTTTTTGCTTGTAGGCATCAAAATCAAGTTATCTCGACATATAGACATCAATTTGAGCTCTCGACAAATATGGACCAATTCCATCAATAAGGAATTGAACTTGAACAATCTGAGTGTCTTAATATTGAGATTGGTCAAGTTTGATTGCTTCATGAATTATGTTAAATTATAAAGACCAAATCACGTGTTAGGCAGCATATTTGAGATATTTTGAGTGATAGGCATGAAATTTGAGCTATTTGAAGCTCATGAATTTGACATTCCTCAGATTTCATCACTTTATGAACAACCTCGTATAATCCATGCCAAAGTATATCTTGGTTGATTGACATCGAATTCGAGGAATCTTAATGTCCTAAAATTGAGATCGACGAGCTTAAACATTCTATGTCAAGTCATAGGGACCAAAATCAAGCTATCTTGTGTGTAGACATACAATCGAATCTACTTAAATGTCGTAAACACAAGCTTACTCTAAGTTGATCAGTCAATTGGCAATCTCTAGTCATATATGAAGTGGTCATAAGCTCCTTGTGTATTAAACAAATTCTTCTTGCTAAAGAATTTGCAAAGTCATAATGTAATTTTTATTGAGGCCACATGGAGATGAGGCACCATGATTGTTATCCATTTTTTGAGTTGCCTTACTATAACATTAAAACCTTGCTACAATGCCCAATAGTAGAAACTATATTAGTGATTTCTTGATGTTCGACAATATGGATGAAATTGATGCATATGAAAATGATTTTACCTTTCACCTTAATGTTCAACAAAATCTAGCCCTTAAAATATTGTCAAAATGAAATCTGATGTCCATGACGCACTCCAAATGTCACATTGTTGACGTCATATCTAAGGGAGTGTCCTCATTAACACCCTGTACTCTTAACGGAGTCAATGGTGCCTTTTGAAAAGAAATCAACTAGTTCTTTTTTTTTTTCTGTTTAAAAAATAAAAGGACCAAGGATTTGTAACCTTTTGGATCAAGGCAGGGGCTACAAATCATTGGACTCCTTGATTTGACTCGTTGGTTCTAGAAATTGTGAACATGCATTCAATGAACATGTTAATTGCTATAGGGGGCTAATGAAAACAAAGTGTCGATGCCCATGTTATAAAGATGGTGAAAAAAAATACTAGCCTATCACCAATTAATGTTAATGAGGATACATTTTGTAACTAGAAAAAAAATTTCTAATTTAGAAATGGTAGAAATGTATCTAGGAAATAAGGTTTTCCCTAGTTGCAATTGATGCACATACATTTTTTAACTAGGAAAAAAGCTTTCCTAGTTAGAAGGGGTCCAAATACACATTTGAAATAAACTAGGAAAAATCATGTGAAACCAGGAATTCCACATTTTACCTATATAGGAACTGATCAAAAGTTCCTTGTGTAGGGTGCTACATTCAGTACAATATGCATGTTTTGAATATCTTATTGTTTTGTATATGAAACAACAAACCTTTCCAGAGCTCAAATAAGTAAAAGCAACAAAATCATGAATGTTGGATATCATGTCAATTTGGATAGTACTTCACAATTTGAGTAATAAAATTATCAACCCATGCATTGATCAACAAAAGTACGGTGTCACCAAAAAATGGCTGCCAAACCAATTCTTATGCAAACAAACATGCTTATCTAGGCATGAAAACACATCATCTATTATGATTCTTAAGCAAGACAACTTTAGTGAGAATAATGAAAAAAAGCAACATAAGCTTCACTTCATTGACTTCTTTAGTCATTCACATTACAAGAATAAGCTTCATTGAGCACTCATGACATCGATAAGACTCATCCCAGCGTGTGAGTTTAGTCAACGAAAGCAAGAGGAAGTGCAACTGCATCATTAAATTCTATAGCCATTAAGATGATAAGAATTTGGCGTTGACAGCACAAATGGAAAAGATCAATCCACATAATATATTAACTTGGAAACCACACGTGACAAACACAGTTGTGCCTGATATAAAACGAGCTGATAATGGTGATCAATCACTACATACAATACATGAAGTAAGTGCGTTTTGACGATCGTTTCTGGAATTTACTACACTTCATGACTTCTTTAGCCATTCACATTACAAGAATAAGCTTCATTGAGCACTCATGACATCGATAAGACTCATCCCAGCGTGTGAGTTTATTCAAAGAAAACAAGAGGAAGTGTAGCAAGTAAAGTTGAAGAGGGAGTGTGAATATTTGTCAACATTGTACTTGACTATTCTGGGGCCAAATGGAGGCAGAGATTATGTTGTGTGGTTGGTGTATGTGTATATTTTGGTTACTGTGTTTTATCAAACTAACGGCTAGTGAATGAACTGTTTAACATAGAAGCAATTTGTGTTTAGTGCAATCATTCTCTAGCTAGGTCTAACATTTTGGGTATATTTGGATCTGAAATTTTCACATGGTATTAGAGCTGGTTTGTGGCCAAAAAGAGTAAGTGTACTTTTTTAGTAGACATTTGAAAGCGACCTAGCATGCTTTTGTTCAATTGTGTTCATCGTCAAATGGTTACTAATATTTTATATTATTCATCAAAAGAATCTCTTTATGTTTTCTAGAGATTGTGGACATTCAAGCTAAAATTTTTGTTTATAGTTTCAAATCGACAACCTTCCTTGTGGATGAGCGTAGCTCTTCTTATGAATGTAAAGTGATTGAATAATCTTTATGTGGATGAGCATCACTCCCCTTGTGATGAAAACCTCTCCTTGTTGTTGTCCAAATTGAATCCCAAAGGGCTTTTACATTATCTTTGGCAAGGGTGTTGCCAATGACAATATAAAATCACCCTTACCATTAAGTACCCATAATATTTGAATACACATTTCATAAACAACCTTTGTTTTAGTTTCAATGGCTCGATGGGGCATTTTCAACGCAAGGAAACCATTGGGAGTGGAAAGTCCCTACTTACCTTTAGGCAAACCATCGTATTCGAAAAAATAATGTCCAAATGGAATGTTAAAGGCACATTACCTCTATCTCATCAACTAGTGTTGACTTCTTTCTGCCTCTCTTACCATCCAAATGAGCCACTTTTCCACTGTCATGGGCATCGCCAACATTTGTAGTTATTTCTCCGTTTTTCGTAAGTGATTGGGATGTTTGTATGCTAAGCTCAACATCCTCTATCAATTCCATACTCTGAATGCTTTCAATTTGTTCTATAAGACCTATGTCATGAATAATCTGAAAACAATAAGTTTGTGTCATATAATTAACTGACTAATGTGAATTCCACCCTAAAATGATTTGTAAAAACTGAATATCATATGCTCATCTCTTTGTGCAAGGCACCATCCACCAATTCTACATCAACTATTAGAATGTGTTTTGTATGTTGTGAGAAACCACAAGAAGACAAAGCTGGCCTCGAACACCCAATGCATTCTCTTATAGAAAGTGTCCCTCCTAGACTAGTGTGTGTGAGTTTGCATGGGGGGTTGCAGTCCTAACTATCACCTATTGTCCGTGCTACACACATATATTTACTACTGTGTGGAGAGTCCCATTTAATTGCTATTGAACTGTTTGACCCTCATATTATCAAGCATATGCCTTGTGGGACAAAGCTGGCCTTCATACGTATGGCCTAGTATGCATGCATGTGAATCTCTCACACTCATTAGAGGAGTTCCCAATATCAAAAAGACCCTTTAAGGAATGCCATGTAGGACAAAGAAAAATATCAAAATAAAAAAAAACAATATCATTTATTTGCCTTCCCCCACCACTCAAGAGGCCTCCCCAACTCCCAATGATCTAACCATAGTGTCTACAGTCACAGTTAACATCTAATGTTTGGTGGACTAATGTATTTTGATGTAAATTCATACTAGAGCATACCATTATCTATCACTTGTCCATACCTTTTTCAAGCTTTGTTCGATGCCTCATTTTCACAAGCAAATCTTCTCTGGCACATGCCTTCCTTTTAAGACAAAGTTCCTCCCACTCCCTTAGGCAATCTATATTCAACACAAACGTCAACTCAACTCAATTCTTTGTGCAATACTCAATTCTTCATTCGATAGACTAAATGCCCCCTCACATTCAATTGGCCCCACAGATTCCTTGTGGAAAAATTTGAGTAACACTGACTTTGCAATGATGGAAACTTGTCGATAAAGGCCCTAGAGCATTTGCCTATGCAAAGAATCTCCATGTTGTTAGTGTGTCTTTTGATGTTGGCCCCTTCTATTTTGGAAGAGCTCGATTTGAATTATACAACATTAGAGAATCAAAAGTTTTGAAACAGCCTTTCCTTTCCAGCCATTTAATATGAATTCCACATTTGTGGATGGATACATAAAGGCTTTAAGAAATTTGATGAAGTGATTATTATAGGAGTGTAAGTATTTGTACCGTCTACACAATATGAAAGTTGCATGACCATTGAATCTAGAGGTAAATTGATTTGAAGTAGTTTGTGATGTAGCTTCAAGATGATCTTCTTTGGTTCTCTCTTGACCGCTGGCTTCATTCCTCTATAGTGAAGCTTTGATCCAACGAGCATCTTCCCTCCACACTTCTGCTACTATAGCATCATGATTTTTAGTATTCAAAGTTGAAAAGAGCTCTCATAGAACTCATTGCATCAGTTGTAGTGTAGAAGAGAATGTGGACCTCAGAGAGAGAGGAGCTGAGCAAGCGCAGGTTGGAGAGAGCGCGCTGGTTGAGCAGATGCGCTGGCCGAAGAGAGCGCTGCCAACGGTAGATGCGTTGAGAGAGAGTTGAGAGGGAGCGTAGACTCCCCAAGAAACATTCCTCTTAAAAAACCAGTGGTACCGGTCACTTCTCATTGATGACCGACTGGTGTAGATTAGTGCATGTGTGGGCCCATAACCTTTGTTGGGTTTGACTACCAAAACATTAATGCTAGTTAAGCTACGTAGCACCCGAAAACTCAACAAAGAAAACAAGAGAGGCTTAATGAAAAAATGCCATAAGATAGCCCGCTTCAAGGGCTGTTTATATATTTAAATGAGAGAAGATTACATGCCAAGAACTAGATACTACGGATTGACAGCCTTGAGAGTTGGATTGCTGATGTCAACAAACACAAGAAACACAAGTGTCTGTTGTTTGACACCAACACAATCTTGTTTTGTTTCGATGCAAGCACCAAGCAGTATGATCTCTGAAGGCTGACAGACCAATACAAGCAGATCGCGAGTAATTCAGCCAGTGAGCCATCGCGCATGGGTGAGAAGATCGTTGGCAGATCGCATGGGCTCTGATACCATGTTACATTCTCAGAGTTACGTAATAGCAGCAGCAGAAGAGAGAGTGCAAGAGAGAGAAGCAAGAGCGCTATGTAACAAAACACTATATACTGAATTATATAAATGTGTGGGCAACCGCTCTTTACATAGAGAGAGTGACAATAGTTTTTGAACCGTTTTAATATGAAACGACATTTTACATAAAGACCATAGGTTTTTGGTCCTACATTAGCTTACTGACCATAGGTCCTTTAACTACTACTGACGTGGCTTATTGTTTAACAATATCCCACAAACCAAGCTAATTAATTCCTATCCATCTTGGAGCACAAATTTCTTGAATATTTGTATCTAATAATTTCATTCAAATGGTCTGAATTTTCAAGTTTATGATGCTAGTATGTGTCCACAAACCTCAAGATTCCAAAATTCATCTAACTCAAATTTATAATTAAACACCAAGTAATTAAACATACTTACCACCTTCCATCACAAATTACTTGGATATTCTGCTAGTATGCCATATACAAACCTATTGGTCTAATCTATAAACTAATCATAAACCAAGCCTAATACTTACCAACTTGTATCACAAATTACTTGGATAACATTATGTTAGACTAACTTAAAGTGTGTATATATCTACTCTACAAACTTCACTCAAGTGGTCTAATTGATATTTATCATCAAATTTCAAGTTCAATTATACAAGTTACCAACTTGCATCACAATTTACAAGGAGGTACTTTAGATTGTATCAACAAACCTCATTTAAATGGTCTAAGTTTGTCATGAAGCAAGCTGCTTATTTGGCACCTTGTAGCGCAATCTTATTATTTGCCAACTTGTAGCACAAACTACTTGGGATACTTTGTTTTTATGTCTACAATATTATTAACCTCATATGAATGACCTTATTTACTTGGAGGTAATACACGCTTTGTGAATCAAGTCAAGTGCCAATATGTCGAAGTAGGGAGATTTCAACACAAGTCTCTCTCTCTCTCTCTCTCTCTCTCTCTCTCTCTCTCTCTCTCTCTCTCTCTCTCTCATGACAAACTTGTCCAAATGATCACATTGTGCATTAATAATGATGTCACTAACTTTTCCAAATGATGTCACTGACTAACAAGGGGGGATTTAACTACGATAAGCATAGAAACAAAATCATATATAAATGACTACAACATTTTTGAAGATTTTTTACCTTATTACCGAGGCTATTATGAAGCAAATTTCTTTTAAAAAAAGGTCCTTATATGCCGGTATGTCCAATGATATATGCCTCGATAACAAAACCTCGATAATCGCATCGGGCACCAAGGCATCCGTATTCCTCGAGGTATGGACTGATCAGATAAGAGTGTTTTTTGAGGGTTATTCCGAGGTTCTTACAGAGAATTTCCTAGAGGGGAAAACATAATCAGGTGTGACAAATGCAGGAGTCGTAGTACCATCATGTGGCATACGTGCGCTGCCTCCTGAGTAAGTACTTCTAGAGGTAATAAATCCCTATGACAAGACCTGTTAGAGGGATCATGTGTTGAACTTGAGGCCGCATGAGGTGCAACATCATCATTGCAACCTGCACAACAACAATTATGTGAATCTCTATTTTGGACTAATCTTCAAACTATGGAGAAACCATGTTGTGCAATTGACTCATCAACTTTTATATTTGCAATATTGTGTATAGAAATTATTGGCCAGTCTCTGATTTCCACATGGGCTGGGTGAAAGACAAAAACCTAAAAAAGTATCAAACATCATATTATATTAAAATAAAACTCTGGTTACATTGGCAATCCACCGAAAATTCGCTAAGATTATGGAAAACAAAAATTACACAGCCATTTCTAAGGCTGATTTATTTATCAAACTTCTCGATAGTCCATTTTGGGTGGACTAGGACCCCTTCAGCTATGGCTATACGGGCCAAAATGTTTGTCGGTCACACTAAGCATGTAGTAAATTTCTATACAACTGATAAAACAACTTGGTATTTTTCCCCTAGTTTACAATTTATCATGTCAAAAAATCGGCTAACACCAACCATTCAAAGTTTGGTGATCTCGCATGTGCTTGAGCACCTCTATCTGTACAATACTCAGGCTAGATACAATCATCATGTTTTTTACCCCTTTTGATCTCAAAATCCACTTGATAACAAACTATGTCCAAACTAGCTCTCAAAACCTTTTTCTTTCAACCTATTTTCATCAAACATGATGCATGCCATCCATCCTTAGGCAAGCTTTGATACCATGTGTACTGTTGACATGCATGAGGACAACCAAAAGTGTGTAATTGATCTTCTAAGGACTGTGTGATTGCACATGAGACTATCTTTTGATTGTAGCTACCAATATATCTTGACAATCTTCAAGGCAAAAGCACACAAGCATGCATGTACCCACCAAAGAGATATCAAAACCTATCAACCACATAATGACATGATACTTGATGAAAAACTAATTATGAAAATAAGTTTCTCTTGGGTAGAGATAGAAAATAGAGCTTTTACACTCAGAGTAAGAACATAGAAAAAACAATGTGCTGGAAGCAAAAACACTTATCAAAATTGACTATCATCATTCCAGTAGTATTTACAAAGGAGAGCAAATAAATCTAGCTCGCGTTCTTGGAAGAGGAAATACTCTAAAATGATTGGATTGCCTTCATACATCATGATTGGATCTCATGATCTTCACCGCACAATTTCATTAAGCCTCATGATGTGCACCACGAAACATGATTGGTCCAGATTTAATGCACCTCTTAAAATTTGTGCCACTTTTCCTAGTATGGAAATTCCCTAGTTGTGCTCATTTCAATCCAGGGAAATTTATAGGGAAACTTTTCTATTTACCAACTAAACAATTTATGCTCATTTCCATCTAGGTAAACTTCTAGGGAAGATCCCTATATAAATATTAAACCAAGACAAGACTCTTAGTCTAACACGTAGAACCAGTTCATACCAACAGATTATTACCCACAGACGCCAATCTGTCTAATATAATAGCAAATTTAAACTGTAGTTATTGATGTTTCCACATAAGATAATAGAAATCAAAACCTACAAGAGGCAAACAGCTAAAATTCTGATCTCCATGCTTGAGTAACATTTAAAGCAAATATAAACTGTAGTTATTGTTGTTTCCACATCATGATAATAGAAATCAAAATCTACAAGAGGCAAACAGCTAAAATTATGATCTCCATGCTTGCGTACCATATAAAGCTGGAGAGGTGATCTTATCAATGTACCGGATCACATATCTTTCTAATGTTTCCCTTGGAGCCTATAAGAACGTTGGCATTACCGAAATTTATGATTGAGATTATGAATTGAGCGGTGAAGGCAGATGCGTCGCCTGCAAATGTTTCCACTAGCAAACGGAATGCAGTGAGCTCTACCGATAGTGTAAATTCCTGCATTTCTAAAGATGTGTTACATAATACCAAAGCGAATAAGTGCACGGCCTATATTCAGCAATCTAGAACTGGAGAAGTGCCAGAAATTCTTCAAAGTGGTGTAGATAGAATATAGAAAATGCTTGATAAGGTATGGTAAAGATTAGAAGAAAGGTTTGAAGAGGATGCAGACCAAACATGGCAACCATATCGAGAACATTAAGGCTCGCGGCTGCAAATTTGGCTATGAGAGTTTGTAGAGTGCCAGAATGCTTCGGAACCGATACTATATCTTTAGATCTTGACAAAAGTCCATCCCTTCAGCCAGTGGGCTGCCCACAGAACGGGCCTCCGATCTGCCCATTATATGATATATTCCAACAGCAACGTCAACAAAGTGACGGAATTAGACTGACCTGATCAGATGTTTGTAGATGCAAGGATATCTTACCATGGTTGACACATCACGAGCAGCGAGTGCTACAATATCAGCACACGATACCTTTTCCGGACATTCTTTCTCGAGCTGTGCTTTGATTGCTTCAATCACGTTGAATCCTCGAAGACCTAAACTCACAGATGATGCCTTCTCAAGTTGAGTTTTTCCACCATCAGTTGAGCTCAGCAATATGGAGCCATCACAACCCTGGAAAATAACAATGCCAAAACCTTAAATCTAATCAACCATTCAATTTTGCACACACACACACACACTCTCTCTCTCTTGCCCCAAAATCAACTGCTTACCCTGGTCATGCAGTCCTAGAAGTGCAGGCAAAGAAGGGCTGGACCAAGAGTGACATCACTCGATATAAAAGTTGAGACTACATTACATACGACGGGATCCACTTGTGGACAAATCGAATCATAAAAGTTGAACGTCATCGGAAGAGAATTCTGGGTTGCTAGTGTCGATAGGCTGGAAGTAACCAGACATAGTAGAGCATGCTCGGAAGAATATCACATCCCGTTCCCAATCTGTGCACTTTCAACATTTTGATAACATATCGCTGCAGCTATGTCAAGTTTAATTTTAGAAACTCCAACTTTAGATATGTTCGTGTATGATGAACATTGCATTCAAACTCAGTAATGAATCATGATTTATAGATTTCTTAGACATGCAAATGCTTCAAGAAATATTGTAGAATATGCATACACAACAATCAAATCAAGTAGGATAAACTCAAAGCTGCATGAGGGTTTATGATACATTCCATCTCTTTTATTGAGGGGCAGGCTTGCTACTGTATATATTTTTTGGAAATAATCGAAAATTGCCTTTATAATCATATCAATGCATGAACTGTCAATGACATTCAAAGAATAGAATGCGGTACGTACCGTAAATGCAATCCGATATCTACGAAGTTGCTCCGAAGATATTGTTCATGGCTATTGATTGAAAGTATCAGATGCGTAAAATGCTCATCATAATAACATCAACTTTAGAGAAGCAGTTAGAACGGTACTGACTTCCTACCTTGAAAGTAAGTGTACCAAAGGATTTTAAAGGATGACAAGAAATTCACGATACAGGAATCTAGGCAAATGTACTAAGTTCAACATATTGCTTATGTGCTGCAAAACAAGTAAGGACTGGAAGCTTACTTTCTTCAAAACAGTCCACACAACCCCTTCAGTGCAAGGGGGAGTTGTAAGCGAGCCTAAGTATCTGTAGTAGGCTTTTCCAAAAATCTTCAAGTCTGTCATATCAAGTGAAGAGCCGAGCGTTCCACCCTTCTCTTTAACAGAGGATATCATATCCAAAACCTTTATTTGCAGAATGGGAAAACAAATTTGGACGAGTTATGAGACCAATAAAAGTGATATCAGGAGAAGCGATTTAGCATATTGATCAGAAAATGCAAGTAATGGTGGCACCTTTTCAAAGATGTGATCTCTTTTGCCGTACGTGTAGAGTAGTGATATAGCTGCAATTCGACTACCATCAGGTGTCCTATGCACCAGATGAATCTCCAGTGGAAATCTGAGTCTATGGTCATCTCAGATCCAAGTACAGATTCTTTCAAGCATCTAGACTTTATATTTGACTCACAAGTCTTCTCCACACAGCTTTGCGAAGGAAAATAAGGAGCTTAAGGTGTGTTTTCAGACAAATGGCCTCACCTTATTCCGTTCACAATGTGCTCACTTGGAATATGCGTATGATATTGATACAGTATGTGTTCAGTGGAGTTAACCATGATGCCAACGGCGTCAGGCCCAAAGTTTAGCTGTCAATCAAGCATTAAGGAGTGAGTCCATATTTCAAGTTTACCAACAAGGCTCTTATAATGCCCAAGAAGATTTGCGTACTTTCTCTAAACGATCTACTGGAATTTGATAAACAGTCTACTGAGATTCCATCTTGATGCCTGTTTTCATATTATATGGTGAGGAGATATCGTGAGATGAATCTAATATCAAATAAATCAAGATAGCATAACTCCGTAACTCGCAACAGCTACAGACAACAAACACCAGAGAAGCAAGCATCTATTTTACCGCCACATTAAAGGGCCCAAGACTAGCAATAAATGGCTGATTACGAGAATAGTTTGTCCGCAACCTCCTTAGGCTACATCGTTTATAGCTTCAAGCGATGATATGTTGATTGGTGACGGATTCATGCCTACTTTGCATAGTCTCCAAGTTTCTTTAAGATCCCCCCAGTGGCTAGGTCCGTTAGGACCATTGGAGTGATTAAACAATTAAATCCTGATGATGGCAACACAAGCGGGGCTGAAAAGTAAGCTGCCTCACAAGATCTGACGAAATACTAAGCTATTTCACGAGAAAGAATTGATATGTAGATTTAGGACCAGAGAGAGAACATGATATAAAATATAAGTAATCTAATTAGAATCGCTATCATTGATATATATGCAGAATTATCAATCAATGTTTAAACATATAATACAGTTACAGTCTTAGAATTGACGCTTACCAGAATCTTTACAGCTTGTGGAGTACTGAAGATAGATCATGAAAAACAAAGCCAATGTCGATGCAAGGAAGCTGGACTGGAACCTTCCATGCTGATTCGATCTAAGCAGTCTCAGGCTTCCATACTGATTCGAACTAAGCAGTCTCAGGCTTCACGTTGTGAGACATAAACATACTGGAAACGTCTACTTCAATGGCTATAAGATTTGCTCGTTTCCACATGACAGTGTAGATGATCATTTGCATAGTTATGTATTATAAAAGATGTGGGCAAAAGATTCTCATGCCCACTGAGCAATCACAAGCTTGTGATTCCTTACTAGGAAGAATGTCATCATCTGCCCGGGCTCCCTCTGTTGCTTAATGGATAGTTGGAATTTTATGTGCGTAATGAATAGTTGGACTTTTATGCCACCACCATTATAAAACAAATATTCATTTGAAAAACTGAAGTTTTGAAAAACTAAAACCTTAGGTCCTAGTAGCTCATTCTGCTGATGTGATTCTACTGGCTGTAAATTTCCTTTCCATCAACTGTCAGTTTCTGGAGGAATGTGTTAAGAAATAACTGGAGGTGAGATATTATGGAGGTCAGTGCAACAAATCTGCCTACGACTGAAAGCGTTGACACCCTATTATCTTCACAGAGAAATCAGCTTCTTAGATTAGGTTTTCTATCAGAGATAACGTGATGAGCTGTATTATAGACAACCTTGACACTGGCTGGCTGTACATAAGCATAGATTCTAGAAAGCTCCTCTGTTTGCAATGCGTTTCAGTCGTTTTCTCTGTGCCTTGCATTTCCGTGCCCAATACTTCAGCTTGCAAACATCCAGTCTAGTAGGAAGTTGTTAACGTGAAGCGCATTAGAAATCAAAGTTCCTCTAATGTGAAAACGTACTACCCGAGTGGCTACTTATACATCAGTCGTAAGTGTTGTAAAGCTACCTTTACAAGTTTTAATTTCGGCGCCACTGGCGCCATCATTGTTCCCGACGCCTGCAGCGCCCTTGCTGCTCCCGGCGCCAACGGCACCAATGCCGCTCCTGGCACCACTGTGATCAAAATCCAGCCAGCGCCAAGTTCCTATGGCTGAAAATCTTTGATCGGTTCTAGTGAAGTCCAGAGAGCTCAGATGGATGTGCAATCAGCTCACACGATCTAGGCATGATTAAAGGAAGCCTGGGATCAATAAATTCTAGAGAGAGAAAATGACTTTCTAGAAAGAGAAAATCCTAGAGAGAGATAAAAACATGCTTTACCAGTCTGGGTAGAGTACTTGGTATGAGGGGAGGTGGCGAATCCCACCAATACTATAGGGGGAGTGTGGGTTGCGACTCAGGGCGAGCTCCAACCAAGTCTCAGCCTCCCTTGCTGGAATGTTGTCCTGACACTCGCCTTGGCATGCCAGCGCCCCGGAGACTAAGGTCGGTCACACACTTGAAATGTAACCTTCTCAGATTTATCAATAAAGTGGGATTTTCCTCAAACTGACTCTGATTACCTTCTGGGTTTCAGTGTTCGGTAAAAGCGCCAGTTGTAAGGCCGCTTCAAACTTTTTAATTTGGCACATAGCTGAGGGTCGTATCCCGGGACGCCAGCGGTATGCCGTCGGGACCATTCGGTCCGTGGTGCCAGCGGTATGCTGTCGGGACCATTTGGTCCAGGAACTGGTTGTCTCCATATCTGTCACGGCTTGTGGTTCTGAGTGTTCCTTGCATGAACGTGAATGCGTTAAGCTCTTGGGGAACGGGCTCTAACCTGTCGGCTGAGTTGGATGGCTTGCTTGGGTGGAAGTTACATGTTTATGGCTGTCCAGTCTGGCGTGGCGCCAGGTTGGCTTCCAGCACTCGTGACGAAGCTTTCAGTTGGTTAAGTCTGATGTAGGTCAGACCGCTTGCTTGGAATGGATGTTACTCGTTTGTAACGAAGCTTCGAGTTGGTTAAATTTGATGTATGTCGGGCGGCTTGCTTGGAGGGAAGTCACCCACCGAGACCCCCGATCTGGCATGGCGCCAGGTTGGATCTCAATGTTGGTTTCGGAACTTCAAGTTGGTTAAGTCTAATCATTATTGGCGAGTTGGCTGCTTGTTCCCGGCTCCCTTTGGGATGCCTGCGCTACAATAAGTCATAGATGATGTTTAGATGGCGACCTACTGTACATTCTTCAAACTCATCAGCAATAGGTGGTCAGATTCTACAAAATGCATTCATTACAAATGCAGTTGTTTGTTTGTTAGACGGACTGCTCGGGCCATATCGCCCAGTTAATCAGATTTATATTCTTCATCATAGCTTTACCCTTCTCATGACTAAGGATACCTAGCAGTTGATCTTTTCTTGCAAAGAACTTGCATTGACTGTAAAGTATAGAACATAGATTCACAAACTGCAATTTAAACAACTAAAGAGAGAGAGAGAGAGAGAGAGAGAGAGAACGTACCTGCGATGGTGGATGATCACCATGATCAGCATGCGATGGTGGATGAGCGCGACAGTGGATGAAAGCAAGACGACGAGCGCGATGGTGGACGAGGAGAGAAGGGTGAGCAGAGGAGCAGAGTAGTGTGGGAAAGTATGGTCCGAAGAGCTCCAAAAGCCCCAAAATCAAGACCCAATTCAAGGATCAAAGAGCTCCAAAAGCCCCAAAATCTCAATCTCTTTCTCTAGATGGCCACCATGGCAACCAATGAAAATCTTTAGTTACCTGGCGCAGAGCATCCACCTCCTACATCCACCTCCTGCCCACTTGCAATTGGTGCGCCAGTGCCACACCTCATGTCATCCATCCATCGAAATGGCTCGTGCTCGCCACCTCACGCAGGTGGTTTCAGCGCTTTTCATTCCTTAGCCTTTAGGTACCCCGACTGCACCATGGAAGGCCGAGAGAGAACATGAGACAGTGCTGGCAAGCTCTTTTTTGAGTTATTCTCGGAAAGGGCTCTAATTACAAAGATTCTAGATTATTTTAAGACAATTACTCATAACGGGGTTCCTATGCTAATCTAAAAAAGTCATCAATATTTTATCATACTGGTTTTTGAGAAATTGTGTTGGTTTTCATGCCTATACTTTACAGGTTTTTTTGCGCATTCGCACGTGCATGAGAGAGAGAGAGAGAGAGAGAGAGAGAGAGAGAGAGAGAGAGAGAGAGAGAGAGAGAGAGAGGGTGGGGGGGGGGGGATCTAAAAGAAATTGTGCTTTCTCATTCATAGAAATCGAATTCAAGTTTCCTCAAGTGATAAAAATGAAATTTGAGCAATAAATCCACTAGTAAGGCCAAATTTGATTTGATCACTCAATCGACAACCTCAAGCAAAAAAGGCTAAATTTGAGATACTTGAAGTTACAGACATCAAATTTGACAATCTCATGTGGTAGGGACCAATTCAATCGTTGAGAGGTGGAACTTGAGAAATTTGAATATACCAAACTAAATTTTGGTCGATTTTAATCATTTAGTAAGTCATGTCTATTGACGAGAACCAAATTTGAGTTTTCTCATGTGTGGCATCAAATTCAAGTTATCTCGAGTGATAGACATCAATTTTGAGCTATCTTGAGTGATAGGAGCTACTTTCCTCAAAAATAGATCAGACTCTAGCAAATTGAATATCCTAAACTCAAGATTCATCGAAAACTTGTAGCATAGGCATATCAATCTATCTCGAGCAATAAACATCAAATTTGAGCTATTTGAATGTCCTAAATTAAATATTTCCTCTAATTTGATCACTCAATGGACAATTTGAAGTGATGAGGGAAAAATTGACCTATCTTGAATGTTAGACATCGAGTTTGAGCTATCATGGGTGATAGATATCAATTTGAGCCATCTCAAGTGATAGGGGCCAATTCAATAATGAGGATCAAATCCGATTTATCTTTCAAATACGATGTCAGGTGATAAGGACCACATCAATTTGATTCATTTGAATATCCTAGACTCAAGCTTCCTCTACTTTTATCACTCAATGGACAATTTTGAGTGATAAGATCCAAAATCCAGCTACCTCGATTGATACATATAAAATTTGAGCTACCCCATAGGTAGGGGTCAATTCCATCAATAAGGGTTGAAACTCAAGCAATCTAAATGTACCAGATTTGAAATCGGTTGAATTTGACCACTCAATGAGCCATGTCAACTGATAAGGACAAAAATCATATGTTGCGGTGATGAGGGCCAAAATTGAGTGATCTTATCAAATTTGGATTATCTGATGTGGTAGGGATAGATTTTATTTATAAAAGGTTGAACTCAAGCAATCTAAATGTACTAAACTTGATATTGGTCAATGAGCCTTGTATAGCTATTTTGAGTTGATCCTTGGTAGAGGGACTAAAGTGGATTATGGCTCCATGTGAACAACAATTGGAGGAGCGCAAGAGCAAGCTAGAGCAACTAGAGGATGATCCACATGAACACCAATTTGAGGAGAGCTAGACCAAGCTATGTGTTTGGTTGTGCAACCAATGTCCATAGAAAGAACTTATATGAGAACTTTGTTGGAATTCGATGCTCAGTCTTAAATCCATTTGTTAATGAGCATCTTGAAAACTTTACAAGACCAAGAAAATAGAAGGCTCGAGTTTTTTCTTAGCAGGAAAAATTCCAACCCTGGGTCGGGTCGGATCAGTTAGGATTTTTCCGAACCTTCACTAAATTATCTAAGTGCCATTGAACATGATCGGGTCTAATTTTTTCGACCCCGAGAAATTCGGGGGATCCACTCCCAGCTTTTGCACAACCTACTGATTTTCGACAAACTCTAGTAAGTGTATCTTCTTGGGATACAATGAGGAATAGAAAGCTTATAGGCTATATGATCTTACAAGCATGAAGAGGATCATTAGTTGGCATGTGATATTTGATGTGGATCACATGCCTCATGTGGTGAAACATGAGAAGGAAGGAACAATTGAATTCATCCCAATACTTGATTCAAAGCATGAAAAACCTTAATCCAACTGGGAAGACGCTCATCATGATCATATGGATTATAAAGTCCTCACACACAGGATACTAGTCTAAGCATACCAATAGAAGCACCAACGCAAGGGAACGGGTGGTGGATAAACCAGCCCAACCAAACCTAGATCGTACGGATCTAGCCCCCGGGATCAATCACAGTCATGGAAAGAGAAATCACACTAGCAGCATGTAGCTACCAATCACAAAATCAAGCATACACTAGTGAGAGCCCAATAGGTATACTTATACCCTGCAAGGCCCATGCACAACTAGTAGTGCATTGTGACACCTCACTGGACACCTCTGCAGCCTATTTGGGCCACGTCATCTAGTTCCCTAATGACTCACTGATAGACCCATATGAACTCCACCACCATGTGTTTAGGCCTACGACCATTAATTATGACCATGTACTCATAAGGGCCCCAATTCCCTTATAGTCATGATTACCGATCCCTAGCGTGGACATGCTACCCAAGACCAGTCATGGGCATAACATGGATGATCAGATGGTTGATCAAGACAAGGAATGTGATGAGACAAGGAAGTGGAAGGAAGAAGGAAAATTGAGCTACGATTGTCTGGTTCTCAAGGTTCATCTAATTTCATTCACTCTTGAGTGGTGTGTACTCTTCATCACACCAGTAACCGCAACATAGATTGTTGATGCCTCTTGGTACACCTCTTGGTACAATGCATCCTTGGTCCATCTTCAATATATACCACATTATAGATTGCAGATGTTTCTTGCATCATTTACACATGTTTCTTGTATCTTTGGCGTGTTGTTGATTTATGTTGAGCTTCAACATAAACCACATTACGGATTGTTGATGCTTCATCCACATAAAGATTATTCAATCACTTAGGGATAATTTACATTTATAAGAAGAGCTACGCTCATCCGCAAGGAAGATTGTCAATTTGAAACTAGAAACAAAAATGTTAGCTTGAATGTCCACAATCTCTAGAAAACATAAAGAGATTCTTTTGATGAATAATACAAAATATTAGTAAACATTTGACGACGAACACAATTGAACAAAAGCATGCTAGGTCGCTTTCAAATGTCTACTAAAAAAGTAAACTTACTTTTTTTTGCCACAAACTAGCTCTAATACCATGTGAAAATTTCAGCTCCATATATACCCAAAATGTTAGACCTAGCTAGAGAATAATTGCACTAAACACAAATTGCTTCTATGTTTTAAATAGTTCATTCACTAGCCGCTAGTTTGATAAAAAACACTAACCAAAATATACACATACACCAATCACACAACATAATCTCTACCTCCATTTGGCCCCAGAATAGTCAAGTACAATGTTGACAAATTTTCACACTCCCTCTTCAGCTTTACTTGCTATTTTCAAAATAGAAAAATTATATAAAGTGATGATGAATTATGCAATATGGACTCCATTTACTATATCGACTATGATGTGTTTCATTGATCTTGCCTATGCCATTAGAAAGAAGACGTGCCCTAAAGAGGGAGTTAATTCTTAAGAGGGAGAAAAAGTATCAAGTCAATTGTAGTAGGTTCAACTTGATACAAGTATGAAAATTGCCACCATGACGTTCCAACTTAGCCTATCTAGATTGTTAAAAAGTGTTTTAAAGGAAGTTGACACAACTTTTATTGTTGATATCAATGTACACAAGCAAGATCAAAAGCCTCATTTAAAAACCAAAGACTTGATTCTAGAACTTTATTTAGAATAAGTTTGAAGCTGAATCATAAATTTTTAAGATAAATTAAGCCTTGCCATATACTTTTGGATTTTTGGAAAATGTGCAAGGGGTTTCATTTAACATAATGAATGTACAAGTTGTAGGGATATCTATACATCAAAAGACGACACTAAAAACATGGAGATTGTTTGCATAGGCAAATCCTATAGGGCCTTTATCCACAAGTTTATGGGGTCAATATTACACGATTCCGCAAAAACTCAACATCCTTAAAACATCGCGCAACATCAGGAAATGTGAATGAAATCAATTCGCCCACATCACGCGTCCTTAGGCACATGCCCTTAGCAGAGAAATCAGGTCCAAATCACGATGCACAAATGTGGGCTCACGACCATCTCCCACACTCAACAAATAATCTGCAAACCTCAACTGCTCATCCTTATTGCCACCCTACACGCCCATGACGCGCATGTTCTTTGTCAATTTATGCACCTCCGTGTGTTTCCACAAACGCGAACACTTCAGCTCCATGTGTTTCCACAAAAGCGAACACTTCAGCGAAGCATTGACAATTTGCGTTCGACTTCCAGGTGGCACCACTGGTAGAATCTGTCGAAAATCACTCCCAAAAATAAATGGAACTCCTCAAAATGGAGCATCTATACTCAATATAGCGATGTTTTGTACTGGTTGTCATCTCAATTCGTTGGGTTGTTGTACCAACGTATAATTATCTAGTGTAGCAATCCAGCCAACCATCTCCTCTCTTATAATGCAACTTGCGAATCAGCTCAGTTACTGATATTGATCATACTGCTTATTATTTTACTGCTGATTCCTGAATCAATCTTGCTGCTCAGGTGTTTGTTGCTATTGCACTCATCCTTGTAGATGGACTGTACAACTTCATTAAAGTTTTCATTGTCAGTGCAAGTTCATTATACAAGCAGTACAAGAACAATCAGCTTCTTCCCGTTTCCAAGGGTAAGCAGCAGTAATATTTTGGGACATCTGAAGATGATTCACTGTGATTCTTTCAAAGGTGCATAGTAATGCCTTCTGTGAGGACTTGATGGTAGTATATTAAAATTAGTGCTTACAAGTAGTAATATAGTCACTCTCTAACGGACAGCAGACCAGTGTAAATAATGCTTGCTGCTTTAGAAGCTCTTGTATCCATCATGGTTCATGATTTTTTCATTGTCTCCAAACAGATGCAATTGATGATACCGACATAGTCAGAAATGACAAGAAGAAACGCAATGAAGAATTTTTGAAGGACAGGATCCCTCTGTGGGTAGCTGTAGCAAGCTATGTGGCTCTTGCTGCCATCTCATTGGCGTCATCCCGCAAATCTTCTAACCTTTGAAGTGGTATTTTGTATTGGTCTGCTACATTGTGGCTCCCGTTCTCGCCTTCTGCAATGCAAATGGATGTGGCCTGACAGATTGGAGCTTAGCATCCACGTATGGAAAATTGGCCCTTTTTATCTTCTCTGAGCCAAGGGCATGGTGTAGTTGCTGGCTTAGCGGCATGCGGAGTGATGATGGTCATTGTTGCCTCTGCTGCGGACTTGATGCAAGATTTCAAGACTGGCTATCTCACACGTTCTTCACCTAGATCCATGTTCACAAGTCAGCTGATTGGGGTTGGAATGGGATGCATTTTAGCACCCCTTACATTCAGGATGTTCTGGAAAGCCTTTGATGTGGGAAACCCGAACGGAGAGTACAAGGCTCCTTATGCAGTGATCTACAGGCACATGACACTGATTGGAGTTTGAAGGATTTTCTGCTTTGCCTAAACATTGCCTAGAACTCTGCTAGGGATTTTTTGCGTTTGCAATTGCCACAAACCTCATCAGGACCTGACACCAAGAAAAATATCTAAATATGTACCAATTCCTATGGCAATGGCAATCCCGTTCTACATAGGATCATACTTTGCAATCGACATGTTCATTGGCACTGTTATCGTTTTTGTGTGGCAGAAGCTGAACAAGGGAAAATCAGAGATCTACGTTCCTGCTGTGGCATCGGGATTCATGTGTGGGGATGGCGTATGGTCTGTGCCTGCAGCAATCTAAGCATTACCCAAAGTCAATCCACCCATTTGCATGATGTTTGTGGGTTCCAAAATAGCTGGAGCTGTCCAAAACAGCCTGCCAGCTTGACTACAGTAAGCTGATTCCTCCTGTTTACTAGTTGTTGCAACTAATTGCTACAACAGGATGGAGAGAAGTTAAATATCACTATAATTCCATATTCATCAGAAAGAATAAAAAAAAGTCTTCACTGCAACTTTAATATTGTGTAGACAGTACAAATACTTACACTCCTATAATATTCACGTCAAATTTTTTAAAGCCTTCATGTATCCATCCACGAATGTGAAATTCATATTAAATGGCTCGAAAGGAAAGGCTGTTTCAAAACTTTTAATTCTCTAATGTTGTATAATTCAAATGTCGAGCTCTTCCAAAATAAAAGGGGCCAATATAATAAAATAAAAGGGGCCAATATAATAATAGGTAGGTAGGCACTAAATCATCCTAGAATTGAAAGTGCTAGCTATTTAGAGAGTTATGGATGTTAGGTTTAGGCATAAAAAAACAAAAAAAAAATACAAATCTAAGCTAATAGGACAATAACTTGGTGTTTAAAAAATTGATACACACACAAATAGCAAGAAGCATGTTTTAGTATGCTCGTTTAGTGACCTTACAATGAAAAAAGAATTAAAACATGAGGTTCTTTGACCTGTCAACAGATTGGCTGGAAAGAAAGGCGTCTTAATTCTAATAGTATAACTAATTGTAGTGAATGATTTCCACAAAGTGGATTTTGTAAAGCTAAACTTCATTATAAATATGCCAAAAAGGAAGCAAAATATTACTCAAAAGGATGTATTTGAATATAACGTAACACCCTTTGGCTTGAAAATTGCCACCATTACCTTCCAACTTATCCTATGTAGATTGTTATAAAGTGTTTTAAAGGAGGTTGGCACAACTTTTATTGTTGATATCAATGTAACACAAGCAAGACCAAAAGCCTCATATCAAAACCAAGACTTGATTCTAAAACATTATTTAGAATAAGTTTGAAGTTGAATCATAAATTTTATGATAAATTAAGCCTTGCCACATATTTTTGGATTTTTGGAAAATGTGCATGGGGTTTCATTTGACGTAATGAATGTACAAGCTATAGGGATATCTAGACATCAAAAGACGACACTAACAACATGGAAATTCTTTGCATAGGCAACTGCTATAGGGCCTTTATCCACAAGTTTCCATCATTGCAAAGTCAGTGTTACTCAAATCTTTCCACAAGGAATCTGTGGGGCCAACTGAATGTGAGGGGGCATTTAGTCGATCGAATGAAGAATTGAGTATTGCACAAAGAATTGAGTTGAGTTGACGTTTGTGTTGAATATAGATTGCCTAAGGGAGTGGGAGGAACTTTGTCTTAAAAGGAAGGCATGTGCCAGAGAAGATTTGCTTGTGAAAATGAGGCATCGAACAAAGCTTGAAAAAGGTATGGACAAGTGATAGAGAATGGTATGCTCTAGTATGACTTTACATCAAAATACATTAGTCCACCAAACATTAGATGTTAACTGTGACTGTAGACACTATGATTAGATCATTGGGAGTTGGGGAGGCCTCTTGAGTGGTGGGGGCAAGCAAATAAACAATATTGTTTTTTTTATTTTGATATTTTTCTTTATCCTACATGGCATTCCTTAAAAGGTCATTTTGATATTGGGAACTCCTCTAATGAGTGTGCAACATTCACATGCATGCATACTTGGCCATAGGTATGAAGGCCATCTTTGTCCCACAAGTCATATGCCTGACAATATGAGGGTCAAACAGTTCAATAGCAATTAAATGGGACTCTCCACACAGTAGTAAATATATGCATGTAGCATGGACAATAGGTGATAGTTAGCACAGCAACCCCCCACGCAAACTCACACACACTAGTCTAGGAGGGACACTTTCTATAAGAGAATGCATTGGGTGTTCGAGGCTAGCTTTGTCCCACAACTTACAAAACAAATTGTAGACTTGATGTAGAATTGGTGGATGGTGACTTGCACAAAGAGATGAGCATATGATATTCAGTTTTTACAAATCATTTTAGGGTGGAATTCACATTAGTCAGTTGATTATATGACACAAACTTATTGTTTTTAGATTATGGAATTGAAAGCATTCAGAGTATGGAATTGATAGAGGGTGTTGGGCTGAGGTTCTTACAGAGTGGTATCAGAGCCCATGCGATCTGCCAACAATCTTCTTGCCCATGCGCGATGGCTCCCTGATAGAATTACTCGCAATCTGCTTGTATTGGTTTGTCAGCCTTCAGAGATCATACTGTCTGGTGCTTGCATCGAAACAAAACATGATTGTGTTGGTGTCAAACAAAACACACTTGTGTTTCTTGTGTTTGTTGACATCAACAATCCAACTCTCAAGGCTGTCAATTCGTAGTATCTAGTTCTTGGCATGTAATCTTCTCTCATTTATATATATAAACAACCCTTGAAGTGGGCTATCCTATGGCATTTTTTCATTAAGCCTCTCTTGTTTTCTTTGTTGAGTTTTGGGTGCTACGTAGCTTAACTAGCATTAACGTTTTGGTAACCAAACCCAACAAAGGTTATGGGCCCACACATGCACTAATCTACACCAGTCAGTCATCAATGAGAAGTGACAGGTACCACTGGTTTTTCAAGAGGAATGTTTCTTGGGGAGTCTACGCTCTCTCTCTTCTCTCTCTCAACGCATCTACCGTTGGCACCGCTCTCTCTAGCCAGCGC
This sequence comes from Diphasiastrum complanatum, assembly GCA_029204225.1. Lineage (NCBI taxonomy): Eukaryota > Viridiplantae > Streptophyta > Lycopodiopsida > Lycopodiales > Lycopodiaceae > Diphasiastrum > Diphasiastrum complanatum. The sequence continues at coordinate 13,354,365 of CM055111.1, read as the reverse complement.
ATCTTCTCAACCAGCAATCCCTCCAGCCAGCAATCTCTCCAACCTGCGCTTGCTCAGCTCCTATCTCTCTGAGGTCCACGTTCTCTTCTACACTGCAACTGATGCAATGAGTTCTATCAGAGCTCTTTTCATCTTTGAATACTAAAAATCATGATACTGCAGTAGCAGAAGTTTGGAGGGAAGATCCCCGTTGGATCAAAGCTTCACTATAGAGGAATGAAGCCAGCGGTCAAGAGAGAACCAAAGAAGATCATCTTGAAGGTACATCACAAACTACTTCAAATCAATTCACCTCTGGATTCAGTGGTCATTAACCAAAGATCTTGCACATGTTTGATTATGGAGATGAGGAACCTTATCAAGATACACTTGATGGATGTGGCGGAGTGCAAAGAAATCTGTATTTTTTGAAATTAGAGCATTCAGGCTCTAAACGTGAAATGAATTTCTCTGTAGCTTGCTAAAATCAATGATATTCATACTCCATGTATAGCTACATAGGCCACACACAATGTTGTGTGAAGATGTAGAGTCTACATGTAGGTGAAAGACGGTTTAATCACAATCCATGTATAGTTGCGTAGACAACACACAAATGGTGTGTGAAGATGTGGAGTCGACATGTAGGTGATAGTAGAATTCAGAAAAGAAATGTTTTGTTTGAGGGAGGATTTTTTGGTGTCAAACAAAACACACTTGTGTTTCTTGTGTTTGTTGACATCAGCAATCCAACTCTCAAAGCTGTCAATACGTAGTATCTAGTTCTTGGCATGTAATCTTCTCTCATTTGAACATATAAACAGCCATCGCAGCTGTCTATCCTATGGCCATTTTTTCATTAAGCCTCTCTTGTTTTCTTTGTTGAGTTTCTGGGTGCTACGTAGCTTAACTAGCATGAACGTTTTGGTAACCAAGCCCAACAGATTGTTTATCTGTGTGAAGAGAGGCTGCTTGTGAACGAACCATAGGCTTTGATCCAGGGAATTGCAGTGTCCAGCAAAGTGTAGTAGAGAGAATATGGTCTCTGTCTGACTCCGCATACGTTCCACTGCTTGATATCCACTGCTTGATATCCACGCTAAAAGGAGTTCCCTGCCTGCCTATGTTGAAAATCTTTGATGACTAGACTATCAACCTGTCTGATCTAAGCCAGAATGAAATGTGGATGAACTGCTCATACCCATGTTAAGAGGAAAAAGAGACTCCCATGAGAGAATAAGCGAAGTAGCAAGTCATGAAGGGAAAGATTAATGCCTCTAATGCTGATGTTTCACTGATGTGATCAGTAATACAAAGAGAGAAAATCATGGCTGAGTTTAGCCCTGGTGATCCTCTTGGTTTGTTCATGATAGATGATGAAGAGGACTACTGATGCTCCTGCTATGACTTGAATGTGTCAGAGACCAACCTTGGTCATTCTTCTTCGAGTGTTTCTTGATAACAATTGCTATTTGGGAGTACCAATGTGCTCCAGTGGAAACTAAGACTGTGTGTGATGCTCCAGTGGGAGCTATGGCTGTGCTGAAAAACTACAGTGGGAGTGATGACTGTGTATAAAACGAGCTTTCTACTGGTGTGTAGGGCTCTCTTAAAATGACTGTGAAAGCGCTAATGCATGAAAGAAAATTCGTGGAACCTCAAATGTAGAAACAAGAATTATCTAGTTTCTACTACTGCAACATATGGCAGACTACAATTATAGATTTACTACATGGAAATAATGGGCGGAAGAGAAAATGAATCAATCAGACATAAAACAGTTACAGATTACTATGTCTAAGGCACTCTTGCATCTATATCATCTGAATTACAGATTTACAACAAAACTTGTGCACTATTTGGATCTCAAACAGCACATAGAGAAATTGATTAACATGCAAAACTTTGCAGATTATGATTCTAAAGTACAAGCTCACGTACCCAAGTGGTACAGCAACGGCACTCCTCATCAACAGCTTCCACACTCCGCAAGGTGCTAAAATCGCAAAGTAAGTCACAATATTGATGCATTAGACGTCGAATTATTCTGGAAATTGTGACTTTCTTGATTCATTGTAGTTTTGACTTTCATATACCTGTGAGTCGATCAGTGCACATTTTATCCTGAGAATAAGCATGCAGCACGTATAGTATATAATGCGAAGGCTATCAATTTAACTCCTCATAATATTTGTTCCTGCTGCTGCTGCTGCTGCCTCAGGAAACAGGTTAGGTCTCTTGGAAAGAGTTTTGTGGTCAGCTTTTCACAGAGTTTCTTCAAATGATTTTACAGCGGCAAAGGCGACGCTACCTGCGGATTCGATAGCTTGCCTAGCCTTGGGTTAAAAGCCCTAGATAATAGGTGTGAATATGTTTTTAGAACCTGTGGACGTTGGGCATTCACAAATAGTGGGAGTACAACCTTAAAAGCATACGTATTTCAGATTCCATATTCAGCATATAGTGTTTACATTGTTGTGAATGTTGCTGCCTGTGAATATGTTTTTAGAACCTGTGGACGTTGGACATTCACAAATAGTGGGAGTACAACCTTAAAAGCATACGTATTTCAGATTCCATATTCAGCATATAGTGTTTACATTGTTGTTAATGTTGCTGCCTGTGCTGGCAGATTCAATTTCGACTTCAGCCTTGTGTATATTGGAGCAGGCATGATCTGTCCACATAATTGTGAACTGTTCCGTTCTACTAGGTGCAGTCATATCCTGGGGTTTCATGCGGCCCCTTATCACCAACAAAGCAGGCGAATGGTATCCAGAACATCTTGGAGGAACTAATTTCAGAGGACTGTATGGCTACAAAGTATGCAACTCAACAGCCATGGCCACCTTGCACCTGATACGTCTTGCAACCTGTTTAGTTACCTAGCATCCTGCTGCCTGTGGGGTTTATGATAGACAGCTTCGCATAAGGGTAGTTCGATGTTGCATGCAGAATATAAGATCCATGGGACTTCTCTACAAATTAACTTGCTACGTTTTGTACTTCTTGTCATCTCAATTCGTTGGGTTGTTGTAACAACCTATAATTATTTGGTGTAGCAATCCAGCCAACCATCTCCTCTTTTAAAATGCAACTTGCGAATCAGCTAAGTTACTGATATTGATTATACTGCTGATTCCTGAATCAATCTTGCTGCTCAGGTGTTTGTTGCTATTGCACTCATCCTTGGAGATGGACTGTACAACTTCTTAAAGTTTTCATTGTCAGTGCAAGCTCATTATACAAGCAGTACAAGAACAATCAGCTTCTCCCCGTTTCCAAGGGTAAGCAGCAGTAATATGTTGGGACATCTGAAGATGACTCACTGTGAAACTTTAAAAGGTGCATAGTAATGCCTTCTGCGAGGAGTTGATGGTAGTATATTAAAAGTAGTGCTTACAAGTAGTAATATAGTCACTCTCTAACGGACAGCAGACCAGTGTGGATAATGGTTGCTGCTTTAGAAGCTCTTGTATCCATCATGGTTCATGATTTTTTCATTGTCTCCAAACAGATGCAATTGATGATACCGACATAGTCAGAAATGACGAGAAGAAATGCAATGAAGAATTTTTGAAGGACAGGATCCCTCTGTGGGTAGCTGTAGCAAGCTATGTGGCTCTTGCTGCCATCTCCATTGGCATCATCCCGCAAATCTTCTAACCTTTGAAGTGGTATTTTGTATTGGTCTGCATGCAACATCGAACCCTTATGCGAAGCTGTCTATCATAAACCCCACAGGCAGCAGGATGCTAGTTAACTAAACAGGTTGCAAGACGTATCACGTGCAAGGTGGCCATGGCTGATGAGTTGCATACTTTGTAGCCATATAGTCCTCTGAAATTAGTTCCTCCAAGATGTTCTGGATATCATTCGCCTGCTTTGTTGGTGATAAGGGGCCACATGAAACCCCAGGATATGACTGCAGCTAGTAGAACGGAACAGTTCACAATATGTGGACAGATCATGCCTGCTCCAATATACACAAGGCTGAAGTCGAAATTGAATCTGCCAGCACAGGCAGCAACAGTAACAACAATGTAAACACTATATGCTGAATATGGAATCTGAAATACGTATGCTTTTAAGGTTGTACTCCCACTATTTGTGAATGCCCAACGTCCACAGGTTCTAAAAACATATTCACACCTATTATCTAGAGCTTTTAACCCAAGGCTAGGGAAGCTATCGAATCCGCAGGTAGCGTCGCCTTTGCCGTTGTAAAACCATTTGAAGAAACTCCATAAAAAGCTGACCACAAAATTCTTTCCAAGAGACCTAACCTGTTTCCTGAGGCAGCAGTAGCAGCAGGAACAAATATTATGAGGAGTAAATTGACATCCTTCGCATTATATACTATACGTGCTGCATGCTTATTCTCAGAATAAAATGTGCACTGATCGACTCACAGGTATATGAAAGTCAAAACTACAATGAATCAAGAAAGTCGGAATTTCCAGAATAATGCGACGTTTAATGCTTCAATATTGTGACTTACTTTGCGATTTTAGCACCTTGCGGAGTGTGGAAGCTGTTGATGAGGACGGCCGTTGCTGTACCACTTGGGTATGTGAGCTTGTACTTTAGAATCATAATCTGCAAAGTTTTGCATGTTAATCACTTTCTCTACTCCCTCTCCTTGCCTCATGAAATCACTAGCTACGACTAATTTAACAAATCAACTGATGAGCCACAAAGTGTGTAATAACCTAACCTTTCGGAGAGGAACAAGCACCAAGACGCCAAGGAAACTGACGGTGAAGAGAAATGCAATGATCCATCCCAGCGAAAGTTTCTTGACATCATCTGCGTGGTTTCCTGGATAGTTTGGTCCAATGCGGTTGTAGGTTTTTGGGTCCAGGCCCAGCATGTACGACCCGAATCCTCTTGGGAGGGTAACGTATATACAGAAAGAAAGTTCAGTCACCTAGCACAAATCGAATCAATGCAGAAGAAAGTACGCTACACTAGTCTGTCAAATTTAGATTTGATATTAGCCAGCGGACACATTCAGCGATGGGGTGACTCCCACTGTCAGGCTCAGTTTGTGGGTTATGATGGAGAAGAAACCTCCTAGCACCACGCTTACAACTAGCGACCTGATGGTGATTTGTTCCTACCAATGAGGCACTGCAGTTTCAGCAAACATGTCCTCCACAGAGAACTGCTCATCGCCCTTCCCATTAAGTCCGCTGGTGAGCTGCTTGGAGCTGTCAGCATGCTGCCACTGCCCATCCGATCCGCCTTTCTTGTTGACGTACTTTAACCCATCCTTTGCATCCTTATCATCATAATGATAATGATAATCATTCAGGTTTTTTACATCTGCCTCTGCCCTGGCCGTTCCCTGCGATTGCGAGAACTGGTGAACATCCTTTGTGCGATGCCCACCACCCTCCAGTTCCATATTGCTGTTTTGCATCTCAACCGCTATCAAGCTCATGAAAATTTACTAAAAGCAAGATATAGTCAGTAGCTGCTGCTTGTATTGATCAGTCACTAACTCCTCCTCTTTAGATCATGCTCATGTGTTGGGCTGAGGCTGATCATTCCTCCGCACCCAGTTGAATGAGTGTAATTAGCGCTCATATGGAGCACTCACCACATGCTCACAAGAAAAATGAGACAGGTTCCTGTATAGGAAAAAAAGGAAGTTTCCCTAGATTAAAATGAACTAAAATAGGGAATTTCCATACTAGGAAAAGTGGTTCTTTTCCTAAAAATCAAATCTAGGAAAAATGCATACATTTTACCTATATAGGAAAAATCATCCAGGAAAAAAATTCCCTAGATGATTATCCCTATATAGGAAAAAATTTGTGCCACTTTTCCTAGTATGGAAATTCCCTAGTTGTGCTCATTTCAATCCAGGGAAATTTATAGGAAAACTTTTCTATTCACCAACTAAACAATTTATGCTCATTTCAATCTAGGTAAACTTCTAGGGAAAGATCCCTATATAAATATTAAACCAAGACAAGACTCTTAGTCTAACACGTAGAACTAGTTCATACCAACAGATTATTACCTACAGACGCCAATCGGTCTAATATAATAGCAAATATAAACTGTAGTTATTGATGTTTCCACATCATGATAATAGAAATCAAAACCTACAAGAGGCAAACAGCTAAAATTCTGATCTCCATGCTTGAGTAACATTTAAAGCAAATATAAACTGTAGTTATTGTTGTTTCCACATCATGATAATAGAAATCAAAACCTACAAGAGGCAAACAGCTAAAATTATGATCTCCATGCTTGCGTACCATATAAAGCTGGAGAGGTGATCTTATCAATGTACTGAATCACATATCTTTCTTATGTTTCCCTTGGAGCCTATAAGGAGTTGGCATTACCGAAATTTATGATTGAGATTATGAATTGAGCGGTGAAAGCAGATGCGTCGCCTGCAAATTTTTCCACTAGCAAACGGAATGCAGTGAGCTCTACCGATAGTGTAAATTCCTGCATTTCTAAAGATGTGTTACATAATACCAAAGCGAATAAGTGCACGGCCTACATTCAGCAATCTAGAACTGGAGAAGTGCCAGAAATTCTTCAAAGTGGTGTAGATAGAATATAGAAAATGCTTGATAAGGTATGGTAAAGATTAGAAGAAAGGTTTGAAGAGGATGCAGATCAAACATGGCAACCATATCGAGAACATTAAGGCTCGCGGCTGCAAATTTGGCTATGAGAGTTTGTAGAGTGTCAGAATGCTTCGGAACCGATACTATATCTTTAGATCATGACAAAAATCCATCCCTTCACCCAATGGGCTGCCCACAGAACGGGCCTATTCCAACAGCAACGTCAACAAAGTGATGGAATTAGACTGACATGATCAGATGTTTGTAGATGCAAGGATATCTTACCATGGTTGACACATCACGAGCAGCGAGTGCTACAATATCAGCACACGATACCTTTCCCGGACATTCTTTCTCGAGCTGTGCTATGATTTCTTCAATCACGTTGAATCCTCGAAGACCTAAACTCACAGATGATGCCTTCTCAAGTTGAGTTTTTCCACTATCAGTTGAGCTCAGCAATATGGAGCCATCACAACCCTGGAAAATAACAATACCAAAACCTTAAATCTAATCAACCATTCAATTTTGCGCTCTCTCTCTCTCTCTCTCTCTCTCTGTCTCTCTCTCTCTCTCTCTCTCTCTCTCTCTCTCTCTCTCTCTCTTCCCCCAAAATCAACTGCTTACCCTGGTCATGCAGTCGTGGAAGTGCAGGCAAAGAAGGGCTGGACCAAGAGTGACATCACTCGATATAAAAGTTGAGACTACATTACATACGACGGGCTCCACTTGTGGACAAATCGAATCATAAAAGTTGAACGTCATCGGAAGAGAATTCTGGGTTGCTAGTGTCGATAGGCTGGAAGTAACCAGACATAGTAAGAGCATGCTCGGAAGAATATCACATCCCGTTCCCAGTCTGTGCACTTTCAACATTTTGATAACAAATCGCTGCAGCTATGTCAAGTTTAATTTTAGAAACTCCAACTTTAGATATGTTCGTGTATGATGAACATTGCATACACAACAATCAAATCAAGTAGGATAAACTCAAAGCTGCATGAGGGTTTATGATACATTCCATCTCTTTTATTGAGGGGCAGGCCTGCTACTGTATATATTTTTTCGAAAATTGCCTTTATAATTATATCCATGCATGAACTGTCAATGACATTCAAAGAATAGAATGCGGTACGTACCGTAAATGCAATCCGAAATCTACGAAGTTGCTCCAAAGATATTGTTCATGGCTATTGATTGAAAGTATCAGATGCGTAAAATGCTCATCATAATAACATCAACTTTAGAGAAGCAGTTAGAACGGTACTGACTTCCTACCTTGAAAGTAAGTGTACCAAAGGATTTTAAAGGATGACATGAAATTCACGATACAGGAATCTAGGCAATTGTACAAAGTTCAACATATTGCTTATGTGCTGCAAAACAAGTAAGGACTGGAAGCTTACTTTCTTCAAAACAGTCCACACAACCCCTTCAGTGCAAGGGGGAGTTGTAAGCGAGCCTAAGTGTCTGTAATAGGCTTTTCCAGAAATCTTCAAGTCTGTCATATCAAGTGAAGAGCCGAGCGTTCCACCCACCCTTCTCTTTAAGAGAGGATATCATATCCAAAACCTTTATTTGCAGAATGGGAAAACAAATTTGGACGAGTTATGAGACCAATAAAAGTGAAAGAGCATGATATCAGGAGAAGCGATTTAGCATATTGATCAGAAAATGCAAGTAATGGTGGCACCTTTTCAAAGATGTGATCTCTTTTGCCGTACGTGTAGAGTAGTGATATAGCTGCAATTCGACTACCATCAGGTGTCCTATGCACCAGATGAATCTCCAGTGGAAATCTGAGTCTATGGTCATCTCAGATCCAAGTACAGATTCTTTCAAGCATCTAGACTTTATATTTGACTCACAAGTCTTCTCCACACAGCTTTGCGAAGGAAAATAAGGAGCTTAAGGTGTGTTTTCAGACAAATGGCCTCACCTTATTCCGTTCACAATGTGCTCACTTGGAATATGCGTATGATATTGATACAGTATGTGTTCAGTGGAGTTAACCATGATGCCACCGGCGTCAGGCCCAAAGTTTAGCTGTCAATCAAGCATTAAGGAGTGAGTCCATATTTCAAGTTTACCAACAAGGCTCTTATAATGCCCAAGAATATTTGCGTACTTTCTCTAAACGATCTACTGGAATTTGATAAACAGTCTACTGAGATTCCATCTTGATGCCTGTTTTCATATTATATGGTGAGGAGATATCGTGAGATGAATCTAATATCAAATAAATCAAGATAGCATAACTCCGTAACTCGCAACAGCTACAGACAACAAACACCAGAGAAGCAAGTATCTATTTTACCGCCACATTAAAGGGCCCAACACTAGCAATAAATGGCTGATTACGAGAATAGTTTGTTCGCAACGTCCTTAGGCTACATCGTTTATAGCTTCAAGCGATGATATGTTGATTGGTGACGGATTCATGCCTACTTTGCACAGTCTCCAAGTTTCTTTAAGATCCCCCCAGTGGCTAGGTCCGTTAGGACCATTGGAGTGATTCAACAATTAAATCCTGATGATGGCAACACAAGCGGGGCTGAAAAGTAAGCTGCCTTACAAGATCTGACGAAATACTAAGCTACTTCACGAGAAAGAATTGATATGTAGCTTAAAGACCAGAGAGAGAACATGATATAAAATATAAGTAATCTAATTAGAATGGCTATCATTGATATATATGCAGATTTATCAATCAATGTTTAAACATATAATACAGTTACAGTCTTAGAATTGACGCTTACCAGAATCTTTACAGCTTGTGGAGTACTGAAGATAGATCATGAAAAACAAAGCCAATGTCGATGCAAGGAAGCTGGAATGGAACCCGAAACGTTCCATGCTGATTCGAACTAAGCAGTCTCAGGCTTCCATGCTGATTTGAACTAAGCAGTCTCAGGCTTCACGTTGTGAGACATAAAAATACTGGAAACATCTACTTCAATGGCTATAAGATTTGCTCGTTTTCACATGACAGTGTAGATGATCAATTGCATAGTTATGCATTATAAAAGATGTGGGCAAAAGATTCTCATGCCGACTGAGGAGCTTGTGATTCCTTACCAAGAAGAATGTCATCATCTTCCCGGGCTCCCTCTGTTGCTTAATGGATAGTTGGGCTTTTATGTGCGTAATGAATAGTTGGACTTTTATGACACCACCATTATAAAACAAATATTCATTTGAAAAACTCAAGAGTTGAAAAACTAAAACCTTAGGTCCTAGTAGTGCTACCCATTCTGCTGATGTGATTCTACTGGCTGTAAATCTCCTTTCCATCAACTGTCAGTTTCTGGAGGAATGTGTTAAGAAATAACTGGAGGTGAGATATTATGGAGGTCAGTGCAACAAATCTGCCTACGACTGAAAGTGTTGACACCCTATTATCTTCACAGAGAAATCAGCTTCTTAGATTAGGTTTTCTTTCAGAGATAACGTGATGAGCTGTATTATAGACAACCTTGACACTGGCTGGCTGTACATAAGCATAGATTCTAGAAAGCTCCTCTGTTTGCAATGCATTTCAGTCGTTTTCTCTGTGCCTTGCATTTCCGTGCCCAATATTTTAGCTTGCAAACATCCAGGTCTAGTAGGAAGTTGTTAACGTGAAGCGCATTAGAAATCAAAGTTCCTCTAACGTAAAAACGTACTACCCCAGTGGCTACTTATAGATCAGTCGTAAGTGTTGTAAATCTTTACAAGCTTTACTTTCGGCGCCACTGGCGCCAGCATTGTCCCTGCTGCTCCCGGCACCACTGTGACCAGAATCCAGGTGGCGCCAAGTTCCTATGGCTGAAAATCTTTGATCAGTTCTAGCGAAGTGCAGAGAGCTCAGATCGATGTGCAATCACCTCACACGATCTAGGCATGATTAAAGGAAGCCTTGGGGATCAATAAATTTTAGAGAGGGAAAATCCTAGAGAGAGAAAAACGTGCTTTACCAGTGTGGGTAGAGTACTTGGTATGAGGGGAGGTGACGAATCCCACCAATAATATAGGCGGAGTGCGGGTTGCGACTCAGGGCAAGCTCCAACCAAGTCTCAGCCTCCCTTGCTGGAATGTTGTCCTGGCACTCGCCTTGGCATGCCAATGCCTTAGAGACTAGGGCCGGTCACACACTTGAAATGTAACCTTCTCAGATTTATCAATAAAGTGAGATTTTTCTCAAACTGACTCTGATTACCTTCTAGGTTTCAGTGTTCGATAAAAGCGCCAGTTGTAAGGCCGCTTCAAACTTTTTAATTTGGCACAAAGCTGAGGGTCGTATCCCGAGACGCCGGCGGTATGCCATCGGGACCATTCGGTCCGTGGCGCCAGCGGTATGCTATCGGGACCATTTGGTCCGGGAACTGGTTGTCTCCATATCTGTCGCGGCTTGTGGTTCTGAGTGTTCCTTGCATGAACGTGAATGGGTTAACAGCTCTTGGGGAACGGGCTCTAACATGTCGGCTGAGTTGGATGGCTTGCTTGGGTGGAAGTTACCTGTTTATGGTTGTCCAGTCTGGCGTGGCGCCAGGTTGGCTTCCAGCGCTCGTGATGAAGCGTTCAGTTGGTTAAGTCTGATGTAAGTCATACCGCTTGCTTGGAATGGATGTTACTCGTTTGTAACGAAGCTTTGAGTTGGTTAAGTTTGATGTATGTCGGGCGGCTTGCTTGGAGGGAAGTCACCCACATCAGGACCCCCGATCTGGCATGGCGCCAGGTTGGATCTTAATGTTGGTTTCGGAACTTTAAGTTGGTTAAGTCTGATCGTTGTTGGCGAGTTGGCTGCTTGTATGTCGAGTGGGTTTGGATGGCAAGAGTTGAAGGTTGGGAAACTAAGTCGTTGTTCCCGGCTCCCTATGGGATGCCTGCGCTACATGTGGTATCAGAACTGACTTGCCGATCAACTATGCGGATCTCACGGAAATGGCCACTGTTTGAGGTTCATCAAGACAACTATTGTGCAAGGTGCTACCCACAGTGTAAGCACGGGTGCGTCCACGGTCTGGGTGGTCGGCAGAACCGGGGACTTGATGAGTCAAGTTGTTGCCCTTGAGGTATAAGCACGGTCAGTTCTCGCGGTTCGGGCCTGGCGTTGTCTGCACGTAGGACAGATGAGGCAGTGTGCTGCCATTAGGTTGGTGTAAGCACAGTCTGTGCCTTGTGGGGTGCGGAGCGACATATTCGAATTGTACGAGTTAACCATTAATACAGAGATGCTGCTCAAATTCGGGTGTAAAGCATGGGTGGTTATCTACCGGTGCGGGATAGCTGCCGATCGTTTAGCTATAAGGGCTATCGATCAAAAAGTGGTGGGGCATGACTGAGGCAATGTGCTGCTTAATGGTGAAAGCACGGATAGTTGGAGGGGTGTTTTCTGTGGGCTGATTCTGTGATCGATCTGTATGGGCGTGGCCAGGCAAAGGTCCTTTGGCAGGACTATCTCAAAGGGGGACCTTGTCTTTGTTACCTGTTAGTAAACCTGCCTTAGTGTCTTGCTTGCATGTATTCGTGGTGAGTCCTAGTACTCGTGCTTTGCCTAGTTTGCATGATTGCTTGTGATACAAGAAGCTGATGGCTCGAGAAGAAACCTTTCTTTTGAAGGCTGACACCATCAAACAAAGAGGACTACAGAATCTGTGGGGCGGATTTGCAGTTCAAGTACATGCACGTGAACGGCAACGAAACGACTGAATGTTTGCAAAGGATGGATGACTAGCCTGTTTCTTGGGTTAGTTTCATTTGCGACGATGCCCACCAGACGCAAGCATGAAGTCAGAAGTTGGAAAGGGCAATTTCAAGGGAGATCTTCTATGGAGCAGTTGGTCTTCATTTGGGATGGCTACCTTCGGAACTGAAACTCACTGAGCATGGGTGATATCCAGTATCAGTTAGGTTTTTCCTCAAAGGGGAAAAGACTAGGATCCTCTTCAGAGATTGGCAACAAGTTGGATTGAGCCATAATCCTAGCATATGGGAAGCAAATTGTTGCAAAGGCTTTTTGTCTGAGAACTCTACTCTAAGTCCGATCAACTGTTTTTATAAGTGGAGGGGAACTATCACACACACCTCTCTCTTGGGACAAATTTTGAATGAAAGTTGATCAAAACGGGGGCAAATTCAAGGTGACCTAGCCATACTCACATGAGGAGACTGGCAAACTTTGGACCTAATAAGTTGACAAGTTTTTGTTGTGGAAAGGAAAGCTTGTTATAGGCTTTCTCTAGACCAGCAATAATGAGGAGACATAATGAGTATGCTGACTTGTGTTACGTGTAAGACAGCTGATCAATGAAGGAACTGTGAAAGTCGAGTCTTGCACGAGAGACTTGGTACTCTGAACGGACGCTAAGGGACAGTTCGAGTTGAGATCGGACTAGTGCAAACTCTGGGTGCATGTGTCTGATTCAAAGAGAGCTACTTGAAGCCAAGCTAGATGTACACTTCTTGTTTTGACTGTGAGGCAACTGACCAGTTATGGAATTGTAAAAGTCAAGTTTTGCACGACGGACATGGCGCTTCAAACGAACGTGAAGAGATAGTTCGTATGCGAATCAAACTGATGCGACCCCTTGGCTCTTCACGAGGTCAATGGTTACATTTGGATTGAATTCAAAGACAACTACTTCAAGCTAAGTGAGAGGTGCATTGCAGAGTACTCAATCTTTGCCTACCTCAAAGAGCCAAAAATAAAAAGTATCAAGATCAGGCTGGGACAAGGAGAGAAATCAAGGAGCAGAAGCAACAAGGCATGGAGTGGACCATAAAGTGGGCAATTAAACGATAAATCCTTTGGCTCAAGGAGCCTTGATACCTGTGCGGAACTGATCAAATCTGGAGCTTAGAGAGCTCAACACAAAGTGCATCAAGGACAAATCAGGAGCTCAAAGGAGTTCCAAAGTCAAAACTCAGAAGCAACAGGGGCAAACATTTCACAGAAAGGCCTGTGTCACCAGTTAATAAGGTTCTTGGGTTTTACGTAAGCGATATAAAATCTACGCTTTTCCCAGACAAAGAGATATTTTCAAGTTATGTAATTTTTCAGTACAAAGAGCTGAGCCCCCAACTTATGGTGTGCCAGCTTCAATGTTAATAAAAAGTGGCCAATAAATTGAGTACTGTGCCAAGTAGCTTAAATCTATAGCTATTTTAATTAGGAGACACCTTTACTTTATTCTGACATCTGATGAGGACATCAGATTTTATAAAGGTGGGGTGGATGTTGTAAAGCTACATTTACAAGCTTTTTATTTCGGCGCCACTAGCGCTAGCATTGTCCTTGGCGCCAGCAACGCCCCTACTGCTCCCGGCGCCAATGGCGCCGGCGCCACTCCTGACACCACTGTGACCAGAATCCAGCTCACACTAAGTTCCTATGGCTGAAAACCTTTGATCGGTTCTAGCGAAGTATAGAGAGCTCAGATCGATGTGCAATCACCTCACACGATCTAGGCATGATTAAAGAAAGCCTGGGGATCAATAAATTCTAGAGAGAGAAATGACTTTCTAGAGAGAGAAAAACATGATTTACCAGCCTGGGTAGAGTACTTGGTATGAGGGGAGGTGGCAAATCCCACCAATACTATAGGGGGAGTGCGGGTTGCGACTCAGGGCAAGCTCCAACCAAGTCTCAGCCTCCCTTGCTGGAATGTTGTCCTGGCACTCGCCTTGGCATGCCAGCGCCCCGGAGACTAGGGTCGGTCGGGCGGCTTGCTTGGAGGGAAGTTACCCACATCAAGACCCCCGATCTGGCATGGCACCAGGTTGGATCTCAATGTTGGTTTCGGAACTTCAAGTTGGTTAAGTCTTATCATTGTTGGCGAGTTGGCTGCTTGTATGTCAAGTCGGTTTGGATGGCAAGAGTTGAAGGCTGGGAAACTAAGTCGTGGTTCCCGGCTCCCTTTGGGATGCCTGCGCTACAATAAGCCATAGATGATGTTCAGATGGCGACCTACTGTACATTCTTCAAACTCATCAGAAATAGGTGGTCAGATTCTACAAAATGCATTCATTACAAATGCAGTTGTTTGTTTGTTAGACGGACTGCTCGGGCCATATCGCCCAGTTAATCAGATTTATATTCTTCATCATAGCTTTACCCTTCTCATGACTAAGGATACCTAGCAGTTGATCTTTTCTTGCAAAGAACTTGCATTGACTGTAAAGTATAGAACATTGATTCACAAGCTGCAATTTAAACAACTAAAGAGAGAGAGAGAGAGAGAGAGAACGTGCCTGCGATGGCGGACAATCACCATGATCAGCATGCGATGGTGGATGAGCGCGACGGTGGATGAGCGCAAGACGACGAGCGCAATGGTGGACAAAGAGAGAAGGGCGAGCAGAGGAGCAGAGTAGCACAGGGAAGTATGGTCCGAAGAGCTCCAAAAGTCCCAAAATCAAGACCCAATTCAAGAATCGAAGAGCTCCAAAAGCCCCAAAATCTCAATCTCTTTCTCTAGATAGCCACCATGGCAACCAATGAAAATCTTTAGTTACCTGGCGCAGAGCATCCACCTCCTGCATCCACCTCCTGCCCACTTGCAATTGGTGCGCCAGTGCCACACCTCATGTCATCCATCCATCGAGATGGCTCGTGCTCGCCACCTCACGCAGGTGGTTTCAGCACTTTTCATTCCTTAGCCTTTAGGTACCCCGACTGCGCCATGGAAGGGCGAGAGAGAACGTGAGATAGTGCTGGCAAACTCTTTTTTGAGTTATTCTCGGAAAGGGCTCTAATTACAAAGATTCTAGATTATTTTAAGACAATTACTCATAACAGGGTTCCTATGCTAATCTAAAAAAGTCATCAATATTTTATCATACTGGTTTTTGAGAAATTGTGTTGGTTTTCATGTCTATACTTTACAGGTTTTTTCGCGCATTCGCACGTGCATGAGAGAGAGAGAGAGAGAGAGAGAGAGAGAGAGAGAGAGAGAGAGAGAGAGAGAGAGAGAGAGAGAGAGAGGGGGGTGGGGGGGGGGGGGGGATCTAAAAGAAATTGTGCTTTCTCACTCATAGAAATCGAATTCAAGTTACCTCAAGTGATAAAAATGAAATTTGAGCAATAAATCCACCAGTAAGGCCAAATTTGATTTGATCACTCAATCGACAACCTCAAGTAAAAAAGGCTAAATTTGAGATACTTGAAGTTACAGACATCAAATTTGACAATCTCATATGGTAGGGACCAATTCAATCGATGAGAGGTGGAACTTGAGAAATTTGAATATACCAAACTAAATTTTGGTCGATTTTAATCATTTAGTAAGTCATGTCTATTGACGAGAACCAAATTTGAGTTTTCTCATGTGTGGCACAAATTCAAGTTATCTTGAGTGATAGACATCAATTTTGAGCTATCTTGAGTGATAGGAGCTACTTTCCTCAAAAATAGATCAAACTCTAGCAAATTGAATATCCTAAACTCGAGATTCATCGAAAACTTGTAGCATAGGCATATCAATCTATCTCGAGCAATAAACATCAAATTTGAGCTATTTAAATGTCCTAAATTAAATATTTCCTCTAATTTGATCACTCAATGGACAATTTGAAGTGATGAGGGCAAAATTGACCTATCTTGAATGTTAGACATCGAGTTTGAGCTATCATGGGTGATAGATATCAATTTGAGCCATCTCAAGTGATAGGGGCCAATTCAATAATGAGGGATCAAATCCGATTTATCTTTCAAATACGATGTCAGGTGATAAGGACCACATCAATTTGATTCATTTGAATATCCTAGACTCAAGCTTCCTCTACTTTTATCACTCAATGGACAATTTTGAGTGATAAGATCCAAAATCCAACTACCTCGATTGATAGATATAAAATTTGAGCTACCCCATAGGTAGGGGTCAATTCCATCAATAAGGGATGAAACTCAAGCAATCTAAATGTACCAGATTTGAAATCGGTTGAATTTGATCACTCAATGAGCCATGTCGACTGATAAGGACCAAAATCATATGTTGCACGATAAATTTGAGCTATCTTAGCCATATATATGAAATTTGAGCTATCTAATTGTCTTAAATTCAAGATTCCTTTGATTTAATTACTCAATGGGTGATGAGGGCCAAAATTGAGTGATCTCATCAAATTTGGATTATCTGATGTGGTAGGGATAGATTTTATCTATAAAAGGTTGAACTCAAGCAATCTAAATGTACTAAACTCGATATTGGTCAATGAGCCTTGTATAGCTATTTTGAGTCGATCCTTGGCAGAGGGACTAAGTGGATTATGGCTCCATGTGAACAACAATGGAAGGAGTGCAAGAGCAAGCTAGAGCAACTAGAGTATGATCCACATGAACACCAATTGGAGGAGAGCTAGAGCAAGCTATGTGTTTGGTTGTACAACCAATGTCCATAGAAATAAGTTATACGATAGCTCTGTTGGAATTCGATGCTCAGTCTTAAATCCATTTGTTAATGATCATCCTGAAACCTTTACAAGACCAAGAAAATAGAAGGCTCGAGTTTTTTCTTAACAGAAAAAATTCCAACCCTAGGTCGGGTCGAATCGGTTCGGATTTTTCCGAACCTTCAATAAATTATCTGAGTGCCATTGAACATGAGCGGGTCTAATTTTTCCGACCCCGAGAAATTCGGGGTATCCACTCCCAGCTTTTGCACAACCTACTGATTTCGACAAACTCTAGTAAGTGTATCTTCTTGGGATACAATGAGGAATAGAAAGCTTATAGACTATATGATCTTACAAGCATGAAGAGGATCATTAGTCGGCATGTGATGTTTGATGTGGATCACATGCCTCATGTGGTGAAACATGAGAAGGAAGGAACAATTGAATTCATCCCAATACTTGATGCAAAGCATGAAAAATCTTAATCCAACTGGGAAGACACTCACGATGATCATATGGATTATAAAGTCCTCACACACATGATACTAGTCTAAGCATACTGATAGAACACCAACACAAGGGAACGGGTGGTGGATAAACCAGCCCAACCAAACCTAGATCGTACGGATCTAGCCCCCGAGATCAATCACAGTCATGGAAAGAGAAATCACACTAGAAGCATGTAGCTACCAATCACAAAATCAAGCATACACTAGTGAGAGCCCAATAGGTATACTTATACCCTCCAAGGCCAATGCACAACTAGTAGTGCATTGTGACACCTCACTGGACACCTCTGTAGCCTATTTGGGCCACGTCATCCAGTTCCCTAATGACTCACTGATAGACCCATATGAACTCCACCACCATGTGTTTAGGCCTACAAACATTAATTATGACCATGTACTCATAATGGCCCCAATTCCCTTATAGTCATGATTACCAGTCCCTAGCGTGGACATGCTACCCGAGACCAGTCATGGGCATGACATGGATGATCAAATGGTTGATCAAGACAAGGAATGTGATGAGACAAGGAAGTGGAAGGAAGAAGGAAAATTGAGCTACGATTGTCTGGTTCTCAAGGTTCATCTAATTTCATTCACTCTTGAGTGGTGTGTACTCTTCATCACACCAGTAACCGCAACATAGATTGTTGATGCCTCTTGGTACACCTCTTGGTACAATGCATCCTTTATGTCCATCTTCAATATATACCACATTATAGATTGCAGAAGTTTCTTGCATCATTTACACATGTTTCTTGCATCTTTGGCGTGTTGTTGATTTATGTTGAGCTTCAATATAAACCACATTACGGATTGTTGATGCTTCCTTGTACAACACATCTTCAGTGTGCCCCTACTTTTTTTTGAGCTTCAATATGAACCACAATATGGATTGTTGATGCTTCTGGGTACAACACATCTCTGGTGTGTTGTTGTTGTATGTCAAGCTTCAGTATAAACCATAGTATGGATGATGGATTCTTTGTACAACACACCTTCAATGTGTTGCTACCTTTTGTTGAGCTTCAATATGAACCACAATATGGATTGTTGATGCTTCTGGGTACAATGCGTCTTTGATGTCTTGCTACTTTATGTTGAGCTTCAGTACAAACTACAATAACCACATTGGAGATCGCAAGGTGCTTCTTGGTACAACACATCCTTCGATGTGTTGCTGCTTTTTTTTTAGCTTCAATATGAACTATAGTATGGATTGCTGATGCACCTTGGTGCAACATGTCTTTGATGTGTTGCTACGTCCTATTGAGCTTATGTACAAACCACAATAACCACAGTAGAGATTGTACATACTTCAGGATACATCACATCCTTTGATGTGTTGTTGTTTTATATCAAGCTTCAACATGAACCACAATATGGATATGTGATTAGTTTTTTTGAAATATAAACCGGCAAACGGGAAAGTATATCCATGGATTTTATAGTATGCCTACCTAGGACCTCGAAAGGTCCTGATGACATATGAGTCATAGTTGATCATTTGACCATAATGGCTCACTTTGTTTTGACCAAAACAATCATTATAGCACTAGAATTAGCAAGGTTGTTCATAGACATGCTATTTTTATTATGTAACAATCATCTTTTTGGCACACTCAATGACCAAAATAATAAGTTTGATGGGGATTTTTGGAGAGCACTATTCCATCACCTCCATACCAAATTGAATATGAGTACAACAGACCATCCACATTATCTACAACCAGACTTTCAAACAAAAAGGTGAAAGCAAACGATAGAGGATATGCTTTGAGCATACATCAGCAAAAGTCAAATTAATTGGGAAGAATAGTCTTTGATAGTAGAGTTTTCTTATAATAATGCCAGACATTTAGCTACGGAATATAGACCATTTATGTTGATGTATGGTTTTCAGCCATGCTCACCCAGAGACGAAGGGTTCAAGCATGAAAAAGTTGAAATAGCCGAATAAAAGACCTAAACCAGATGGTAGAACATGGTAAAAGAAGCATGAAGCAAGCTGCTTAGGATCGAGCAAAACATTGTGTGAATTTGCACGATGGGACATTCAGTACTCTACTCGCAAAGACGTCTTTTTTAAAATTTCAGCTAACTCTAGAATTCTAAAAAAGAGAGTGTGTGCCAAGTCATCTCCTAGGTATTGTGGTCCTTGTACCATTATTAGAAGAATACAATGAGCTAGAACTTCCAAACAATACTAAAGACCAGCCAGTATTTCATGTTAGCCAATACAGAGGCCCATAAATTCTCATCAACGTCCACATGAACCATAAAGCATTCTTGATTATAGGGAGATGAAATATTACACTCTATATCAAAAATATCTGGTTAAGTGGAAGGATCTACCTATTGAGAATTTCACTTTAGAGAGATGTAGTGCTCATTGCAAACTATTTTCAGATTTGGTCATAGAGGACCAAGCCTGGCTCTCAAGGAGGATGGAGTATTATGAGACCATAACTTGGGCTAATCCAAGGGATCCATTAGGTGTAACAATCACTATAGAGCAAAGGGTAGTGTGAGAGATTTGCATGCATGCATACTTGGCAATAGGTATGAGGGCCAGCTTTGTCCCACAAGTCATATACTTGACAATATCAAGGTCAAACTGTTCAATAGCAATTAAATGGGACTCTCCACACAGTAGTAAATATATGCATGTAGCATGGACAATAGGTGATAGTTAGGACTGCAACTCCCATACAAACTCACACTAGTCTAGGAGGGACACTTTCTAAAAGAGAATGCATTGGGTGTTCCAGACTAGCTTTGTCTTCCTATGGTTTCTTTCAACTAACAAAACACATTGTAATAGTTGATGTAGAATTGTTGGATGGTGACTTGCCCAAAGAGATGAGCATATAATATTTAGTGTTTACTTTATGGTGGAACTCACATTAGCCAATTGACTATATGACACAAACTTATTGTTTTTAGATTATTCATGACATCGGTCTTATAGAATGAATTGAAAGCATTCAGAGTATGGAATTGATAGAGGATGTTGAGCTTAGTACACAAACATCCCAATCACTTATGGAAAACAGAGAAATAACTACAAATTTTGGCGATGCCCATGACAGTGGAGAAGTGGCTCGTTTGGATGGTAAGAGAGGTAGAAAGAAGTCAAAACTAGTTGATGAGATAGGTAATGTGCCTTTCACATTCCATTTGGATATTATGTTTTCAAATACAATGGTTTTCCTAAAGGGTAACTAGGGACTTTCCACTCCCAATGGTTTCCTTGCGTTGAAAATGCCCCATTGAGCCATTCAAACTAAAACAAAGGTTGTTTATGAAACGTGTAATCAAATATTATGGGTACTTAATGGAAAGGGTGATTTTATATTGCCAATGGCAACACCCTTTCCAAAGATAATGTAAAAGCCCTTTAACAAATGTAGGTTCTTTTTTCATTGCTTCTCCATGTTGTGTATTTCGATCCATCCCTTGTGATGATCAGACACTTAGGCTTCCATATGTGTGTGCAAAAAATGCTATATGATCTCTTAGTATGTGCTGCACATGTCAAAATCGTAATGTCAGTCTTATGCTTGGATTGAAATATATAGGGAAAATTAAAAGCATCTCGAAGCATTTATACTAACCATGTAATGAGTGATGTGATCTTCTCTCCATGCTTTTGATACTACATCAACAAACTCAACACAAGTCTTTTGTACAACTTTCTTATCAATATCAAAAAATTGATCTTTTTTCTTCAAATTTCAATCATACTATAAAGCTTCCTCCATACATCTAGTTTTGTCGCTCTTCTCAAAGTCTGAGTTGCAGCAATAATATTTGTCTAGACTGAGTGTTGAATATTAGAAGCCTTACCAGTGTGGTTTGATAGGATTGACGTGCTTTTGCTCCTCCTATGCTTGGCTTAGTAGGCATATTTATTGTCTTTCTTGAAAGCTTTTCATCTTTTTTTATTTTGACATCTCACTTTTGAAGTCCTACTTTTGATAAAATATCTTCTAATCGAGAGATAGCTTCCTTTGCGGATGATGCTGGCTTACTATTTCAAGCAAAATGTATATGAAGATAAATCAGCTTTTCTATTAATCTAACGTCTGCATGATGAGTGCAAACATGCACATTTTTCAAGGGAATAGGCAACACAGGCTTCCAGTTCGGATTTGCATATTCTCTAGTCGTTCCTATACTCCTAGTAACATCTTTTGCCTTTTCAATGCAGTACAAACAAGGGTGTTTAGATGTAGCACTGTGCGAGACATTATACATGCATTTCGATGTTTTCAAATCACCTGCTAAGTGACATTCAACATTGAAGTCTTCAGCTCCTAGAACATTGAGAAATCCTCCAACCATATGGTCCTTGAGGATCCTAGGGTAAGATGTCCTAGAGAACATCCATGATAATATATCATGGTCCTCCTTCAGTACCTTTCCAAAGAATTAATCAAACTTAGTTTAATATGAATTAGTACTATCCATTGAATCTAATGTATCATTATTGGACTAGACACTAAATCTGAAATCATATATCATTATTGGACTAGACACTAAATCTGAAATCTCCTTGGTCCACTATTTGTGATAATGCACCATTCATGAGAGTTATACTAACCCTCTCCATCTTGTGCCCTTTCACAATTTCTCACCCATCTAACTTAAGTACTATGATTATTTTGCCATTCACCTTTTCAAAGGTTATATCATAGAATATGACGATGTTTCTTAGCAAGTAATCTAGATCAACAAATAAGTTGTTTGATGAATTATAAGATATTGATCTTCCATCAGTTTCATACACCTCCTCAATATGTAATGGGGTACCAATGATCTTATGCATACCTATCTTATGCTACTAATGCAGATCTACAAAAAAGCAGATAGTTAGCAAAATATCATCGTAGTTGAAATAAATCCATATGTCATTGATCAAGTTACATAAATCAAAATATGCTTACTTGAATGCACGAATCCTTCTATTTCAATAACCTCCTTTTGAAAGAGTTTAAATATCCTTGCAACTTTGTCGCTTTCCCTTCTTATTCTCGGCCTTCTTCTTAGCCAATTCCACATCCATTAGCAATCGTAAATTTTCAATTTGAATGTTCTTTGACCTGTCAACAGAGTGGCTGGAAAGAAAAGCGTCTTAATTCTAATAGTATAACTAATGGTAGTGAATGATTTGGATAATCCAAGTAGTTGACAATATTATTTCCACAAAGTGGATTTTGTAAAGCTAAACTTCATTATAAATATGCCAAAAAGGAAGCAAAATATCACTCAAAGGGATGTATTTGAATATAATATAACACCCTTTGGCTTGAAAATTGCCACCATTACCTTCCAACTTATCCTATGTAGATTGTTATAAAGTGTTTTAAAGGAGGTTGACACAACTTTTATTGTTGATATCAATGTACACAAGCAAGACCAAAAGTCTCATATAAAAACCAAAGACTTGATTCTAAAACATTATTTAGAATAAGTTTGAAGTTGAATCATAAATTTTTATGATAAATTAAACCTTGCCACATATTTTTGGATTTTTGGAAAACGTGCATGGGGTTTCATTTGACGTAATGAATGTACAAGCTGTAGGGATATCTAGACATCAAAAGATGACACTACCAACATGGAGATTCCTTGCATAGGCAAATGCTATAGGGCCTTTATCCACAAATTTCCATCATTGCAAAGTCAGTGTTACTCAAATTTTTCCACAAGGAATCTGTGGGGCCATTTGAATGTGA
The DNA here is from genome assembly GCA_029204225.1 of Diphasiastrum complanatum. Classification (NCBI taxonomy): domain Eukaryota; kingdom Viridiplantae; phylum Streptophyta; class Lycopodiopsida; order Lycopodiales; family Lycopodiaceae; genus Diphasiastrum; species Diphasiastrum complanatum. The sequence goes on along the minus strand of CM055111.1, from coordinate 13,331,169 downwards.
GGGGGCATTTAGTCGATCGAAGGAGGAACTGAGTATGGCACAAAGAATTTGATAGAACAAGTTTGAGTTGACATTTGTGTTGAATATAGATTGGAAGCCGAAGAGAGTGGGAGGAACTTTGTCCTAAAACGAAGGCAAGTGCCAAAGAAGATTTGCTTGTGAAAATGAAACATCGAACAAAGCTTGAAAAAGGTATGGACAAGTGATAGAGAATGGTATGCTCTAGTATGAATTTACATCAAAATACATTAATCCACCAAACGTTAGATGTTAACTGTGACTGTAGACACTATGGTTAGATCATTGGGAGTTGGGGAGGCCTCTTGAGTGGTGGGGGCAAGCAACTAAACAATATTGTTTTTTTTATTTTGATATTTTTCTTTATCCTACATGGCATTCCTTAAAGGGTCTTTTTGATATTGAGAACTCCTCTAATGAGTGTGAGAGATTCACATGCATGCAAACTTGGCCATACGTATAAAGGCCAGCGTTGTCCCACAAGTCATATGCTTGACAATATGAGGGTCAAACAGTTCAATAGCAATTAAATGGGACTCTCCACACAGTAGTAAATATATGCGTGTAGCATGGACAATAGGTGATAGTTAGGACTGCAAACCCCCATGCAAACTCACACACACTAGTCTAGCAGGGACACTTTTTATAAGAGAATGCAGGTGTTTGAGACTAGCTTTGTCTTCTTGTGGTTTCTCACAACATACAAAACACATTCTAATAGTTGATGTAGAATTGGTGGATGGTGCCTTGCCCAAAGAGATGAGCATATGATATTCAGTTTTTACAAATCATTTTAGGGTGGAACTCACATTAGCCAGTTGACTATATGACACAAACTTATTGTTTTTAGATTATTCATGACATAGGTCTTATAGAATGAATTGAAAGCATTCAGAGTATGGAATTGATAGAGGATGTTGAGCTTAGCACACAAACATTCCAATCACTTATGGAAAATGGAGAAATAACTACAAATGTTGGCGATGCCCATGACAGTGGAAAAGTGGCTCGTTTGGATGGTAAGAGAGGCAGAAAGAAGTCAACACTAGTTGATGAGATAGAGGTAATGTGCCTTTAACATTCCATTTGGACATTATTTTTTTGAATACGATGGTTTGCCTAAGGGTAAGTAGTTACTATTTTTGGCCACAAATCAGCTCTAATACCATGTGAAAATTTCAGATCCAAATATATCCAAAATGTTAGACCTAGCTAGAGAATGATTGCACTAAACACAAATTGCTTCCATGTTAAATAGTTCATTCACTAGTCGCTAGTTTGATAAAAAACACTAACCAAAATATACACATACACCAACCACACAACATAATCTCTGCCTCCATTTGGCCCCAGAATAGTCAAGTACAATGTTGACAAATTTTCACACTCCCTCTTCAGCTTTACTTGCTATTTTCAAAATAGATAAATTATATAAAGTGATGATGAATTATGCAAGATGGACTCCATTTACTATATCGATTATGATGTGTGTCATTGATCTTGCATAAGCCATTAGAAAGAAGACGTGCCCTAAAGAGGGAGTTAATTCTTAAGAGGGAGAATAAGTATCAAGTCAATTTGTAGTAGGTTCAAATTGATACAAGTATGAAAATTGTCACCATGACCTTCCAACTTATCCTATGTAGATTGTTAAAAAGTGTTTTAAAGGAGGTTTATACAACTTTTATTGTTGATATCAATGTACACAAGCAAGATCAAAAGCCTCATTTAAAAACCAAAGACTTGATTCTAGATTATTATTAAGAATAAGTTTGAAGCTCAATCATAAGCTTTTATGATAAATTAAGCTTTGCCACATATTTTTGGATTTTTGGAAAACGTGCATGGGGTTTCATTTGACGTAATGAATGTACAAGCTGTAGGGATATCTAGACATCAAAAGACGACACTACCAACATGGAGATTCTTTGCACAGGCAAATGCTATAGGGCCTTTATCCACAAGTTTCCATCATTGCAAAGTCAGTGTTACTCAAATTTTTCCACAAGGAATCTGTGGGGCCAATTGAATGTGAGGGGGCATTTAGTCGATCGAAGGAGGAATTGAGTATGGCACAAAGAACTTGATAGAACAAGTTTGAGTTGACATTTGTGTTGAATATAGATTGGAAGCCTAAGGGAGTGGGAGGAACTTCGTCCTAAAAGGAAGGCAAGTGCCAGAGAAAATTTGCTTGTGACAATGAAGCATCGAACAAAGCTTGAAAAAGGTATGCACAAGTGATAGAGAATGGTATGCTCTAGTATGAATTCATCTGTATATTTTACATCAAAATACATTAGTCCACCAAACATTAGATCTTAACTGTGACTGTAGACACTATGGTTCGATCATTGGGAGTTGGGGAGGTCTCTTGAGTGGTGGGGACAAGCAAATAAACAATATTGTTTTTTTTTTATATTTTTCTTTATCCTACATGGCATTCCATAAAGGGTCTTTTTGATATTGGAAACTCCTCTAACGCGTGTGAGAGATTCACATGCATGCATACTTGGCCATAGGTATGAAGGCCATCTTTGTCCCACAAGTCATATGCCTGACAATATGAGGGTCAAACAGTTCAATAGCAATTAAATGGGACTCTCCACACAATAGTAAATATATGCATGTAGCATGGACAATAGGTGATCATTAGAGGAAAGACCCTTTGTAAAGATTCTTTTTATATTTTTTCTCAAATTTTTCATACACATGGACCAATCAAAACACTCAAATTTGAAATCTACGTAACGTAAGTTTTTGAGTCCACATTTTGATTCCACACTAAAAATGGCATAACTTTTTAGTGGTAAGTCCACATTTAGCGGAGTTTAGTGCATTGGAAAGTGCTCAACAAGGGCTTTCCAATGATATGTTAGACGACATACTTCTAAGCTATCATTAAGAAGTTATGGCAAGTCAAAAGTATTAGTGTTATAATATTTTAATAATATAAAAGACATCTAGCACAAATTTTTAAAGGGTCTTTTTGGAGCTCAAAACTCCTCTAATGAGTTAGGACTGCAACCCCCCATGCAAACTCACACACACTAGTCTAGGAGGGACACTTTCTATAAGAGAATGCATTGGGTGTTCGAGGCTAGCTTTGTCTGCTTGTGGTTTCTCACAACTTACAAAACACATTGTAGAGTTGATGTAGAATTGGTGGATGGTGATTTGCACAAAGAGATGAGCATAGGATACTCAGTTTTTACAAATCATTGTAGGGTGGAATTCACATTAGTCAGTTGATTATATGACACAAACTTATTGTTTTTAGATTATTCATTACGTAGGTCTTATAGAACGAATTGAAAGCATTCAAAGTATGGAATTGATAGAGTATGTTGGATTGGAGGCCGCTAGAAATCTTCACGTTGCTGGAAATCTGCACATGTATCTATCTCTCTCTCTCGCGCATCACACCATCAAAATAGCGGCTTCAGAATCACAATGCCACCATTTAGAGGTGCTTCTTTGTTCAATCTTTTCAAGACCTTGATGTATTGCGACCTTGAACAGAACGTAGTTAAGTCCTTATATGAAACACCATCTACTTGCGGTACTGTAGCTAGAAAAACGTAGCACCCAACAGTAGATGCATCAGTATTCTGCTTCTGCATAGAGCATCTGTTGTTACAATAGCTGCTTCTGTAGATAGCTGCATTCGCATGTTGCCATCGTCCACTGTAGGCAGCAGACCCTTCTTTGGGAGGGGCAGTGTATTCTTGCGACCATGTTTTTGAACTAAAAAACAAGCGAGTTTTTCCATTGATATGTTTGTACAGATTCCTCGCTGCCTTGATGCTGAATCTATAGTATCTGATATGGTTTGCATTGTTTTAAATCTATTCAAACCGCTTTGAGTATGTGAAGATTAAGCATTGTGACTGCAAATACCGGTTGTGCTTAAAAACTAAATGAGAGAGAAGTCAGAAAACTTAATGGCTTGCCGAAAATAAATAGCTGCGGCCATTCATCGTACTTTCAGGTTATATACTATACGTAACATGGACATCGCTCTACAGTGTATACAAATGTGAATATCCGTTAGATGCCTACGATGCATGCAATTCCTGAACGGAAATGGTAACATGAAAGGGCCGGCCGACCACAGGTCATCACACTTAATAATTTAATGTTCAGAGTGCTCTCGGAGCTTCAATAATTTGAAAAAGGTAATTGATTGGGACGAGCAAGTATATTTCTACTACCTGCATCAGTCATGATCAGTCAGATGTGTCAAGTCATGATCAGTTAGTTTTTCACTATTTTCTTATAAGCACATTCACTTACAAAATCATCAACGTAACCAAATTTATAAAATTAGAAGGAGCATCAGTAGTCCTCTTCGTCATCTATCATGAACAACCCAAGAGGATCACAAGGGCTAAACTAAGCCATGATTTTCTCTCTTTGTATTACTGATCACATCAGTGAAACATCAGCATTAGAGGCATTAATCTTTCTCTTCATGACTTGCTACTTCGCTTATTCTCTCATTTGAGTCTCTTTTTCCTCTTTACATGGGTACAAGCAGTTCATCCACATATCATTCTGGCTTACATCAGACAGGTTGATAGTCTAGTCATCAAAGATTTTCAACATAGGCAGGCAGGGAAGTCCTTTTAGCGAGGATATCAAGCAGTGGAATGTATGCGGAGTCAAACAGAGACCATATTCTCTCTACTGCACTTTGCTGGACACTGCAATTCCCTGGATCGAAGCCTATGGTTCATTCACAAGCAGCCTCTCTTCACACAGATAAACAATCTGTTGGGTTTGGTTACCAAAACGTTCATGCTAGTTAAGCTACGTAGCACCCAGAAACTCAGAAACTCAGCAAAGAAAACAAGAGAGGCTTAATAAGAAAATAGCCATAGGATAGCCAGCTGCAATGGCTGTTTATATGTTCAAATGAGAGAAGATTACATGCCAAGAACTAGATACTAGGTATTGACAGCCTTGAGAGTTGGATTGCTGATGTCAACAAACACAAGAAACACATGTGAGGGAGGGTTTGACACCAACAAACCCTCCCTCACATGTGGACTTCTCATCTTCACACACCATTTGTGTGTGGTCTACGCAACTATACATGGATTGGGAATTAAACCGTCTTTCACCTACATGTAGACTCTACATCTTCACACAACATTGTGTGTGGTCTATGTAGCTATACATGGACTTTGAATATCATTGATTTTAGCAAGCTACAGAGAAATTCATTTCACGTTTAGAGCCTGAATCCTCTAAGATGCAGATTTCTTTGCACTCCGCCACATCCATCAAGTGTATCTTGATAAGGTTCCTCATCTCCATAATCAAACATGTGCAAGATCTTTGGTTAACGACCACTGAATCCAGAGGTAAATTGATTTGTAGTTTGTGATGTGGCTTCAAGATGATCTTCTTTGGTTCTCTCTTGACCGCTGGCTTCATTCCTCTATAGTGAAGCTTAGATCCAACAGGCATCTTCCCTCCACACTTCTGCTACTGCAGTATCATGATTTTTGGTATTCAAAGATGAAAAGAGCTCTGATAGGACTCATTGCATCAGCTGTAGTGTAGAAGAGAACGTGGACCTCAGAGAGAGAGGAGCTGAGCAAGCGCAGGTTGGACAGAGCGCTGGCTGGAGGGATTGTTGGTTGAGCAGATGCATTGGCTGGAGAGAGCGCTGCCAACGGTAGATGCGTTGAGAGAGAGAAGAGAGAGAGTGTAGACTCCCCAAGAAACATTCCTCTTGAAAAACCGGTGGTAGCGGTCACTTCTCACTTCTCATTGATGACTGGCTGGTGTAGATAAGTGCATGTTGTGGGCCCATAACCTTTGTTGGGTTTGGTTACCAAAACGTTAACGCTAGTTAAGCTACGTAGCACCCAGAAACTCAACAAAGACAACAAGAGAGGCTTAATGAAAAAATGCCATAGGATAGCCCACTTCAAGGGCTGTTTATATATTTAAATGAGAGAAGATTACATGCCAAGAACTAGATACTACGGATTGAAAGCCTTGAGAGTTGGATTGCTGATGTCAACAAACACAAGAAACACAAGTGTCTTTTATATTATTAAAATATTACAACACTAATACTTTTGACTTGCCATAACTTCTTAATGATAGCTTAGAAGTATGTCATCTAACATATCATTGGAAACCCTTGTTGAGCACTTTTCAATGCACCAAACTCCGCTAAATTTGGACTTACCACTAAAAAGTTATGCCATTTTTAGTGTGGAATCAAAATGTGGACTCAAAAACTTACGTTACGTAGATTTCAAATTTGAGTGTTTTGATTGGTCCACGTGTAAGAAAAATTTGAGAAAAAATATAAAAAGAATCTTTACAAAGGGTCTTTTTGGAATTTAGAACTCCTCTAATGATCACCTATTGTCCATGCTACATGCATATATTTACTACTGTGTGGAGAGTCCCATTTAATTGCTATTGAACTGTTTGACCCTCATATTGTCAGGCATATGACTTGTGGGACAAAGTTGGCCTTCATACCTATGGCCAAGTATGCATGCATGTGAATCTCTCACACTCGTTAGAGGAGTTCCCAATATCAAAAAGACCCTTTATGGAATGCCATGTAGGATAAAAAAAAATATCAAAAAAAACAATAATGTTTATTTGCTTGTCCGCACCACTCAAGAGACCTCCCCAACTACCAATGATCGAACCATAGTGTCTACAGTCACAGTTAACATCTAATGTTTGGTGGACTAATGTATTTTGATGTAAAATATACAGATGAATTCATACTAGAGCATATCATTCTCTATCACTTGTGCATACCTTTTTCAAGCTTTGTCCGATGCTTCATTTTCACAAGCAAATCTTCTCTGGCACTTGCCTTCCTTTTAGGAGAAAGTTCCTCCCACTCCCTTAGGCTTCCAATCTATATTCAACACAAATGTCAACTCAAACTTGTTCTATCAAATTCTTTGTGCCATACTCAATTCTTCCTTCGATCGACTAAATGCCCCCTCACATTCAATTGGCCCCACAAATTCCTTGTGGAAAAATTTGAGTAACACTGACTTTGCAATGATGGAAACTTGTGGATAAAGCCCCTATAGCATTTGCCTATGCAAAGAATCTCCATGTTGTTAGTGTCGACTTTTGATGTCTAGATATCCCTACAGCTGGTACATCCATTATGTCAAATGAAACCCCATGCACATTTTCCAAAAATCCAAAAACATGTGGCAAGGCTTAATTTATCATAAAAACTTATGATTGAGCATCAAACTTATTCTAAATAATGATCTAGAATCAAGTCTTTGGTTTCTAAATGAGGCTTTTGATCTTGCTTGTGTACATTGATATCAACAATAAAAGTTGTGTAAACCTCCTTTAAAACACTTTTTAACAATCTACATAGGATAAGTTGGAAGGTCATGGTGACAATTTTCATACTTGTATCAAGTTGAACCTACTACAAATTGACTTGATACTTTTTCTCCCTCTTAAGAATTAACTCCCTCTTTAGGGCACGTCTTCTTTCTAATGCCTTATGCAAGATCAATGAAACACATCATAATCGATATAGTAAATGGAGTCCATCTTGCATAATTCATCATCACTTTATATAATTTATCTATTTTGAAAATAGCAAGTAAAGCTGAAGAGGGAGTGAGAAAATTTGTCAACATTGTACTTGACTATTCTGGGGCCAAATGGAGGCAGAGATTATGTTGTGTGGTTGGTGTATGTGTATATTTTGGTTAGTGTTTTTTATCAAACTAGCGGCTAGTGAATGAACTATTTAACATAGAAGCAATTTGGGTTTAGTGCAATCATTCTCTAGCTAGGTCTAATATTTTGGATATATTTGGATATGAAATTTTCACATGGTATTAGAGCTGGATTGTGGCCAAAAATAGTAACTACTTACCCTTAGGCAAACCATCGTATTCGAAAAAATATTGTCCAAATGGAATGTTAAAGGCACATTACCTCTATCTCATCAACTAGTGTTGACTTCTTTTTGCCTCTCTTACCATCCAAATGAGCCAATTTTCCACTGTCATGGGCATCGCCAACATTTGTAGTTATTTCTCCGTTTTCCATAAGTGATTGGGATGTTTGTGTGCTAAGGTCAACATCCTCTATCAATTGCATACTCTGAATGCTTTCAATTTATTCTATAAGACCCATGTCATGAATAATCTAAAAACAATAAGTTTGTGTCATATAGTCAACTGACTAATGTGAATTCCACCCTAAAATGATTTGTAAAAACTGAATATCATATGCTCATCTCTTTGGGCAAGGCACCATCCACCAATTCTACATCAACTATTAGAATGTGTTTTGTATGTTGTGAGAAACCACAAGAAGACAAAGCTAGTCTCGAACACCCGCATTCTCTTATATCAAGTGTCCCTGCTAGACTAGTGCGTGTGAGTTTGCATGGGGGGTTGCAGTCCTAACTATCACCTATTGTCCATGCTACACGCATATATTTACTACTGTGTGGAGAGTCCCATTTAATAGCTATTGAACTGTGTGACCCTCATATTGTCAAGCATATGACTTGTGGGCCAAAAATGGCCTTCATATCTATGGCCAAGTATGCATGCATGTGAATCTCTCATGCTCATTAGAGGAGTTCCCAATATCAAAAACACCCTTTAAGGAATGCCATGTAGGATAAAGAAAAATATCAAAATTATTAAAACAATATTGTTTATTTGCTTGCCCCCACCACTCAAGAGGCCTCCCCAACTCCCAATGATCTAACCATAGTGTCTACAGTCACAGTTGACATCTAATGTTTGGTGACCTAATGTATTTTGATGTAAGTTCATACTAGAGCATACCATTCTCTATCACTTGTCCATACCTTTTTCAAGCTTTGTTCGATGCTTCATTTTCACAAGCAAATTTTCTCTGGCACTTGCCTTCATTTTAGGACAAAGTTCCTCCCACTCCCTTCGGCTTCCAATCTATATTCAACACAAATGTCAACTCAAACTTGTTCTATCAAATTCTTTGTGCCATACTCAATTCTTCCTTCGATCGACTAAATGCCCCCTCACATTCAATTGGCCCTTGTGGAAAAAATTGAGTAACATTGACTTTGCAATGATGGAAACTTGTGGATAAAGGCCCTATAGCATTTGCCTATGCAAAGAATCTCCATGTTGTTAGTGTCGTCTTTTGATGTCTAGATATCCCTATAGCTTGTACATTCATTACGTCAAATGAAACCCCATGCACATTTTCCAAAAATCCAAAAATATGTGGAAAGGCTTAATTTATCATAAAAATTTATGATTCAACTTCAAACTTATTCTAAATAATGTTTTAGAATCAAGTCTTTGACTTTTATATGAGGCTTTTGGTCTTGCTTGTGTACATTGATATCAACAATAAAAGTTGTGTCAACCTCCTTTAAAACACTTTATAACAATCTACATAGGATAAGTTGGAAGGTAATGGTGGCAATTTTCAAGCCAAAGGGTGTTATATTATATTGAAATACATCCTTTTGAGTAATATTTTGCTTCCTTTTTGGCATATTTATAATGAAGTTTAGCTTTACAAAATTCACTTTGTGGAAATAATATTGTCAACTACTTGGATTATCCAAATCATTCACTACCATTAGTTATACTATTAGAATTAAGACGCTTTTCTTTCCAGCCACTCTGTTGACAGGTCAAAGAACCTCATGTTTTAAGGTCACTAAACGAGCATCCTAAAACATGCTTCTTGCAATTTGTGTGTGTATCAATTTTTGAAACACCAAGTTATTGTCCTATTAGCTTAGATTTGTATTTTTTTTTTGTTTTTTTATGCCTAAACCTAACATCCATAACTCTAAATAGCTAGCACTTTCAATTCTAGGATGATTTAGTGCCTATCTACCTATTATTATATTGGCCCCTTCTATTTTGGAAGAGCTCGACATTTGAATTATACAACATTAGAGAATCAAAAGTTTTGAAACAGCCTTTCCTTTCCAGCCATTTAATATGAATTCCACATTCATGGATGGATACATGAAGGCTTTAAGAAATTTGATGTGATTATTATAGGAGTGTAAGTATTTGTACCGTCTACACAATATGAAAGTTGCAGTGAAGACTTTTTCTGATTCTTTCTAATGAATATGGAATTAGTGATATTTAACTTCTCTCCATCCTGTTGTAGCAATTAGTTGCAACAACTAGTAAACAGGAGGAATCAGCTTACTGTAGTCAAGCTGGCAGGCTGTTTTGGACAGCTCCAGCTATTTTGCACATGCATGTGCATGCGCGTGCATGTGTGTGTGTGTGTGTGTGTGTGTGTGTGTGTGTGTGTTTTGCGGGAAGGGGGGGGGTGGGCGGCGGTGGTATGCTAGGGGAATAGACATGAATTTTATTAGTGACTTCTGTGACATCACTTTGTCCTGTGTTCGTTTCTTACTCCATTGTGAAATAGTCTATTGTGGACGTGACTCTCTCACTCACTCTCTCTCTCTCTCTCTCTCTCTCTCTCACACACACACACACACACACACACAACACACACAGTCCCTGGACTTGGGACGGAGTATACACAAATCATATTTGTGAATTGTATGACATAACTTTTTAGTGTGTGTGCTTGTTGCTTGGGTGTGTATACCCTAAACCTCTCTATTTGTTCCGTGTCGAAACAATCCCCCATCAAACACACGAATATCAAACTAGATAGATGCGGCTTATTCTAGATTTATTTGAATGCTTTGCAATTCTTTCATTAGAAGAACTTACAATTGTGGTTCTCTTACAAGTTTTAAGGTTTGTGTGACATGATTTTGAACAGTGGCTACCCTATAAGGGGTGTCTGAATATTAGATGGATAGGACTATCTCATAACCAAAAGTGCTTCGAAAACATGTGGGGGAGAGCGAATAAATATACCTCATTCACTATTTGCATTGGTCTTGCCTAAAAGGTTGCTTGTAAATGAGGGACTTTCCTTAAATGTGATCACCTTAGAATGTGGGATGACTCCAAAACAATGCTACTTTGAGCAAGAGGTCTTCCCAAAATAGTACATTTATTTGTTGGACTTACATTCTTTAGAACTTTTGGTATCTTGCATTTATACATTTTTGAGATTTTAGTCTAGGACTAAAAAAGATTTGTCTAGGCATATGACAGCTTTCGTTGATGATGGAGAGTCCAAACATCTGCCAGATTGCATTGAGAATTTTGAGTTTGTAGAACCCTAGCATAACATCATGGTTGAGGGATCTAATGGTCGAGAATTCAAATGAAATAATATTCCTTCCAGAATGACTGTCTCCTCCCCAAAAATAGAGTATGTGCTTCCGACATAGAAGATTTTAGCTGCCAAGTATTATATGATTGTCATGATAGTGGGACAACTAGGAATTCAAAAAACTACGAGATTTTTCGGAGGCAAATTTTTCCTAGTATGAAAAAGGACATTCAACAATATGTGATTAGTTTTTTTGAAATATAAACTGGCAAACGAGAAAGTATATCCATGGATTTTATAGTATGCCTACCTAGGACCTAGAAAGGTCATGATGACATATGAGTCATAGTTGATCATTTGACCATAATGGCTCACTTTGTTTTGACCAAAACAATCATTATAGCACTAAAACTAGTAAGGTTGTTCATAGACACATATTTTTATTATGTTACAATCATATTTTTGGCACAATCAATGACCAAAATAATAAGTTTGATGGGGATTTTTGGAGAGCAATATTCCATCACCTCCATACCAAATTGAATATGAGTACAACAAACCAACCACAATATCTACAACTAGACTTTCAAACAAAAAGGTGAAAGCAAACGATAGAGGATATGCTTTGTGCATACATCAGCAAAAAGCAAATTAATTGGAAGAATAGTCTTTGATAGTAGAGTTTTCTTATAATACTGCCAGACATTCAGCTACGAAATACAGACCATTTATGTTGATGTATGGTTTTCAGCCATGCTCACCCAGAGATGAAGCGTTCAAGCATGAAAAAGTTGAAATAGCCGAATAGAAGACCTAAACCAGATGGTAGAACATGGTAAAAGAAGCATGAAGCAAGCTGCTTAGGATCGAGCAAAACATTGTGTGGATTTGCACAAATGGGACATTCAGTTCTCTATTGGCAAAAACGTCTTTCTTAAAATTTCAGCTGACTCTAGAACTCTAAAAAAGAGAGTGTGTGCCAAGTCATCTCCTAGGTATTGTGGTCCTTCACCATTATTGGAAGAATACAATGAGCTAGAACTTCCAAACAATACTAAAGACCATCCAGTATTTCATGTTAGCCAATACAGAGGCCCATAAATTCTCATCAACATCCACATGAACCAGAAAGCATTCTTAATTATAGGGAGATGAAATATTACACTCTATATCAAAAATAGTTGGTTAAGTGGAGGGATCTACCTGTTGAGAATTTCACTTTAGAGAGAGGTAGTGCTCCTTGCAAACTATTTTCAGATTTGGTCGTAGAGGACCGAGCCTGGCTCTCAAGGAGGAGGGAGTATTATGAGACCATAACTTGGGCTGATCCAAGGGATCCATTAGGTGTAACAAATCACTATAGAGCAAAGGGTAGTGTGAGAGATTTGCATGCATGCATACTTGGCAATAGGTATGAGGGCCAGCCTTGTTCCACAAGTCATATGCTTGACAATATCAAGGTCAAACAATTCAATAGCAATTAAATGGGACTCTCCACACAGTAGTAAATATATGCATGTAGCATGGACAATAGGTGATAGTTAGGACTGCAGCTCCCATACAAACTCACACTAGTCTAGGAGGGACACTTTCTAAAAGAGAATGCATTGGGTGTTCCAGACTAGCTTTGTCTTCCTGTGGTTTCTCTCAACTAACAAAACACATTGTAATAGTTGATGTAGAATTGTTGGATGGTGCCTTGCCCAAAGAGATGAGCATATAATATTCAGTGTTTACAAATAATTTTAGGGTGGAAATCACATTAGTTAGTTGATTATATGACACAAACTTATTGTTTTTAGATTATTCAATGAGCCATGTCGACTGATAAGGACCAAAATCATATGTTGCACAAATTTGAGCTATCTTAGCCATATATATGAAATTTGAGCTATCTAATTGTCTTAAATTCAAGATTCCTTTGATTTAATTACTCAATGGGTGATGAGGGCCAAAATTGAGTGATGTCATCAAATTTGGATTATCTCATGTGGTAGGGATAGATTTTATCTATAAAAGGTTGAACTCAAGCAATCTAGATGTACTAAACTCGATATTGGTCAATGAGCCTATTTTGAGTCGATCCTTGGCAGAGGAACTAAAGTGGATTATGGCTCCATGTGAACAACAATGGAAGGAGCACAAGAGCAAGCTAGAGCAACTATCCACATGAACACCAATTGGAGGAGAGCTAGAGCAAGCTATGTGTTTGGTTGTACAACCAATGTCCATAGAAAGAAGTTATATGAAAACTCTGTTGGAATTCGATGCTTAGTCTTAAATCCATTTGTTAATGAGCATCTTGAAAACTTTACAAGACCAAGAAAATAGAAGGCTCGAGTTTTTTCTTAAGGAAAAATTCCAACCCTAGGTCGGGTCGGATCGGTTTGGATTTTTTCGAACCTTCACTAATGATTTTCGACAAACTTCAGTAAGTGTATCTTCTTGGGATACAATAAGGAATAGAAAGCTTATAGACTATATGATCTTACAAGCATGAAGAGGATTATTAGTCGGCATGTGATGTTTGATGTGGATCACATGCCTCATGTGGTGAAACATGAGAAGGAACGAACAATTGAATTCATCCCAATACTTGATTCAAAGCATGAAAAACCTTAATCCAACTTGGAAGATGCTCATGATGATCATATGGATTATAAAGTCCTCACACACAGGATACTAGTCTAAGCATACCGATAGAAGCACCAACACAAGGGAACGGGTGGTGGATAAACCAGCCCAACCAAACCTAGATCTTACAGATCTAGCCCCCGGGATCAGTCACAATCATGGAAAGAGAAATCACACTAGCAGCATGTAGCTACCAATCACAAAATCAAGCATACACTAGTGAGAGCCCAATAGGTATACTTATACCCTCCAAGGCCCATGTACAACTAGTAGTGCATTGTGACACCTCACTGGACACCTCTGCAGCTTATTTGGGCCACGTCATCCAATTCCCTAATGACTCACTGATAGACCTATATGAACTCCACCACCATGTGTTTAGGCCTACAATCATTAATTATGACCATGTACTCATAAGGGCCCCAATTCCCTTATAGTCATGATTACCTGTCACTAGTGTGGACACGCTACCCAAGACCAGTCATGGGCATGACATGGATGATCAAATGGTTGATCAAGACAAGGAATGTGATGAGACAAGGAAGTGGAAGGAAGAAGGAAAATTGAGCTACAATTGTCCGGTTCTCAAGGTTCATCTAATTTCATTCACTTTTGAGTGGTGTGTACTCTTCATTACCCCAGTAACCACAACATAGATTGTTGATGCCTCTTGGTACACCTCTTGGTACAATGCATCCTTTATGTCCATCTTCAAGATATACCACATTATAGATTGCAGAAGTTTCTTGCATCATTTACACATGTTTCTTGCATCTTTGGCGTGTTGTTGATTTATGTTGAGCTTCAATATAAACCACATTACAGATTGTTGATGCTTCCTTGTACAACACATCTTCAGTGTGTCCCTAATTTTTTTTGAGCTTCAATATGAACCACAATATGGATTGTTGATGCTTCTGGGTACAACACATCTCTGGTGTGTTGTTGTTGTATGTCAAGCTTCGGTATAAACCACAGTATGGATTATGGATTCTTTGTACAACACGCCTTCAATGTGTTGCTACTTTTTGTTGAGCTTCAATATGAACCACAATATGGATTGTTGATGCTTCTGGGTACAATGCAATGCGTCTTTGATGTCTTTGCTTCAGTACAAACTACAATAACCACATTGGAGATCGCAAGGTGCTTCTTGGTACAACACATCCTTCGATGTGTTGCTGCTTTTTTTTGAGCTTCAATATGAACTATAGTATGGATTGCTGATGCACCTTGGTGCAACACATCTTTGATGTGTTGCTACTTCCTATTGAGCTTATGTACAAACCACAATAACCACAGTAGAGATTGTAGATACTTCAGGATACATCACATCCTTTGATGTGTTGTTGTTTTATATCGAGCTTCAACATGAACCACAATATGGATTGCCAACATGTCTTCCATGTGTTGCTAGTTCATGTTGCTTTTTGGTACAACACATCCTTGGTGTGTTGTTGCTGCATGTCGAGCTTCAATATGAACCATAGTATGGATTGCTAATGCTTCTTGGTACAACACATCTTTGATATGTTGCTACTTCATGTTGAGCTTCAGTATAAACCACAATAATCATGGTAGAGAACACAGATGCTTCTTGGTACAACACACCCTTGATGTGTTGTTGTTTTATGTCGAACTTCAATATAAATCATAGTATGATTGTTGATGCTTCTTGGTACAACATGACTTTAATGTGTTGCTACTTTCTGTTAAGCTTCAGTATAAACCATATTATGGATCTACGATGCTTCTCGGCACAACAAATCCTCGATGTATTGTCACTACTTTTCTTTAGCTTCAGTATAGATGATAATGGGGCTACCTGACATTTCTTGGTACCACACATCCTTTGGTATGGGATCTAACATGATCAATAGCAAAAAACAAATATATCAATGGCAAGATGTTAGTGGTTCACTACTTTGCTCTACCTCGATACTCAAAATAACCATTCATGTGGCCTAGTTGTGCAAAAATTTGCCTACTCTTAACAAGGGCCAATATTTGTTTTCATATCTTGAGTGATCTATTGTTTGTTTCATCATGAAGGCCATCATTTGTTTTCATGTCCTAAGAGCCATCATCAGGTGCCAAATTGCCTGATCGCACTTGATGGGCATTAAGTATGGACAAATCATGGATAGTGGATAGATAGTTACATGCTCCCATGTGACTCGATTGTTTTGGGTATAGAAGAGAGGGTGAATGATGGGAAATGCTCAAGAAAACAATCATACACTTATAACTGAGCCTTGGGTGACAGATGGATTCACTGGCTTGTGAAATCGCAAAGCTATGTAGTCGATAAAAACCAATCTTCATTTGCTTGTTTTGTGTATGTGTATGCACATGCATGTGCATGCGCGTGCATGTGTGTGTGTGTGTGTTTTGCGGGGGGGGGGGGGCGGTATGCTAGGGGAATAGACATAAATTTTATTAGTGACTTTTGTGACATGACTTTGTCCTGTGTTCGTTTATTACTCCGTTGTGAAATAGTCTATTGTGGATGTGACTCTCTCTCTCTCTCTCTCTCTCTCTCACACACACACACACACACAAACACACACACACACACACACACACACACACACACACAGTCCCTGGACTTGGGACGGAGTATACACAAATCATGTTTGTGAATTGTATGACATAACTTTTTAGTGTGTGTGCTTGTTGCTTGGGTGTGTATACCCTAAACCTCTCTATTCGTTCCGTGTCGAAACAATCCCCTATCAAACCCACGAAAATCAAACTAGAATAGATGCGGCTTATTCTAGATTTATTTGAATGCTTTGCAATTCTTTCATTGGAAGAACTTACAATTGTGGTTCCCTTACAAGTTTTAAATTCTGTGTGACATGACTTTGAACAGTGGCTACCCTATAAGGGGTGTCTGAATATTAGATGGATCGGCCTACCTCAAAACCAAAAGTGCCTCGAAAACATGTGGGGGAGAGCGAGTAAATATACCTCATTCACTATTTGCACTGGTCTTGCCTAAAAGGCTGCTTGTAAATGAGGGACTTTCCTTAAATGTGATCACCTTAGAATGTGGGATGACTCCAAAACAACGCTACTTTGAGCAAGAGGTCTTCCCAAAACCAATACATTTATTTGTTGGACTTGCATTCTTTAGAACTTTTGGTATCTTGCATTTATACATTTTTTAGATATTAGTCTATTGGACCCTTACATTTTTAGGGTTGTCTATGTCTTGAATTTTTACAGTTTCAGTGGTTTTAGTCTTTAGGACCCATGGATATTAGGGCTTTCAAATGTCTTGAATTTTTACATTTTTTATGCTTTTCATCTTTTTGATGCATGAATTTTAACTTTTTTAGGCTTTTAATATTATAATCCCTAGCAGTTTTTAGGACTTTCAATGTCTTCAATTAATCTCATTTTTTGGGCTTTTAATATTTTAATTCCTATGATTTTTAAGGGCTTTTAATTTGATGAGATATGCGTCCGGGGGCTTTTGGCCATTTTTGCGCCCGCATCGGGCGCCCGGGCGCGTCCATGTATGACCCTTGGAGGTGTTCAAATTTTTTTTTACTAAAAAATACAAGTAAAAAAATTAAAAAAAACAAATTTGTGCCCACCCCGGACGCGTCCACCCTTGGACGTGCCCGGGAGCGCCCACGCCCACTTCCAGGCTCGCGTCCGAGCACGCGTTTGCCCCCAACCCCCGCTTCCTTAGAATTTGATGAATTTGCATTTTCTTAGGACTTTTAATGTTTTCATTTTGACATTTTGTGGGCTTTTAATTTGCTTAAATTCTACATTTAGGGTTCTATTTAAGGGTTTAATGTATTTAGTTTTCCTTTTTACATTTTATTCGTGCTTCTAATTTGTTGTGCTTTTACATTTTATTGATGTTTTGATGTATTTTTAGATAAAAATAAAGTATTCATAAATTGGGATACAATGTCATAAGAAAAATGTGAATTGCAAATGCATATCTTTCATAATTTGGGATTACCTACATGACAATGCAAGTTTTCTTAGGTGTTCATAAATTGTGTGTGAATACCTACATCACAATCTAACTTTACCTACATATTCATAATTTTTTCAAAATAGAAAAAATGTGAATTACATATACATTTCTTTATCATTGACATTTACCTAGATATCAATACAAGTTTTCCTACATAGGTTGAACCAATTTCCTAGTTTAAAATTCTTGGAGATCCATTGCAAGTAGCGAAACATTTCCCTACTTGGACACTCCAAAAGCCCCCATATTGAAATGGGAAAATCGTTGTTGAACTAGGAAATTTTGGGATTTCCCCATATGGAGAATGGTTTCATTTTTCTTGTGATGCATGCCATACAGCTCCAGAACTACCTATCTTTTATAGTGTTGTACCATCTACCAATATCTATATATCCTTCCATTTTATATCCCACAAACCAAGCTAATTATTTCCTATCCAACTTGGAGCACAAATTTCTTGGATATTTGTATCTAATAATCTCATTCAAATGGTCTGAATTTTCAAGTTTATGACATTAAACCAAGATTATTATGCTAGTATGTGTCCACAAACCTCAAGGTTTCAAAATTCAGCTACCTCAAATTTCTAATTAAAAACCAAGTACTTTAACATACTTACCCCCTTCCATCACAAATTACTAGGATATTATGCTAGTATGCCATATACAAACCTATTGGTCTAATCTATAAACTGATCATAAACCAAGTTTGATACTTATGCATGTTAATCAATTTCTCTACTCCCTCTCCTTGCCTCATGAAATCACTAGCTACGACTAATTTAACAAATCAACTGATGAGCCACAAAGTGTGTAATAACCTAACCTTTCGGAGAGGAACAAGCACCAAGACGCCAAGGAAACTGACGGTGAAGAGAAATGCAATGATCCATCCCAGCGAAAGTTTGTTGACATCATCTGCGTGATTTCTAGGATAGTCTGGTCCAATGCGGTTGTAGGTTTTTGGGTCCAGGCCCAGCATATACGACCCGAATCCTCCTGGGAGGGTAACGTATATACAGGAAGAAAGTTCAGTCACCACGCACAAATCGAATCAATGCAGAAGAAAGTACGCTACACTAGTCTGTCAAATTTAGACTTGATCATTCAAGCATATTACCACTGAAAGCCAGGCCATAGCACGCAACCACGTAGGTTTGAATGACAGTGTTCTCCTGTCGAGTGAAGGGTTTGCTCGAAAACCCCAGGTTGGACGTGATTGCGATCCATGATCGAATGAAAAAATATCCAAGCAATCCAGCGGACACATTCAGCGATGGGATGACTCCCACTGTCAGGCTCAGTTTGTGGGTTATGATGGAGAAGAAACCTCCTAGCACCACGCTTTCAACTAGCGACCTGATGGTGATTTGTTCCCACCAAGGAGGCACTGCAGTTTCAGCACATTCCTCCACAGAGAACTGCTCATCGCCCTTCCCATTAAGTCCACTGGTGAGCTGCTTGGAGCTGTCAGCATGCTGCCACTGCCCATCCGATCCGCCTTTCTTGTTGACGTATTTTAACCCATCCTTTGCATCCTTATCATCATAATGATAATGATAATCATTCAGGTTTTTTACATCTGCCTCTGCCCTGGCCGTTCCCTGCGATTGCGAGAACTGGTGAACATCCTTTGTGCGATGCCCACCACCCTCCAGTTCCATATTGCTGTTTTGCATCTCAACCGCCATCAAGCTCATGAAAATTTACTGAAAGCAAGATATAGTCAGAAGCTGCTGCTTGTATTGATCAGTCACTAACTCCTCCTCTTTCGATCATGCTCATGCGTTGGGCTGAGGCTGATCATTCCTCCGCACCCAGTTAAATGAGTGTAATTAGCGCTCATGTGGAGCACTCACCACATGCATGCCATAGCTGCAGAACTACCTATCTTTTATAGTCTTGTACCATCTATCAATATCTATATATCCTTCCATTTTATATCCCACAAACCAAGCTAATTAATTCCTATTCAACTTGGAGCACACTATAGATAGGTGGATTGTTACAACCTTTCTAAAATATAAACCGGCAAACGGCAAAGTATATCCATGGATTTTATAGTATGCCTACCTAGGACCTAGAAAGGTGATGATGACAAATGAGTCATAGTTGATCATTTGACCATAATGGCTCACTTTGTTTTGACCAAAACAATCATTATAGCACTAGAATTAGCAAGGTTGTTCATAGACATGCTATTTTTATTATGTTACAATCATCTTTTTGGCACAATCAATGACCAAAATAATAAGTTTGATGGGGAATTTTGGAGAGCACTATTCCATCACTGTTGCGCCGGCGCCTCAAAGGGCGCTGGGACTTGAGCGGTTTCCCCAACACGCGCTTAAGTCTAACATTCATCCATCATGCACTTACATAAAAGCCAACTCAGAAACGTAACAAGCTTTAAAGAAAACTGGAATCCCAACCAACCCGAAAGCCAACTCAGAATCCGTCCCCAAAAGGTAACCAAAGGCAAAGACAAGCCACACATGAAACCCAAGGCATAGTGGTCGCCAAACTGACCAATTGGCATAGCGGCAAGTCCCATGTCGATGACAGGGACCCTTAGGCGCCAGCGACGCAAAAAGGTTGTAGTAAGGGTCCTTCCACTTGGACCAGTCCCGGAGGCGAAACCGAAATGATAATCATGCCCAAGGATCAACTTTATTAGATTTGGAAGAGGTTACATTCATACATAGACTGACCGGTCTCGGGGCCACCAACACGTGCTGGGCATTGTGCCTGGCTCGTGCTGGTAGAGGGAGCTGAGACCTGGCGACTGGATTCCTGGCGCTGGTTGAGCTGCCCAAGTTTCTGTCTGTCGGACTCCCCCTATAGTTCTGCTGTGATTCGGCGCACCCCCTCTGTTCTGAAACATAGTGCTTTCTGGTAAAGCACGCTTTTTGGGACTTAGTTTTTATTTTGCTGATTAAGCTTGGCAAGCCTGGCAGAATCAGTCTGGCTCCCGACATGGGTCCCGGGAGCCGTTCCGGTGGCAAAATCAACTTGCTTCCTGACTAGACCATGACTCGTGCTCCAGAGCTAGCTCATGACTTGTGACTACTTGACTGGCTCACCACAGGTCGGAGGCTCAGTCCTTGACGTTCTAACTTGCTTTGGGACCTTACGGAGTGTCACCCCTTAGAGTCTTACAGGGCACGTTGGGTGCACCTGAGTCAGCTTTACAACATCCTCCCCTCGTTTGAAAAAGCTGATGTCCTCATCAGGGCCAAACTAGACCTAGGACGTATGGCAGGGGCTTAATTCATCGGCCTTAGCAACTTTGAATTACAAAATACATTGGCAGTAGCACAGGAAAAGTGTAGATAAAGTTCACTTACGTAAAACCTGTGTAAAGCTGCAAGTGATTTATTGGCAAATTTAAGAAAAATACCGGAAAGTTCCTTGAACTTCAGAATGGCCACGAATGTTTATGTAAGAGAATGTTTATGTTTATACACACGTGAGAAATCACGTGGAGCTTGTGGGATTATTGACATTGTTTACCATGCAAATGCATGTGTCCTCCTCCGTGATGAGAGCGTCTTTCGATTTGAGCATGTACGTGATATATATGTTATCTCTAATGACAATGTTTCTGCTTTCTGTCTATCTGATGTTACATGTGAGAACATGTGAATTTTTGTGACAAAAGAAAATATGCCCAGGTGAATTATCAATTCAGCTAATGGAGGAGGGACCTGAGAAATTGGAGGTTCCGGCAACTGCCATTGACGAGCCTTTGCAAAATTACTTGAACGATTACTTGTTTTCAGTGCCAGAGAGGAAAGATCGTCATCGTGTTTCTGCTAAAAGGTAGCTTCAGAGTTTTGCTTGGCGTCTCATACATTTTAAGACATTGAATGAATCACCTTTGTTTGTTTCTAATCAGCTCTTTACTTATCCGCAAAAATAAGCGCAAATTCACAGATGACGAGGAATGTGAAGCTTTTATGAAGGCAACAAGAAATGTTTACATGGTGAATGGTTTGGAGTCCAAGATAGATTGTAGGACCTCCAAGGTTTACCTTTTTTTCTAAGACTGAATTTGTACGATCACATTAGACACCGTGTATATTCAGGTGAAAGATAGTGTGAGGCTTCTGGTGATAAATCTTGTTTGAAAAAAAAAGGGTACTCTATTGCATTGAATGTTTTTGTTTTACTAAATAGAATGTCTCTACATTCTCTACAGGTCTCATATGTCCTTGCTACTGAGGACCCTCTGTGCAGAAGGAAGTGGCCTAAGATGATTAATTCTCCTCAGGTCAATAATGGAACCCGTAGCATTTCCATGACGTGTGGTTCTAGAGGATCGATAACTAAACAAGATAGAGCTAAGCGGTTCCTTGTATGGTTGGAGGGTAAGTTGACAGAGACGTAACAGAAGGCAATCAGAAATTTTATTCTACAAAAGTTCTTTCTTGTAACTGATTTTTGTTGGGTTAACCAGAAGAAGACACCTTAGTTTATGTACGTTCATGGTTGGCTATTATCAAAGCCCAAGCATTTTGGACCAACAATTGTAATTTGAGCTCTATTTTTCTTCAAGACTTTACGTATGAAACTTTGAAATAGACCTTATGTTCCATGGACATATGGAGTGCAATGATTTTACTGTATGCACCATCATTTGCAACCATTAGCATAGAAGAAGCTCACAACTCTTATGACAAGCTCAAGATTTCAAAACACATCTTTTTGTTGTAAACTTTTTACTTCTTTTCACATATTTTGAGCTAAGAAAGGACACATCATTTGGCACGTGTTCTACGGAATATGGTGAAAGCTTGTAACCATAACTAGGAATTTGCTTCAAGATGTGTTAGATGCATTGCAAGTTGTGACTTGATGAAATTATATGACAAGCTCTATGAGATGTGATGATGCCATGGACCTAGTTCCAGCTACCACTTAACCACGATCAGACATTTGTTCCAAAATGTCTTAGATATGTTGCAAGTTGTGACTTGATGAACTCCTTTGACAAGCTCTTTGAGATGTGACTTTGAGGGTGATGTCGTGGACCTAGTGATTGGCATAGGAGTTAGTTGGATAATAGCTTGAAGCTCAAAAGTTGCATTGAAAAATAGTGATGTTTATGATTCATTGAATGAAATACTCTAACAAATTAGCTGGAAATGAATATAATTTCTACGCATTCAAGTTGATTATTGGGGGGTATTGCATGCAAAGTGGAGTGTCTTTAAAACCAGGGACAGAATGTCTTCAACGACATGTAAAAGCTTATAGGTTAAAAGACGTGCCACAGCTACATGTGAAAATTGGGTGTCGTTATTTTGCAGGCAGCAGTCATTTCTAACAGCATTATGGGTATGTTGATCATCAGGCATAACAAAAACTTCCCAACCATGCAAATAGAGAGCAAATCCTGCTTATCTTTACTCCATAGTGACAAATTCCATCTCCGTAGCAAGCCAATCATATCTAATCCATCATCACCATAGATCGTTTCAATGCACCGTAGATTGATTGCTGCAACAAAGATGCCATCAAAGGTAGAAAAAATGCTTTCCAAGGATGCAGAACATTTGCAAACATTTTGATCGTCCATGAGGATGTATAATAATGACCCCTTTACTACGGATTGATGTACCGAGAGACCTTCTTGATAGCAATAAATAGAGCACATTATGGTGGTCAGCTGAAATACATATCCATATGCAAAGCATCACATACCTGACAGATATATGATGTATTAACAAGGTTAAAGCAAAGGAGAGTCCTACAAAACCTCAAGCATCTCGTTATATTCAAACAAATGAATTAGCAAATTTCGTTAATTTCAAAAGTGAGTGGAGGCCAATGTATTGTGTTTGTGATAGAAAGAGCACATTTTTAAATATGACTCTCTTCAAATCCATTAGTTGTTGAGAGCTACAAATGAAGGAACATCAAAATGAAAACTATTGAAATAGGGTGCTGCATTCAATACAATATGCATGTCTTGAATATCTTATTGTTTTGTATATGAAACAGTAAACCTTTTGAGAGCTAAAATAAGTAAAATTAACAAAATCATTTATGCATATGGCTATTGGCTATTATGACAATTTGGATAGTACTTCACAATTTGAGTAATAAAATTATCAACGGATGCATTGATCAACAAAGGTATGGTGTCCCCAAAAAATGGCTGCCAAACCAATTCTCATGCAATCAAACATGCTTCTCTAGGTATGAAAACACATCATCTATAATGATTCTGAAGCAAGACAACTTTAGTGAGATTAATGAAAAAAAAAACAACATAAGCTCCACTTCATTGACTTCGTTAGCCATTCGGATTACAGTAATAAGCTTAATTGAGCAGTCATGACATCGATAAGACTCATCCTAGCCTGTGAGTTTATTCAAAGAAAACAGGAGGAAGTGCAACTGCATCATTAAATTCTATAGCCATTAAGATGATAAGAATTTAGCGTTGACAACACAAATGGAAAAGATCCAGATTCCGTACTTGTGTCTGATATAAAACGAGCTGATAATGGTGATCAATCACTGCATACAATACATGAAGTGCCCTTTGTTGATCGTTTCTAGAATGTACTCCCGTGACAAAAAGACTGTTCAATTCAGGTTTCATAATTAATACTAGGAAAAAGATGAATAGCGAACACAGCTACAAGGATGATCTTCTGATGTCAAAATGAAGGACCTCAAAAGTCATCGGGATTCGAAAATTGTTTGACATGTTTTATTCTCAATTATTATCCCGATTCAGGCCCTATATGGACCTCCATATCTGTTTCATGCTCCAAACTCATCCGGGTAATGAATAACTGTGTTTGTGAGATGGTCTTGATTTGCGTCCGTCTGACTCTGTTGGTGGATTACTCCCACCTGATGTTTCATCAGTAGCCACACCTCGGTACGAGTCCTTGTGCCTTGCTCTGGTAATGACAAATGCTCATGTGAAGTTAAATGGTTGGCGTCACGACGCCTTGAAAATCTGAAAGGCAAAACCATAAGCATTTTCTATGAATAATTTCAACTTGACCAAGAGCTGATTCCAAGTGTACTTGTCTTAGTATTGCAGCGTAGCTAGAACTGTTTTTCTGCGGTTAGTATAGTATTTGGCCTTGATTTGCTAAATCAAATTTGAATGCCGTGTCAATGTCTAACCCATGTTATTCTAAAATGTGTAGGAACTTGTGATCATTGGTCCCTTATTACCTTAATTCGCTACATGATTAGGGAATTACGGTCTTTATGTGAGCAAACTGCTTTATCATTGCCGCGTCATTCGCGTGCAGTTTCTAAAATATTGCATTGCTTTCTCAGCCAAAACGAAGTGATAACCGGTTTCACAGGTTTTCATTGCATGCGGAATACCTAAAATTTTGGAACTTGCTATAGGTACGTAGACCAACCTATTTCACCATTATCAAGATCCATGTTACAAACAATAAAATAAAAATCAGGCAGCAGTCTGTATCTTGCCATCATTTCTTTACTAGTCGAAAGACAATACATGTGCTAGTAATGGTTATATGTAGTTTGCACATTGTTCCAAGTCAGATGTCAACTGATCTGAAAATGTCCCCCGACATATAGGACAATTGCAAATGCTGGGAATTGCTTCGAACCAACACTAGAAACAAGTCAGATGTAGCATGTGCCCGCACCTGAAACAGAACACATTCAGTATTTGTCATACTAATAATCTAGAGCTGCAAAGCTAAGGAGAACAAAACCATCTTTACGACAATGAATTTGAGATTGCATGTACTGAGTTAAAGAATTTAGAACTAACTGGTCTCAACTTTAGCATCAGATCAACTTCGTCAAGTGTGGGCGGCGGAATGAGTGGCTCCAGCTTAGTATTTTTTGTCATGTCCATCGACCAACAAATTGTCCACCACACGCAGTCATGACACTCTTCCAAGATAAATCCAGTCTCATCTTGAGTCACACATCGACAATGAATTCCATCCACCCCAGAACTCCAGGTATTAGATAGAATTTCAATGCTTGTAATCTGAGTTTTCGTCTCTCTTGTGAGGTATAGGTAGCAGGAATTTCTAACGTGGACAAGTATCGAGCTAAGTCATTGTACCGTTCAGGAATCAATTATGTATCTATTTTGGAAAGTTCTTTCAAATTGTTTATCCTCCCAGCTACTGCTCTCCTCTTTTAGATTTCCTTGCTCGCAGATGCAATCATATTCAGACCCTTCTAGGGTGGTTTACTCTTCAAAGTATAATCAAATTCTTGAGGAGAGGTTATCCATTTGAATAATCTACTTGGAGGTTCGACATTGTTCATCATCATGGTCACTGCCTCACTCTTAGTGAAGAAGGTCACTTTCAGATGTAAAATATAGTGTCGATATTTCGCAGCATCATACGCTATGCAGAGACACACCTTCTCAGCTTTCGTGTAATTCAACTCCCCAATGTTGACTTTTCTTCCAGGAAATATTATTGGATAATTTGTTTTATCCCAAATCAGGGCTAAACAACAATTTATGCAGGTTTCGATGGCACTAGTGAAGCCAAAAAACTCTTTATCATACCAGGGAGATTTTAAAATGAAGTTGTGGCTAAGGCATCTCATAGTCATTAGTCCATTCCCAAACCACATATTTCTTCAATAATCCATTGAGAGGATAAGTCTCGTTGCATATGCCATCACGCAGGGTCTATAGTAGCCAAAATTATAGATTTACTACATGGAAATAATGGGCGGAAGAGAAAATGAATCAATTAGACATAAAACAATTATACATTAATACGTCTAATGCACTCTTGCATCTATATCATCTGAATTACAGATTTACAACAAAACTTGTGCGCTATTTGGATCTCAAACAGTGCATCACCGCAAGAGAGCTCCTCTCTCTTGCAAACAGCTAGTATCCTATACTAACTACTATTAGTTTGTCTCTCGTTAATCCTTAATATAAGGAATGGAGAGACAACTGATCTAATCTCTTGTAAATTAAAAAAACATCCTAACTCTAATTACTTCTAGTTAATTGTCTTTGTCCATTTTGCTTATCTGCATCATCCATTCATGCTCTAGTTCTATTTTCACGCTCTGGCAAAAATGCAAAAGCTACAAAAACTGTGACAAATGCGACAAAAGCCCAAAGGACCCAACTGTCAAAATTGGCTATGCTAAAAAGCGAAGGCCGAAGCGAAAAACCCGAAGTAAGAGAAAGTGCCACATTAAGAGAAATGTCGAAGGCTTTGCAAAATCCCGAAGGTTTCGTAAATTGTGAAGGCTTCATAAATTTTGAAGGCTTCGCTAAATCTTGAAAAGGCCGAAGAGAGAGGAATGCTGAAATTCCCGAAGGCTTCGGATAAATGCCAAAGGTTTCCGAAGTTCACAAATTTCCAACAACTCCCTCTTGAACTGAGGAAACCTTCATCTGATTCCCATTGACATTTTGTAATTTTCAGACCGGATCTTGTTCAAGGGTTTTGTGAGTACATCTGCCCTCATGTCGGATGATTTAACATATTGAATCATCAACTCCTTTTTTCTGAATCAAATCTCTGATGTGGTGGTACTTTAGTGGAATGTGCTTGGTTTTGGAGTGAAAAACAGGATCCTCGGTGAGATGGATTGCACTTTGGCTATCCATATACATTGTAGTGGGCTAAACTTGTGGATCACTCAAATCATTCTATTAGTTTGTCTCTCGTTATACTTTTATATAGAGAATGGAGAGACAACTGATCTAATCTCTTGTAAATTAAAAGAACATCCTAACTCTAATTACTTCTAGTTAGTTGTCTTTGTCCATTTTGCTTATCTGCATCATCCATTCATGCTCTGGTTCTGTTTTCACGCTTTGGTAAAAATGCGAAAACTACACAAACTATGACAAATGCGACAAAAGCCCAAAGGACCCAACTGTCAAAATTGGCTATGCTAAAAAGCGAAGGCCGAAGTGAAAAACCCGAAGTAAGAGAAAGTGCCGCATTAAGAGAAATGTCAAAGGCTTTGCAAAATCCCGAAGGTTTTGTAAATTTTGAAGGCTTCGCTAAATCCTGAAAAGGCCAAAGAGAAAGGAATGCTGAAATTCCCGAAGGCTTCGGATAAATGCCGAAGGTTTCCGAAGTTCACAAATTTCCAACAACTCCCTCTTGAACTGAGGAAACCTCAATCTGATTCCCATTGACATTCTGTAATTTTCAAACCAGATCTTGTTTAGAGGTTTTGTAAGTACATCTGCCCTCATGTCGGATGATTTAACATATTGAATCATCAACTCCTTTTTCTGAATCAAATCTTTGATGTGGTGGTACTTCAGTGGAATGTGCTTGGTTTTGGAGTGAAAAACAAGATCCTCGATGAGATGGATTGCACTTTGGCTATCCATATACATTATAGTGGGCTGAACTTGTGGATCACTCAACTTGTTCAACAACATTCGAAGCCACACTATTTCATTTGCATTTTTAGATGCAGCAACATATTCTGCTTCACACGAGGACTGAGCAACCAAGGTCTGCTTTTTGCATACCCAGTTTACTACTAATCCGCAAACTTACAAAACATCTCTGATGTCATCTCTGCTGCTAGCCCAAGTGACATCACTGTATGCATGTAATTCAAAATCAGAATTACTGCTGAAGGTTATCCCATACCTTGTTGTACTTTTAAGGTACTGAGTGACTCTCTTGGCCATTCTCCAATGCTTCTCGTCTAGATTACCAGCAAATTGGCTAAGTGAGTAAACCGCCACATCAATGTCAGGTCTGTGAAAACTGCCAGGTACATGAGACTGCCAATAAGGTTTCGGTATGGCACTGTCGCCATTCTACCCTTCTCTGCATCATCTTTTGGGCAGTCATCCTTGGTCAATCTTGCTCCTGCTTCCATAGGAGTGCATTTCTCTTTGCACTCTGTCATCTTGTAATCTTTCAAAATCTTCAGCACATATTTCTCTTGTGTTAGGTGGAGAGTCCCTCTGCTCCCGTCCTTCTCTATCTGCAGTCCCACACATATCTATGCTTCTCCAAGATCTGAAATCTCAGACTCATCAGATATTTGAGTTTTTGTTCTCTGGATTAATTTCGGGCAATTCCCTAACATTAGAGAATCATCAACAAATAGTGTCATGAATACAAAACTGTCACCATCTAAGATTGTATATATATTATAGTCAGATAACAAGGCATGCATTCTGATTGACTTAAGATAAAAGAACAATTCTACTATGCCATGCTCTTGCGGCTTGTGTCAATCCATAAATGCATTTTGTCAATCTGCATACAAATTCTAGATGGTCATCATCCACAAGACCTTCTGGTTGTGTCATATATATTTCTTCATCAATGTTCCCATATAGGAACGTTGCTTTCACAACAATCTAGTGAATCTCTAGATTGTACCTCGTAGCATATGCTAAGAGTGTTCTTATGCTGGCCATTTTCACTGTGGGAGAGAAGGTTTTGAAATAATCGATTCCTTCCTTTTGTGAGAGATCTCTTGCTACTAATCTGACTTTGTAGCGAACCACTGCACCTGCTGCATTTGTTTTCCTCTTGAACACCCATTTGTTGCTTATAGCTTTTCTTCCAGGAGGTAATGTTATCAATTCCCATGCTTTGTTCCTTTCCATGGATTGCTCAGCCTGTTGTCGTATCAGCTTTTCCTCTATGATAACCTTTGTTGCGTCATCAAAGGTAGTATCAGAAGATCGCATTAAGATTGTTCTTAATGACTGGTAGGCCTGTGGAAGTGATCTAATCAAGAATATAAACTGCTGTGCAAGTGGAATTTTGTGCTCCTCTCCTGCTGCTGATAGTTGTGCAAAGATGGCTTTCATCTTGTTCACATGTGATTCAAGATCGGCACCATCCCAATTTAAGTTGAATAGTTGATTTGTCAGATGCAAGACCTCTGCCTTGGTCTTTGCTTCATACTTTTCCTACAAGCTCTGCCAAATCTATTGACTGTGATCAAGATCATCAACATTCATCAGGATTTCTTTTGCCATTGACAGAGTGATAAGAGCAACAACTTTATCATCCTTCCTTTTTCATTTGTTACTTCTGACTTCATTCTCTTCTGGCATTGCTTCAGTGCCATCCACGATGCCCCATAGACCTTCTCCTTTTAGGAGAATCATGGTTCTTCTTTTCCAGTGACCGTACTTTGATCCATCAAGAATCACAATGATTTTTTGTGAAATGTTGGAAGCCATTCTGGCCTGTCTTGGAGTTCCACTCCAAGAACCTGCTCTGATACCACTGAAAGAAAATTTGCGGAAGCTCAAATGTAGAAAGAAGAATTATCTAGTTTCTACTACTGCAACATATGGTAGACTACAATTATAGATTTAGTGCATGGAAATAATGGGCGGAAGAGAAAATGAATCAATCGGACATAAAACTTACAGATTACTGCATCTAATGCACTCTTGCATTTCTATCATCTGAATTACAGATTTACAACAAAACTTGTGCACTGTTTGGATCTCAAACAGCGCATCACGACAAGAGAGCTCCTCTCTCTTGCAAACAGCTAGTATGCTATACTAACTACTATTAGTCTGTCTCTTGTTAATCCTATATATAGAGAATTTCAAAGAAACTGATCTAAGCTCATGTAGATTAAAAGAACATCCTAAATCTAATTACTTCTACTTAGTTGTCTTTGTCCATTTTGCTTTTCTGCATCATCCATTCATGCTCTGGTTTTGTTTTCACGTTCTGGCAAAAATGCGAAAACTCCAAAAACTATGACAAATGCAACAAAATCCCAAAGGACCCAACTGTCAAAATTGGCTCTGCTAAAAAGCGAAGGTCGAAGCGAAAAACCCGAACTAAGAGAAAGTGCTGCAATGATAGAAATGCCAAAGTCTTTGCAAAATCCCGAAGGCTTCGTAAATTGTGAAGGCTTCATAAATTTTGAAGGCTTCGCTAAATACTGAAAAAGCCGAAGAGAGAGGAATGCCGAAATTCCCGAAAGCTTCGCATGAATGCCGAAAGTTTCCGAAGTTCACAAATTTCCAACAATGCATATGCTAAACTAGACTGTGTGCCATGTTAATGTGTGTTAAATATCTCATTGTGATCAAGATCTGATCCGGACAATTCATGATCAAGTGAGAATGTTAAACAATAAGCCACGTCAACAGTAGTTAAAGGACCTATGGTCCGTAAGCTAATGTACGAACTATTAGACTATGTGTCTTTATGTGATACGTCCAAGCTAGGGTTTTCGAGCAAACCCTTCACTCGACAGTAGAACACTATCATTCAAACCTGTGTGGTTGCGTGCTATGGCCTGGCTTTCAGTGGTAATATCCTTGAATGATCAAATCTGAATTGGACAGACTAGTGTAGCATACTTTCTTCTGCATTGATTCTTGTGCACAGGGCAGCATTTCATCGAAACACACAACATGGATGAACCAATGAAAAAAGAACCTACATTTGTCAAAGGGCTTTTACCCTTTCCATTAAGTACCCATAATATTTGAATACACATTTCACAAACAACCTTTGTTTTAGTTTGAATGGCTCAATGTGGCATTTTCAACACAAGGAGACCATTGGGAGTATTTAAAAACATAATATCCAAATGGAATGTGAAAGGCACATTACCTATCTCATCAACTAGTTTTGACTTCTTTCTACCTCTCTTACCATCCAAACGAGCCACTTCTCCACTGTCATGGGAATCACCAAAATTTGTAGTGATTTCTATGTTTTCCATAAGTGATTTGGATGTTTGTGTACTAAGCTCAACATCCTCTATCAATTACTCTTAATGCATTCAATTCATTCTATAAGACCTATGTCATGAATAATCTAAAAACAATAAGTTGGTGTCATATAATCAACTGACTAATGTGATTTCCACCCTAAAATTATTTAAAAACATTGAATATTATATGCTCATCTCTTTGGGCAAGGCACCATCCAACAATTCTACATCAACTATTACAATGTGTTTTGTTAGTTGAGAGAAACCACAGGAAGACAAAGCTAGTCTTGAACACCCAATGCATTCTCTTTTAGAAAGTGTCCCTCCTAGACTAGTGTGAGTTTGTATGGGAATCCTAACTATCACCTATTGTCCATGCTACATGCATATATTTACTATTGTGTGGAGAGTCCCATTTAATTGCTATTCAACTGTTTGACCTTGATATTGTCAAGCATATGACTTGTGGGACAAAACTGGCCCTCATACCTATTGCCAAGTATGCATGCATGCAAATCTCTCACACTACCCTTTGCTCTATAGTGATTTGTTACACCTAATGGATCCCTTGGATCAGCCCAAGTTATGGTCTCATAATACTCCCTCCTCCTTGAGATCCAGGCTTGGTCCTCTACGACCAAATCTGAAAATAGTTTGCAAGGAGCACTACCTCTCTCTAAAGTGAAATTCTCAACAGGTAGATCCTTCCACTTAACCGAATATTTTTTATATGGAGTGTAATATTTCATCTCCCTATAATTAAGAATGCTTTCTGGTTCATGTGGACGTTGATGAGAATTTATGGGCCTCTGTATTGGCTAACATGAAATACTAGCTGGTCTTTAGTATTGTTTGGAAGTTCTAGCTCATTGTATTCTTCTAATAATGGTACAAGGACCACAATACCTAGGAGATGACTTGGCACACACTCTCTTTTTTAGAATTCTAGAGTCAGCTGAAATTTTAAAAAAGATGAAGCTGAATGTCCCATTGTGCAAATTCACACAATGTTTTGCTCGATCCTAAGCAACTTGCTTCACGCTTCTTTTACCATGTTCTACCATCTGGTTTAGGTCTTCTATTCGCCTAATTCAACTTTTTCATGCTTGAACCCTTCGTCTCTGGGTGAACATGGCTGAAAACCATACATCAACATAAACAGTCTGTATTCCGTAGCTGAATGTCTAGGATTATTATAAGAAAACTCTACTATCGAAGACTATTCTTCCCAATTAATTTGCTTTTGGCTGATGTATGCTCTAAGCATATCCTCTATCGTTTGCTTTCCCCTTTTTGTTTGAAAGTCTAGTTGTAGATATTGTGGATGGCCTGTTGTACTCATATTCAATTTGGTATGGAGGTGATTGTTGTAAAGTTGACTCAGGTGCACCCAACGTGCCCTGTAAGACTCTAAGGGGTGACACTCCCTAAGGTCCCAGAGCAAGTTAGAACGTCAAGGACTGAGCCTCCGACCTGTGGTGAGCCAGTCAAGTAGTCACAAGTCATGAGCTAGCTCTGGAGCTCGAGTCATGGCCTAGTCAGGAAGCAAGTTGATTCTGCCACCGGAACGGCTCCCGGGACCCATGTCCGGGAGCCAGACTGATTCTGCCAGGCTTGCCAGGCTTAATCAACAAAATAAAAACTAAGTCCCAAAAAGCGTGCTTTACCAGAAAGCACTATGTTTCAGAACAGAGGGGGTGCGCCGAATCACAGCAGAACTATAGGGGGAGTCCGGCAGACAGAAACTTGGGCAGCTCAACCAGCGCCAGGAATCCAGTCGCCAGGTCTCAGCTCCCTCTACCAGCACGAGCCAGGCACAATGCCCAGCACGTGTTGGTGGCCCCGAGACCGGTCAGTCTATGTATGAATGTAACCTCTTCCAAATCTAATAAAGTTGATCCTTGGGGATGATTACCATTTCGGTTTCGCCTTCGGGACTGGTCCAAGTGGAAGGACCCTTACTACAACCTTTTTGCGTCGCTGGCGCCTAAGGGTCCCTGTCATCGACATGGGGCTTGCCGCTATGCCAATTGGTCAGTTTGGCGACCACTATGCCTTAGGTTTCATGTGTGGCTTGTCTTTGCCGTTGGTTACCTTTTGGGGACGGATTCTGAGTTGGCTTTCGGGTTGGTTGGGATTCCAGTTTTCTTAAGTCTGATGGTTAAGCTTGTTACGTTTCTGAATTGTCTTTTATGTAAGTGCATGATGGATGAATGTTAGACTTAAGCGCGTGTTGGGGAAACCGCTCAAGTCCCAGCGCCCTTTGAGGCGCCGGCACAACATGTGGTATCAGAGCCGACTAGCCGGTCAGCTACGCAAGTCTCACAGGGATGGCCACGTTTTTGGGATTTGTCAGGACAACCGTTGCGCAAGGTGCTTCCCACAGTGTAAGCACGGGTGCGTCCACGGTCGGGGTGGTCGGCAGAATGGGGGACTTGATGAGTCAAAGTGCTGCCCTCGAGGTGTAAGCACGGTCAGTTCTCGCGGTTTGGGCCTGGCGCTGTCTGCATGTAGGACGGATGAGGCAAAGTGCTGCCTAGGTAGGTGAAAGCACGGTCTGTACCTTGTGGGGTGTGGGGCGACATATTCGAACTGTACGGGTTAACCATTGATACAGAGATGTTGCTCGAATTCGGGTGTAAAGCACGGGTGGTTAGCTGCCGGTGCGGGATAGCTGCCGATCGTTTAGCTATAAGGGCTATCGACCAAAAAGTGGTTGGGCGTGACTGAGGCAATGTGCTGCTTAATGGTGAAAGCACAGATGGTTGGATGGATGTTTCCCCGTGGACTAATTCTGTGATAGATTTGTGTGGGCGCGGCTAGGCAAAGATCCTACGTCCGGTCTCAAGGGGAATGTGACTTGAGAGGGATCCTCTGTTTAGCTTTGGTTAGTATGTTCGTTTGTGGTGTGCTTGCCTAGACCTGAATTATCCCTGACTACTTCTTTTGATCCAGGTGATCTGATCTAGTTGGGAGTTGCGAGAGGAGCTTACATTTATGAGTGGACGACGCACAAGTATGGAAAGGAACTTCCATGGGGCAACCCCCAAGATTGGTTCAAGATTGTTATTCTTATCAGGAAAGATCGCGAGGAGGAAGTCAGATTTCATGATCGACTCC
The DNA here is from genome assembly GCA_029204225.1 of Diphasiastrum complanatum. Lineage (NCBI taxonomy): Eukaryota > Viridiplantae > Streptophyta > Lycopodiopsida > Lycopodiales > Lycopodiaceae > Diphasiastrum > Diphasiastrum complanatum. The sequence goes on along the minus strand of CM055111.1, from coordinate 13,296,495 downwards.
GGAGCTTCACATAACTATATCTCAAGGAGCGTAGTGGAACAATTCGGCTTGCCGACCAGGAATGTTACATCTACTCTCAAGGTAGAAACAGCGAAGGGAGCACTAGATGCAGACAAAGCGACATTGAACATCCCGGTGCAGATTGGAAGATGGAAGGCTAAACTTAGCTTTGTGATTTTAGAGATGGATGCCTTTGATGTGATTTTGGGCCTCCCTTGGTTAAATGAACACTGTATCGCAGTTTTGGGTAGGAGCTCAAACTTGGTCCTCTTGGATTATAAGGGACAAATCTGTGTGACAAAAGCCCTGCCCGGAGGAAATGCTAAGGATACCGATATTGAACAAAATCTGGTTGCAGCATTAGTGATGAAAAGAATGGCGAAAGGGAAAAGGTCAAAGTGCTTTCTTTGCATCTGTCGAGAAGTCCCAGAAGGGAAAAGCGTGCGACAAGAAAACTTGCCAAAAGAAGTGGCAAATCTGTTAGAAGAATTTAGCGATGTATTCCCGGAGGAACTCCCAGCTAAGCTACCTCCTCGAAGACCAGTGGACCATAAAATTGAGTTGGTACCAGGAACAGAGCCAACTTCACGAGCACCCTACAGAATGTCACAAGAAGAGTTGGCGGAACTGAAATGACAACTTGGTGAATTGATGGACAAAGGTTTTATTAGACCTAGCGCTTCACCTTTTGGAGCCCCAGTGTTGTTCGTGGAAAAGGCAGACAAAACTCTTCGAATGTGTGTGGATTATCGCATGCTTAACAAGAGTACCATCAAGAACAAGTACCCCATGCCTAGAATTGATGACCTATTCGACCAACTCAAACATGCCAAATACTTTAGCCGAATAGATCTCAGATCTGGATATCATCAAATTCGAATAGCTAAAGGTGATGAGCACAAAACGGCGTTTCGAACGTGGTACGGAAGTCACGAGTTCCTGGTGATGCCATTCGGTCTAACAAACGCACCAGCCACTTTTTGCACGTTGATGAACAATATATTTCAAGACTGCCTGGATGAATTCGTCATTGTGTACATTGATGACATATTAGTATTTAGCCGGAACCTTAAAGATCACATTCAACATTTAAGGACAGTTCTCCAACGATTGAGGAGGAACTGCTTGTTCGCAAAAAGAGAGAAATGTGAGTTTGTGGTGGAGGAAGTTGACTTCCTTGGACATGTTATAGGCCACGGACAGATTCGAATGGATCCTAAGAAGATCAAGGCTATCTTGGATTGGCTAGCACCTAAAACTGTTCATGGCATCAAATCCTTTGTGGGCTTATGTAACTTTTATAGGAGATTCATTGAGGCATTTAGCAAAATTGTGGCACCACTGTTGGAGCAGACCAAGACTCATCTGAAGATGACATGGACACCGGAATGTGAAGCAGCGTTCCAAGAACTAAAATGACGGATCACTCAAGAACCCATCCTTGCCTTACCGGACTTTAGCAAACCTTTTGAAATACATACAGATGTGTCGAACTTTGCTATTGGGGCCGTGCTGATGCAAGATGGAAAACCTGTTGCATATTTTTCAAAGAAATTGAGTGACGTAGAGCGACGATGGCCAACTCATGAAAAAGAAATGGTCGCAGTAGTCCAAGCAGTGGAGCATTGGAGACATTATGTGGCAGGAAAACCCTTTAAGACGTTCACTGATAATGTATCACTCAAGTACTTCTCATCCCAAGATATGCTCACGCCAAAGCAAATGCGATGGCAAAAATTTCTCTCAAAATTCAATATAGACATTTTACACACGGCGGGAAAGAACAATGTGGTGGCGGACGCACTAAGTAGACAGGAACACTTGATGGCAACAGTGACAACTCAGGTGACTGGCCTACTCCAAAAAATCAGAGAGAATTATGGTGTAGATGCGTTGGCGAAGGACTTAATGATCGAATTCCAGCTGGGAAAGCCTCATAAACATTTTACTTGGAAAGATCAAATGGTTGTTTATAAACAACGCAGAGTATATGTCCCAGACAACATCAACCTGAGGAAGAAAGTCTTGCGAGAACATCATGACGTGCTAGCCGCCGGGCATCCAGGGGTGAATCGCATGTATGAACTTCTCAAAAGAGGCTTCTATTGGCCAAGTATGTGGGCAGACGTTGAATCCTATGTACAAACATGCCCGACATGTCAACAAGTGAAGGTTTCTGAGTTGGCTTTTATGTAAGTGCATGATGGATGAATGTTAGACTTAAGCGCGTGTTGGGGAAACCGCTCAAGTCCCAGCGCCCTTTGAGGCGCCGGCGCAACAGTGATGGAATAGTGCTCTCCAAAATTCCCCATCAAACTTATTATTTTGGTCATTGATTGTGCCAAAAAGATGATTGTAACATAATAAAAATAGCATGTCTATGAACAACCTTGCTAATTCTAGTGCTATAATAATTGTTTTGGTCAAAACAAAGTGAGCCATTATGGTCAAATGATCAACTATGACTCATTTGTCATCATCACCTTTCTAGGTCCTAGGTAGGCATACTATAAAATCCATGGATATACTTTGCCGTTTGCCGGTTTATATTTTAGAAAGGTTATAACAATCCACCTATCTATAGTGTGCTCCAAGTTGGATAGGAATTAATTAGCTTGGTTTGTGGGATATAAAATGGAAGGATATATATATATTGATAGATGGTACAAGACTATAAAAGATAGGTAGTTCTGCAGCTGTATGGCATGCATGTGGTGAGTGCTCCACATGAGCGCTAATTACACTCATTTAACTGGGTGCGGAGGAATGATCAGCCTCAGCCCAACGCATGAGCATGATCGAAAGAGGAGGAGTTAGTGACTGATCAATACAAGCAGCAGCTTCTGACTATATCTTGCTTTCAGTAAATTTTCATGAGCTTGATGGCGGTTGAGATGCAAAACAGCAATATGGAACTGGAGGGTGGTGGGCATCGCACAAAGGATGTTCACCAGTTCTCGCAATCGCGGGGAACGGCCAGGGCAGAGGCAGATGTAAAAAACCTGAATGATTATCATTATCATTATGATGATAAGGATGCAAAGGATGGGTTAAAATACGTCAACAAGAAAGGCGGATCGGATGGGCAGTGGCAGCATGCTGACAGCTCCAAGCAGCTCACCAGTGGACTTAATGGGAAGGGCGATGAGCAGTTCTCTGTGGAGGAATGTGCTGAAACTGCAGTGCCTCCTTGGTGGGAACAAATCACCATCAGGTCGCTAGTTGTAAGCGTGGTGCTAGGAGGTTTCTTCTCCATCATAACCCACAAACTGAGCCTGACAGTGGGAGTCATCCCATCGCTGAATGTGTCCGCTGGATTGCTTGGATATTTTTTCATTCGATCATGGATCGCAATCACGTCCAACCTGGGGTTTTCGAGCAAACCCTTCACTCGACAGGAGAACACTGTCATTCAAACCTGCGTGGTTGCGTGCTATGGCCTGGCTTTCAGTGGTAATATGCTTGAATGATCAAGTCTAAATTTGACAGACTAGTGTAGCGTACTTTCTTCTGCATTGATTCGATTTGTGCGTGGTGACCGAACTTTCTTCCTGTATATACGTTACCCTCCCAGGAGGATTCGGGTCGTATATGCTGGGCCTGGACCCAAAAACCTACAACCGCATTGGACCAGACTATCCTAGAAATCACGCAGATGATGTCAACAAACTTTCGCTGGGATGGATCATTGCATTTCTCTTCACCGTCAGTTTCCTTGGCGTCTTGGTGCTTGTTCCTCTCCGAAAGGTTAGGTTATTACACACTTTGTGGCTCATCAGTTGATTTGTTAAATTAGTCGTAGCTAGTGATTTCATGAGGCAAGGAGAGGGAGTAGAGAAATTGATTAACATGCATAAGTATCAAACTTGGTTTATGATCAGTTTATAGATTAGACCAATAGGTTTGTATATGGCATACTAGCATAATATCCTAGTAATTTGTGATGGAAGGGGGTAAGTATGTTAAAGTACTTGGTTTTTAATTAGAAATTTGAGGTAGCTGAGTTTTGGAACCTTGAGGTTTGTGGACACATACTAGCATAATAATCTTGGTTTAATGTCATAAACTTGAAAATTCAGACCATTTGAATGAGATTATTAGATACAAATATCCAAGAAATTTGTGCTCCAAGTTGGATAGGAAATAATTAGCTTGGTTTGTGGGATATAAAATGGAAGGATATATAGATATTGGTAGATGGTACAAGACTATAAAAGATAGGTAGTTCTGGAGCTGTATGGCATGCATCACAAGAAAAATGAAACCATTCTCCATATGGGGAAATCCCAAAATTTCCTAGTTCAACAACGATTTTCCCATTTCAATATGGGGGCTTTTGGAGTGTCCAAGTAGGGAAATGTTTCGCTACTTGCAATGGATCTCCAAGAATTTTAAACTAGGAAATTGGTTCAACCTATGTAGGAAAACTTGTATTGATATCTAGGTAAATGTCAATGATAAAGAAATGTATATGTAATTCACATTTTTTCTATTTTGAAAAAATTATGAATATGTAGGTAAAGTTAGATTGTGATGTAGGTATTCACACACAATTTATGAACACCTAAGAAAACTTGCATTGTCATGTAGGTAATCCCAAATTATGAAAGATATGCATTTGCAATTCACATTTTTCTTATGACATTGTATCCCAATTTATGAATACTTTATTTTTATCTAAAAATACATCAAAACATCAATAAAATGTAAAAGCACAACAAATTAGAAGCACGAATAAAATGTAAAAAGGAAAACTAAATACATTAAACCCTTAAATAGAACCCTAAATGTAGAATTTAAGCAAATTAAAAGCCCACAAAATGTCAAAATGAAAACATTAAAAGTCCTAAGAAAATGCAAATTCATCAAATTCTAAGGAAGCGGGGGTTGGGGGCAAACGCGTGCTCGGACGCGAGCCTGGAAGTGGGCGTGGGCGCTCTCGGGCACGTCCAAGGGTGGACGCGTCCGGGGTGGGCACAAATTTGTTTTTTTTAATTTTTTTACTTGTATTTTTTAGTAAAAAAAAATTTGGACGCCTCCAAGGGTCATACATGGACGCGCCCGGGCGCCCGATGCGGGCGCAAAAATGGCTAAAAGCCCCCGGACGCATATCTCATCAAATTAAAAGCCCTTAAAAATCATAGGGATTAAAATATTAAAAGCCCAAAAAATGAGATTAATTGAAGACATTGAAAGTCCTAAAAAATGCTAGGGATTATAATATTAAAAGCCTAAAAAAGTTAAAATTCATGCATCAAAAAGATGAAAAGCATAAAAAATGTAAAAATTCAAGACATTTGAAAGCCCTAATATCCAAGGGTCCTAAAGACTAAAACCACTGAAACTGTAAAAATTCAAGACATAGACAACCCTAAAAATGTAAGGGTCCAATAGACTAATATCTAAAAAATGTATAAATGCAAGATACCAAAAGTTCTAAAGAATGCAAGTCCAACAAATAAATGTATTGGTTTTGGGAAGACCTCTTGCTCAAAGTAGTGTTGTTTTGGAGTCATCCCACATTCTAAGGTGATCACATTTAAGGAAAGTCCCTCATTTACAAGCAGCCTTTTAGGCAAGACCAGTGCAAATAGTGAATGAGGTATATTTACTCGCTCTCCCCCACATGTTTTCGAGGCACTTTTGGTTTTGAGGTAGGCCGATCCATCTAATATTCAGACACCCCTTATAGGGTAGCCACTGTTCAAATTCATGTCACACAGAATTTAAAACTTGTAAGGGAACCACAATTGTAAGTTCTTCCAATGAAAGAATTGCAAAGCATTCAAATAAATCTAGAATAAGCCGCATCTATTCTAGTTTGATTTTCGTGGGTTTGATAGGGGATTGTTTCGACACGGAACGAATAGAGAGGTTTAGGGTATACACACCCAAGCAACAAGCACACACACTAAAAAGTTATGTCATACAATTCACAAACATGATTTGTGTATACTCCGTCCCAAGTCCAGGGACTGTGTGTGTGTGTGTGTGTGTGTGTGTGTGTGTGTGTGTGTGTGTGTGGGTGTGTGTGTGTGTGTGTGTGAGAGAGAGAGAGAGAGAGAGAGAGAGAGAGAGAGAGAGAGAGTCACATCCACAATAGACTATTTCACAACGGAGTAATAAACGAACACAGGACAAAGTCATGTCACAAAAGTCACTAATAAAATTTATGTCTATTCCCCTAGCATACCCCCCCCCCCCCCCCCGCAAAACACACACACACACACACATGCACGCGCATGCACATGCATGTGCATACACATACACAAAACAAGCAAATGAAGATTGGTTTTTATCGACTACATAGCTTTGCGATTTCACAAGCCAGTGAATCCATCTGTCACCCAAGGCTCAGTTATAAGTGTATGATTGTTTTCTTGAGCATTTCCCATCATTCACCCTCTCTTCTATACCCAAAACAATCGAGTCACATGGGAGCATGTAACTATCTATCCACTATCCATGATTTGTCCATACTTAATGCCCATCAAGTGCGATCAGGCAATTTGGCACCTGATGATGGCTCTTAGGACATGAAAACAAATGATGGCCTTCATGATGAAACAAACAATAGATCACTCAAGATATGAAAGCAAATATTGGCCCTTGTTAAGAGTAGGCAAATTTTTGCACAACTAGGCCACATGAATGGTTATTTTGAGTATCGAGGTAGAGCAAAGTAGTGAACCACTAACATCTTGCCATTGATATATTTGTTTTTTGCTATTGATCATGTTAGATCCCATACCAAAGGATGTGTTGTACCAAGAAATGTCAGGTAGCCACATTATCATCTATACTGAAGCTAAAGAAAAGTAGTGACAATACATCGAGGATTTGTTGTGCCGAGAAGCATCGTAGATCCATAATATGGTTTATACTGAAGCTTAACAGAAAGTAGCAACACATTAAAGTCATGTTGTACCAAGAAGCATCAACAATCATACTATGATTTATATTGAAGTTCGACATAAAACAACAACACATCAAGGGTGTGTTGTACCAAGAAGCATCTGTGTTCTCTACCATGATTATTGTGGTTTATACTGAAGCTCAACATGAAGTAGCAACACATCAAAGATGTGTTGTACCAATGTGGTAATATGCTCCACACATGTGAGATTTAGGTTGCGACGATGATGTTGCACCTCATGCGGCCTCGAGTCCAACACATCCCTCTAACAGGTCTTCTCGTAGGGATTCCTTACTTCTAGAAATACTTACTTAGGAGGCACCGCACATATGGCACATATGGCTACGACTCCTGCATCTGTCACACCTGATTTTGTTTCCTCAGAAGAACCCTCTAGGAAATTCTTTGTACGAACCTCAGCTCAACATCCTCTATCAATTCCATACTCTGAATGCTTTCAATTCGTTCTATAAGACCTACGTAATGAATAATCTAAAAACAATAAGTTTGTGTCATATAATCAACTGACTAACGTGAATTCCACCCTACAATGATTTGTAAAAACTGAATATCATATGCTCATCTCTTTGTGCAAGTGACCATCCACCAATTCTACATCAACTCTACAATGTGTTTTGTAAGTTGTGAGAAACCACAAGCAGACAAAGCTAGCCTCGAACACCCAATGCATTCTCTTATAGAAAGTGTCCCTCCTAGACTAGTGTGTGTGAGTTTGCATGGGGGGTTGCAGTCCTAACCCATTAGAGGAGTTTTGAGCTCCAAAAAGACCCTTTAAGAATTCGTGCAAGATGTCTTTTATATTATTAAAATATTACAACACTAATACTTTTGACTTGCCATAACTTCTTAATGATAGCTTAGAAGTATGTCATCTAACATATCATTGGAAACCCTTGTTGAGCACTTTTCAATGCACCAAACTCCGCTAAATTTGGACTTACCACTAAAAAGTTATGCCATTTTTAGTGTGGAATCAAAATGTGGACTCAAAAACTTACGTTACGTAGATTTCAAATTTGACTGTTTTGATTGGTCCACGTGTAAGAAAAATTTGAGAAAAAATATAAAAAGAATCTTTACAAAGGGTCTTTTTGGAATTTAGAACTCCTCTAATGATCACCTATTGTCCATGCTACATGCATATATTTACTACTGTGTGGAGAGTCCCATTTAATTGCTATTGAACTGTTTGACCCTCATATTGTCAGGCATATGACTTGTGGGACAAAGTTGGCCTTCATACCTATGGCCAAGTATGCATGCATGTGAATCTCTCACACTCGTTAGAGGAGTTCCCAATATCAAAAAGACCCTTTATGGAATGCCATGTAGGATAAAGAAAAATATCAAAAAAAACAATAATGTTTATTTGCTTGTCCCCACCACTCAAGAGACCTCCCCAACTACCAATGATCGAACCATAGTGTCTACAGTCACAGTTAACATCTAATGTTTGGTGGACTAATGTATTTTGATGTAAAATATACAGATGAATTCATACTAGAGCATATCATTCTCTATCACTTGTGCATACCTTTTTCAAGCTTTGTTCGATGCTTCATTTTCACAAGCAAATCTTCTCTGGCACTTGCCTTCCTTTTAGGACAAAGTTCCTCCCACTCCCTTAGGCTTCCAATCTATATTCAACACAAATGTCAACTCAAACTTGTTCTATCAAATTCTTTGTGCCATACTCAATTCTTCCATCGATCGACTAAATGCCCCCTCACATTCAATTGGCCCCACAAATTCCTTGTGGAAATATTTGAGTAACACTGACTTTGCAATGATGGAAACTTGTGGATAAAGGCCCTATAGCATTTGCCTATGCAAAGAATCTCCATGTTGTTAGTGTCGACTTTTGATGTCTAGATATCCCTACAGTTGGTACATCCATCATGTCAAAAGAAACCCCATGCACATTTTCCACAAATCCAAAAACATGTGGCAAGGCTTAATTTATCATAAAAACTTATGATTGAGCATCAAACTTATTCTAAATAATAATCTAGAATCAAGTCTTTGGTTTTTAAATGAGGCTTTTGATCTTGCTTGTGTACATTGATATCAACAATAAAAGTTGTGTCAACCTCCTTTAAAACACTTTGTAACAATCTACATAGGATAAGTTGGAAGGTCATGGTGACAATTTTCATACTTGTATCAAGTTGAACCTACTACAAATTGACTTGATACTTTTTCTCCCACTTAAGAATTAACTCCCTCTTTAGGGCACGTCTTCTTTCTAATGCCTTATGCAAGATCAATGAAACACATCATAATCGATATAGTAAATGGAGTCCATCTTGCATAATTCATCATCACTTTATATAATTTATCTATTTTGAAAATAGCAAGTAAAGCTGAAGAGGGAGTGAGAAAATTTGTCAACATTGTACTTGACTATTCTGGGGCCAAATGGAGGCAGAGATTATGTTGTGTGGTTGGTGTATGTGTATATTTTGGTTAGTGTTTTTTATCAAACTAGCGGCTAGTGAATGAACTATTTAACATAGAAGCAATTTGGGTTTAGTGCAATCATTCTCTAGCTAGGTCTAATATTTTGGATATATTTGGATATGAAATTTTCACATGGTATTAGAGCTGGATTGTGGCCAAAAATAGTAACTACTTACCCTTAGGCAAACCATCGTATTCGAAAAAATAATGTCCAAATGGAATGTTAAAGGCACATTACCTCTATCTCATCAACTAGTGTTGACTTCTTTCTGCCTCTCTTACCATCCAAACGAGCCACTTTTCCACTGTCATGGGCATCGCCAACATTTGTAGTTATTTCTCCGTTTTCCATAAGTGATTGGGATGTTTGTGTGCTAAGCTCGACATCCTCTATCAATTGCATACTCTGAATGCTTTCAATTCATTCTATAAGACCTATGTCATGAATAATCTAAAAACAATAAGTTTGTGTCATATAGTCAATTGACTAATGTGAATTCCACCCTAAAATGATTTGTAAAATCTGAATATCATGCTCATTTCTTTGGGCAAGGCACCATCCACCGATTCTACATCAACTATTAGAATGTGTTTTGTATGTTGTGAGAAACCACAAGAAGACAAAGCTAGTCTCGAACACCCGCATTCTCTTATATAAAGTGTCCCTGCTAGACTAGTGTGTGTGAGTTTGCATGGGGGGTTGCAGTCCTAACTATCACCTATTGTCCATGCTACACACATATATTTACTACTGTGTGGAGAGTCCCATTTAATTGCTACTGAGCTGTTTGACCCTCATATTGTCAAGCATATGACTTGTGGGACAAAGATGGCCTTCATATCTATGGCCAAGTATGCATGCATGTGAATCTCTCATGCTCATTAGAGGAGTTCCCAATATCAAAAACACCCTTTAAGGAATGCCATGTAGGATAAAGAAAAATATCAAAATTATTAAAACAATATTGTTTATTTGCTTGCCCCCACCACTCAAGAGGCCTCCCCAACTCCCAATGAGCTAACCATAGTGTCTACAGTCACAGTTAACATCTAATGTTTGGTGGCCTAATGTATTTTGATGTAAATTCATACTAGAGCATACCATTCTCTATCACTTGTCCATACCTTTTTCAAGCTTTGTTCGATCCTTCATTTTCACAAGCAAATCTTCTTTGGCACTTGCCTTCGTTTTAGGACAAAGTTCCTCCCACTCCCTTCGGCTTCCAATCTATATTCAACACAAATGTCAACTCAAACTGGTTCTATCAAATTCTTTATGCCATACTCAATTCCTCCTTCGATCGACTAAATGCCCCCTCACACTCAATTGGCCCCACAGATTCCTTGTGGAAAAATTTGAGTAACACTGACTTTGCAATGATGGAAACTCGTGGATAAAGGCCCTATAGCATTTGCCTATGCAAAGAATCTCCATGTTGTTAGTGTCGTCTTTTGATGTCTAGATATCCCTACAGCTTGTACATTCATTACGTCAAATGAAACCCCATGCACATCTTCCAAAAATCCAAAAATATGTGGCAAGGCTTAATTTATCATAAAAATTTATGATTCAACTTCAAACTTATTCTAAATAATGTTTTAGAATCAAGTCTTTGGTTTTTATATGAGGCTTTTGGTCTTGCTTGTGTACATTGATATCAACAATAAAAGCTGTGTCAACCTCCTTTAAAACACTTTATAACAATCGACATAGGATAAGTTGGAAGGTAATGGTGGCAATTTTCAAGCCAAAGGGTGTTATATTATATTCAAATACATCCTTTTGAGTAATATTTTGCTTCCTTTTTGGCATATTTATAATGAAGTTTAGCTTTACAAAATAATATTGTCAACTACTTGGATTATCCAAATCATTCACTACCATTAGTTATACTATTAGAATTATCACGCTTTTCTTTCCAGCCACTCAGTTGACAGGTCAAAGAACCTCATGTTTTCATTCTTTTTTCATTGTAAGGTCACTAAACGAGCATACTAAAACATGCTTCTTGCAATTTGTGTGTATCAATTTTTTAAACACCAAGTTATTGTCCTATTAGCTTAGATTTGTATTTTTTTTTTGTTTTTTTATGCCTAAATCTAACATCCATAACTCTAAATAGCTAGCACTTTCAATTCTAGGATGATTTAGTGCCTATCTACCTATTATTATATTGGCCCCTTCTATTTTGGAAGAGCTCGACATTTGAATTTTACAACATTAGAGAATCAAAAGTTTTGAAACAGCCTTTTCTTTCCAGCTATTTAATATGAATTCCACATTCATGGATGGATACATGAAGGCCTTAAAAAATTTGATGTGATTATTATAGGAGTGTAAGTATTTGTACCGTCTACACAATATGAAAGTTGCAGTGAAGACTTTTTTTTATTCTTTCTGATGAATATGGAATTAGTGATATTTAACTTCTCTCCATCCTGTTGTAGCAATTAGTTGCAACAACTAGTAAACAGGAGGAATCAGCTTACTGTAGTCAAGCTGGCAGGCTGTTTTGGACAGCTCCAGCTATTTTGGAACCCACAAACATCATGCAAATGGGTGGATTGACTTTGGCTAATGCTAAGATTGCTGCAGGCACAGACCATACGCCATCCCCACATATTAATCCCGATGGAACATAGATCTCTGATTTTCCCTCGTTCAGCCTCTTCCACACAAAAATGATAACAGTGCCAATGAACATGTCAATTGCAAAGTATGATCCTATGTAGAACGGGATTGCCATTGCCATAGGAATTGGTACATATTTAGATATTTTTCTTGGTGTCAGGTCCGTGATGAGGTTTGTGGCAATTGCAAACGCAAAAAATCCATAGCAGAGTTCTAGGCAATGTTTAGGCAAAGTAGAAAATCCTTCAAACTCCAATCAGTGTCATGTGCCTGTAGATCACTGCATAAGGATCCTTGTACTCTCCGTTCGGGTTTCCCACATCAAAGGCTTTCCAGAACATCCAGAATGTGAGGGGTGCTAAAATGCATCCCATTCCAACCCCAATCAACTGATTTGTGAACATGGATCTGGGTGAAGAACGCGTGAAATAGCCAATCTTGAGATCTTGCATCAAGTTTCCAGCAGAGGCAACAATGACCATCATCACTCCGCATGCCGCTAGGCCAACAAGTACACCATGCCCTTGGCTTCCTGCCCATGCAGAGAAGATAAAAAGGCCCAATTTTCCATATGTGGATGCTAACTCCAATCTGTCGGGCCACATCCATATGCATTGTGTTCTATATCTATTAGTACTAATGATTTCAAAGTTAGTTACTAAAAGAATCACCGATAGTTCATTGTTCGACTTCGATTTCATTACTATCGTATTCTCTTTCTTTCTTCCATCAACTGCTCCAACTATATGTTGGAGTAGAAAGAAGCAACCCACTATTGTTTTATTGTGAACTAAAGTTAAGTATCGGGCATTATGTTCTACGACACAAGAAGCTATTTGGTTAAGAGGATTATTAGTTGCTATTTACCATGCGTGAAGGCTCTACATAGAGTGCATGGAATGTTTCAAGTCACTAAAAGTAGCAACAATTCTACTAGACTCAATATTAATGCAATTTATAACCTCCACAGACCTATCTGTTGATTTCACTCATGTGGACTATCCACAACATGTACTTGTGATGTCCTAAGGTGTGTAGATGCACCAAGATCAAGACTAGATTGAGATTCAAGATCTATCTTTGATTCTATGGCAAAAACACACTACTACATGCAATCAATCACTTCCAACTCTCACTCACACGTGTGGGAAGTGTTCCAAAAATAATCTAACTAAAAATAAGCTGCTCTCTTCAAGTAGAGAGAGAAAATCATCATGAGCTCTCGGGTACAGAGAGAAAGCTAGAAAACCAATTACTCACAAAATCCACTCAATCTCAAAATCAATTAGATCCAAATGAGAAGTACAATAATACTAATAGATCCATGAGCTACCACAATACTCAATCATGATTGGACCACACTTTTGCCACCTCTTAATCCTATTAGACCATTGATCCATTCACCTCTAAATTCTATTGGACCATTTTCAAGCACATCTCAAATTCTATTGGAGCACTCATGGTTCCACCTCTAAATCCTATTGGACCTCTTAAACTTCATCAAACAAAAGCATTACACTTGTCTACACTCTAATTGGCTCAAGTTTGGCCTCCTACTCTATTTTGACTCAATAGTGGCATTACAATTGGAAATGGATAATTTGCCATCTATGCCAAACTTGACCCTATCAACATCCTACACCTAGATGCTTGATACAAAAAACATAAAACCCCTATATCTAACATTTTTAATTTAATTCACAATTCTTCACATGTGAACATCCTCCACACATGTGAGATTCACTTACAAACTTCCTTCATAAAAATACCAAGCTAGATTTTTGCCAACTTCTGATCACACTCCTCCTCAAAAAATAGCTTGGAAAGGTACTAGGAAGTTTGTAAATCTTTTTGAGTGGATCTCTTGCCAATGCCTTTGAAGAGTGCTCCACCAATATGCCACTATGATCATGGGCTTCCTCCATGCCTGATGATCTTTGCTTTGAAAGTTCAACTTGCATGATGGATGCACTATAAATAGGAAAATCTGAGGCTTCCAAGCCTCATAAGGATCATGGAGATCAAGATCATAAGTGTGAAACAATGATGATTATCAAGATTATGCTTTCTAGCTTGACTAGTCCACATACAATGAACTATATCCATGATGGATCTAATCTTGATATCAAAGACTATCTTGATCTTTTTTAGGCTAGTTACTCTCTCAAGGATGTAAGTGTCCACTTTGGAGTTTACAATTTGCCACAAAACATGTGAAAACATGATTTTCAAAAAAGTGAGTACCAAGCTCAATATTGTTCTTACTAGAACCAAGAGCATACTTTTGACAATACAATATTTTGCTTTCAAAAAGTATTGGAAACATATCTAAGTCAATAATGACAAGAAACATGTCCATACCATAAGCATCATACAAAACTAGTATAGCTTCTCTTGAACTTTGAGATCCAAAAAATTCAATGAAGCAAGATAGCATATCAAGCAAAGGAAGAGAAGCATATATGAATGTGTTGTAGTAGATACAACATGAAAGATGCCCCTCTTTGCCATGTAAGGTGAGCCATAAAGACTCGGCCATGCATCTTGAAGATCTTCTTGAAATCATATGAAGAAGAAACTCCTCCTCAAACCTTGGCCCCATCATAACTTGAATACCTTCAAAAAAGATAACTTGTGATGCTTCTTGAGAAGCCTTGATCTCGGCCACTTCCAAGATTGAATCTTCATGCAATATGACATCTATATTCACGATCACATTTGAAATAGAGAGTGTAAAGACACTAAAGGCCTCCTTGATGGATGAGTATCCAATCATGATCCATGAGCTTGGATCATCCTTCCTCCTTGTTTCCAAGGGAATATTTGCAAAGCAAGCACTACCAAGTTCACTAAGGTGATCAACCTTAGGCTTCATCTTGAATAAAACTTCATATGTTGCTATTCTTTCAAGAGCTCCAATACTCCTCTAAGCTTTGATCTTCAATGAGAATTTCTTCTCAACATATGCTTTGAATAACAAGGAATAATCATACACCATAATTCTTGAAGAGAGAAGATATGTGCATCTTGTGTGATCATTCTCCTTTGAAATATATGACATATAAGAAACATCAAGAGAGTTTGCACTCTCACTTGGATCCAATTTGTAGATGCCTTCAAATCTTGATCCATATGCAATGATCTCACCATCCTTCTTGATCACACAATTGTCAATATTGAAATTGACATCAAAGCCTCTATCAAGAAGTTGGGAAACACTTAAGATGTTCTTTGTAAGCTTTGGGACAAAAAGAACATTGTTGAGAAAGATATCTTTGGAAGATGCAAGATTCAAGGGAATAATCCCTACTCCTTTGATATTGCACTCATGCTTACTTGCAATGTATGTGGTCTTCTTGACTCCATCATAAGGCATAATAGATGAAAAGGAGTGCTTGGAGCCACACATATGTGAAGATGCTCCACTATCAATATACCATGAGTCATCCTTGTTGAAGGTGGAAGAGGAGAAGCTTGATGCCACAAGAGAGCCTTCTCCATCACTTGCAATATAGTCTTCTTTCTCATTGGTGATGTTGGCTTCATTGAGTTGATTCTTCTTCTTGAAGAAATTGGTGGCATAATGGCCTTTCTTGCCACAATAAAAGCACTTGATCTTCTTCTTCTTGAGATTTGAGTTAGAATCATGAGAGGTATCCTCCTCCTCTCCATCTTGGTCTTTAGCTTTGTCATTAGAGAAATGATGGTGCTGCTTCTTACTCCTCTCTTTGTGCTTGGCAAATAGAACTTTTCCATCATCATGATTGAGTGATAGCTTGTCCATCCTCAAGTGTTTGTACTCTTGTCTTGATTCTTCAAAAATAAGCACACTTTGAAGGGCCTCCAAACTTGGTAGCTCCTCCTTAATGGCATAGGATTGGATAAGGTTGTCATATTCATCTCTCAAGCCATTGAGAATGACTTGGACTAGCTCAATTTGATTGATTGAGTCACCAATACATGCAAGCTCGCTATGAATATCCTTGACTCTCAAAACAGAACTAGATGCACTCTCGTCACTCTTTTGACTACTTTGGAAGATTTGATTTCTAAGAGTGAGGAGCCTAGAGGTGTTCTTAGCCTCATAGATGGACTTGAGACAATCCCAAGCTTCCTTGGATGTAGAACAATCACCAATCTCCCTCAATATCTCATTAGAGACATTCATCTTAATGTAGTGGAGAGTCATCCTAGCTCTCTTCTTCTTGTTTGGTACTTCTTGAAGGAATTGAGGCTCCTCCTCAATCCCAAGTACAATGTCCATCACATCTTGGAGTATCAAGATGGACTCCATCCTCAACTTCCATATTGAATAATTAAAAATAGACAATCTCTCACTTGGTTGCAACAAGTATGAACTCATTGAAGTCATGTAAAGTGGAGATAAATAAAAGTGATGAACAAAAAATTTTGCTTCTCTCTCACTATAGGATCCAATAATGGTGTGCTAACATCTCCTATGCAAGATCTTGCAACAAACTGTGAGATGATTCTCACTAGCTATCTCAATCTCTCCAAAACTAGATCTACTTCACATCAAATGATGGAGTATGGGCAAAGTTAGGATCAAACACTCTTAGAACATGTGAAATACACTAAGAAACAAAATTTGACTCAAATACAATGACATTGCGTGAAAAAAAATGTCCAAGATCTCAAAACAATGCCTAGATCACATATAGATGAGATTGGTAAGCATTCAACTGTGATTTTGGATCAAACAAGCAATCTGAAACCAAATGCGTCCACCCAAGTCTAGGTGCCCTACCTAACCCTCTTCAAAAGCTTATAACTTATGATTGGCAAAACCAAATGGAATGAAACTGATTGCATCAGAAACTAGACAAAAATAGCTTCAAAACAAGCTATCTAGCAAGAATTTTGGATCAAACATGAAAGAGAACTCCCAAACTAAAATTGGATGTTCCTCACATGTGTCTGAGCACCTGATTCTATACAGTACCAGGTCAGACCCAATCAATGCCCTATTGATCTCTTTTGATCCAAAATTGGACAAGATAGCTAGGAAAATGGATCTTGACAATTTCTAGCTCAAGATTGATGAATAGTTTTCACTCAAATGGATCAAAATGCATGGTAAACTTAGATAGGCTCTGATACCATGTTGATTTCAAACGTGTGGACTGTCCACAACTTGTGATCTCCTAAGGTGTGTAGATGCACCAAGATCAAGACTAGATTGAGATTCAAGATCTATCTTTGATTCTATGGCAAAAACACACTACTACATGCAATCAATCACTTCCAACTCTCACTCACACGTGTGGGAAGTGTTCCAAAAATAATCTAAGTAAAAACAAGCTGCTCTCCTCGGGTAGAGAGAGAAAATCATCATGAGCTCTCGGGTAGAGAGAGAAAGCTAGAAAAGCAATTACTCACAAAATGCACCCAATCTCAAAATCAATTAGATCCAAATGAGAAGTACAATGATACTAATAGATCCATGAGCTACCACAATACTCAATCACGATTGGACCACACTTTTGCCACCTCTTAATCCTATTGGACCATTGATCCATTCACCTCTAAATTCTATTGGACCATTTTCATGCAGATCTCAAATTCTATTGGACCACTCATGGTTCCACCTCTAAATCCTATTGGACCTCTTAAACTTCATCAAACAAAAGCATTACACTTGTCTACACTCTAATTGGCTCGAGTTTGGCCTCCTACTCTATTTTGACTCAATAGTGGCATTATAATTGAAAATGGATAATTTGCCATCTATGCCAAATTTGACCCTATCAACATCCTACACCTAGATGCTTGATACAAAAAACATAAGACCCCTATATCTAACATTTTTAATTTAATTCACAATTCTCCACACGTGGGAACATCCTCCACACAACTTTCCACGTTTTCTATCAAAGTACTTTTATTGTTTGAGGTAATTTTTGTGAGTTCAGTTTCTCTATTCAAGCATGATATCATTCTCTAAATGCAATCGTGTTTCTTTTTTGTGAGGAGCCATCTATCATAAAAGAAAAAAAGGATTGGAATAATTTCACAGTTTTAGATTTGTAATGTTTCACAAAAAGAACATAGAAACGTTTGATCATTCTGATGCAATACTGAATGTGATAAAACTATATAATCAATTCAGTAAGTAGCATGTACAAATCAGAAAATCGTGGGCACAAAACAATAGTGGATGGAACCGCATACTCGAAACTAGAACTGAGTATCTGTGAGTAAGCAGTAAGCATTTCTAGCGATGTGCTATATTAATCTTCAAGATCAATATGCAAAGAGATTTGTAGAAGATTAAAGAAGAAGTTAACCGAGAAAGTGATCAATCATTTATACTAGTTATGAATACCATTTAGGCTTATCCAAATGACAGTTGAAGACAACTATTTGGTCCTAGATCGCAATTGGAGCTTAGCCATATTGCATTGTCACTTATCCAATTAGGCTGTTTAGAAACTACTTGCAAAAATTGTTAGGGCAAGTCGTTAGTTTTAGAATGAGTGGAAATGAGTTCTATTAATGTTCGATATTTCGAACGCCTTCGATACTCTTTTTAGAACCCGATTGTTAGTTGTTGCCATGTATTCTATAAGAAAGTATAAAATTATGAGTAAAACTGCAAAATGGGATAGATGAATGGATGTAGATTAAAGATTTATTATTTTAATAAATTGAACATCGTCTACAATCTATTATAATGCTCCTTTGTAAATTTACATTTGAGAAGAGATTTGATTATAGTTTTTTTGTCAAAGGGAGTGATGGTCATGAGGATCCATCCCCTTGACTAAGTAGGAGGTTTTGCATCTCTATCATCATGTTAGGAGATAGAGTTGCATACATGTTGACAACATAATTATGTTGATCATTGACAATACTACAACTACCAAAATTTCATGACATGGCATTATGCTAGTTGTGTCACAACAGAAAACATTTTAGATTTATTAGGACATGAAAGAATTCTAATGACATGAATTATTACATACATGTTGAAATTGATAGCTGTATAGTTTTGAGATGAAAACATTGGAAACAATTCAATGTCTAAGGAACTGCATAAAAAAATATTTATAAAATTGTATTCTAAACTCAACGCAATGCATTTGTTGTCACATTATACATACCTGTGTTATTCATGTTTGTGCATGTAGTTTATCATACTAAAATTATGGAGTTAGTAGATTGGATTCAAATAAAATAACAACTGTAGTCAATTATAAAATCAATAATATCTACATTAATAGAAAATAATTGCTTAGAATAACATGTACTTGACTTTAAATTTTGCCAAAAACAACTGTTCTTAAAGCGATTATGCTACACATATGGTAAATGTGAAAGAAAAAAGATGCGTGAAAAATGCATTTTTGATAATTATTTGTGAAAGCTTGAACATAAAAATGAGGGTTAATGATCAGATCTAGAAGACATTGATGTGTGCGTTAATTCATTTTATTGTTTTATGTGTGTTTATATGTGTATGCAAGACACAAGAATTATAGACTGAGCTACAAGGATCATTATGTTTTGGTGTAACTAACCTATTAAAGTTGAAGAGACTCACCCTCCATCCACTCTCATGCCTATTCTATCATCGACACCATCTACCGATGCCATCACTACCACTCTTCCTTCCATTTCTCTGTGTTCCATCATCTCATTATCCATTTGAGAAATCCCCAATTTTAGACCTTGATAGTCTTACCGACGTAGCTAAGAGATCATTCGGAGACCAAGACCACCTACATTGGTTGGTCAGCCAGAAAAAAAGAATTAAGAAAGTAGATGAAGCAGCTTGAAGAAATAAAGAGAAAGAGCCAAAAAGTTGGGAAAAAAAGGAAGAAACTTAAGCAACAAATGAGTTAGATCGATCTTGATAAAAAAAAACTCTCTGAGCAATGATAGTTGAATCCCCTCCTACGAAGCCCGAAGAGATCGAATAGTAATGGATCAAAGAAAAGAGCTGCAAAAAAGGAAAAGATAAAGATGACAGTGAGCCTATGGAATAAAGTGAGCTCCTTGCCAAGCAAGTATCAAGACAAGAGCATCGATAAGACTGGAACTTCGATTGAGAGAAGAACTGAGGAAAGCCCTCTTAGAAAAGTAGACCCCTCTTAGAAAAGTAGAGTGAGCTGCCTTTTGATGGTGACCTCTAGTGGAGAGGATAATTCCACTTGTAATTTGTGTAATTTGGAATTGTCACTAGCGTGCCACCTAAGGAGCACTTTTGCTTATTTAAGTGACTCCCCCTTTGTAGAAGAGAGCTTTTTGTGAATGCATCTACTCCATGTCCTAATGAGAACAGCCTCCATGATTTTGGTGCATCCTTGAGCTCCTTGATCATTCTTGTTTTCTTGAGTGATGCATTTATGATCTTGTCCTTCCATTCCTTGTCTGTGGTTGTGGAAATAATGTAATTGTGGAATAGAGTAGCATGGATTAGCTTTCTTGTTTTGTGGATTAATATAGGAGTCAGCATGTGATAAATCATCAAGGCTAGGATCGTGGTTTAATACATGTAGATTCATTGACATTCCATTCCTTGATGTTCTTGGAAGTCCAAGAATCAAGAAATGTGTGTTTCTTGATTCTTGGACTCTGAAATGCTGTTTAATTCTTGTTTCTTGTTTTAGTTTCTTGCGTTTTGGTGGATCAATGCGTGTTAGATTAATTTCTAGCTTATAAGGATCCGTTCAAATTGTTTTTGCAGCAAGTAGAAGTAAGAATCCATCGATGTTCAATTGAGCGCTAACGTAGATCATTTGTTGAATGCATTGGCTTGCATATTTGGTTGATTATGCATGTGCATTCAGTTCAAGAGTGACCTTTTCGAGTGTCCTCTAACATGCAAGACCTTACTATGATGATTTCAGACATTTCCAAGTTGCTGATTCTTTCTATGTGTCAGACTAGAGCAATCCCGGACCACATTTAGGCAGGCTGAGACCTATTTCTAGATAAACTGGCATTTTCTTGCTCGGTCTACAAAAATTGATATTTGTCAAATTTTTCAGTGGTACCTGCTATCTTTATAAAGGCCTATCTTATGGCCATGAAAGTTCTCTCTAGGTACTTCCAAGGTGGGCTAGGACCCCGTGCTTATCGATATTTTGTGCCAATTCTATGTAATTTCGTTGATTATATATACAGATTTCTACAGGTTTTGTGAAAAAGAATACACATATTAGCCTGATGTTTGGCAGAAAAAAAAAAAACTGGATCGAATCTCAATGATTTAAATTCTTGATCAAATTCGCCTACTTGATGGGCCATGTCAAGTGATAAGGACCAAAATTGCAACATATGCATTGAACATGAGCTATCATAAGTGATAAACATCAATTTGAATCATTTGAATGCCCTAGACTCAATATTTCTCTAATTTATCACTCAATGAGCAATTTTGAGTGATAATATCTAACATCGAGCTACCTCGAGTAATACATATAAAATTTGAGCTATTTCATAGGAAGGGGTCAATTCCATCAATAAGAGACTATACTCAAGCAATCTAAATGTGATAGACTTGATATTGGTTGAATTTGGTCACTCAATGAGCCATGTCGATTGATAAGGACCAAAATCACATGTTGTGCATTAAATTTGAGCTTTGTTAGTTATATGTATGAAATTTGAGCTAACTAATTGTCTTAAACTCAAGATTCCCTTGATTTCATTACTCAACAAACCATCTCGAGTGATAAAGGCCAAAATTGAGTGATCTCAAGTGGCATCAAATTTGGGACATCTCGAGGAGTAGGGATCGGTTCTATCGATAAGAGGTTGAAACTCGAACAATCTAAATGTACTAAACATGATATTGGTCGATTTTCATTGCTCAATGAGCCTTTTTTAGAGATGAGGACCAAAATATAGCTTTTTTGCTTGTAGGCATCAAAATCAAGTTATCTCGACATATAGACATCAATTTGAGCTCTCAACAAATATGGACCAATTCCATCAATAAGGAATTGAACTTGAACAATCTGAGTGTCTTAATATTGAGATTGGTCAAGTTTGATTGCTTCATGAATTATGTTAAATTATAAAGACCAAATCACGTGTTAGGCAGCATATTTGAGATATTTTGAGTGATAGGCATGAAATTTGAGCTATTTGAAGCTCATGAATTTGACATTCCTCAGATTTCATCACTTTATGAACAACCTCGTATAATCCATGCCAAAGTATATCTTGGTTGATTGACATCGAATTCGAGGAATCTTAATGTCCTAAAATTGAGATCGACGAGCTTAAACATTCTATGTCAATTCATAGGGACCAAAATCAAGCTATCTTGTGTGTAGACATACAATCGAATCTACTTAAATGTCGTAAACACAAGCTTACTCTAAGTTGATCAGTCAATTGGCAATCTCTAGTCATATATGAAGTGGTCATAAGCTCCTTGTGTATTAAACAAATTCTTCTTGCTAAAGAATTTGCAAAGTCATAATGTAATTTTTATTGAGGCCACATGGAGATGAGGCACCATGATTGTTATCCAATTTTTGAGTTGCCTTACTATAACATTAAAACCTTGCTACAATGCCCAATAGTAGAAACTATATTAGTGATTTCTTGATGTTCGACAATATGGATGAAATTGATGCATATGAAAATGATTTTACCTTTCACCTTAATGTTCAACAAAATCTAGCCCTTAAAATATTGTCAAAATGAAATCTGATGTCCATGATGCACTCCAAATGTCACATTGTTGACGTCATATCTAAGGGAGTGTCCTCATTAACACCCTGTACTCTTAACGGAGTCAATGGTGCCTTTTGAAAAGAAATCAACTAGTTCTTTTTTTTTTTCTGTTTAAAAAATAAAAGGACCAAGGATTTGTAACCTTTTGGATCAAGGCAGGGGCTACAAATCATTGGACTCCTTGATTTGACTCGTTGGTTCTAGAAATTGTGAACATGCATTCAATGAACATGTTAATTGCTATAGGGGGCTAATGAAAACAAAGTGTCGATGCCCATGTTATAAAGATGGTGAAAAAAAATACTAGCCTATCACCAATTAATGTTAATGAGGATACATTTTGTAACTAGAAAAAAAATTTCTAATTTAGAAATGGTAGAAATGTATCTAGGAAATAAGGTTTTCCCTAGTTGCAATTGATGCACATACATTTTTTAACTAGGAAAAAAGCTTTCCTAGTTAGAAGGGGTCCAAATACACATTTGAAATAAACTAGGAAAAATCATGTGAAACCAGGAATTCCACATTTTACCTATATAGGAACTGATCAAAAGTTCCTTGTGTAGGGTGCTACATTCAGTACAATATGCATGTTTTGAATATCTTATTGTTTTGTATATGAAACAACAAACCTTTCCAGAGCTCAAATAAGTAAAAGCAACAAAATCATGAATGTTGGATATCATGTCAATTTGGATAGTACTTCACAATTTGAGTAATAAAATTATCAACCCATGCATTGATCAACAAAAGTACGGTGTCACCAAAAAATGGCTGCCAAACCAATTCTTATGCAAACAAACATGCTTATCTAGGCATGAAAACACATCATCTATTATGATTCTTAAGCAAGACAACTTTAGTGAGAATAATGAAAAAAAGCAACATAAGCTTCACTTCATTGACTTCTTTAGTCATTCACATTACAAGAATAAGCTTCATTGAGCACTCATGACATCGATAAGACTCATCCCAGCGTGTGAGTTTAGTCAACGAAAGCAAGAGGAAGTGCAACTGCATCATTAAATTCTATAGCCATTAAGATGATAAGAATTTGGCGTTGACAGCACAAATGGAAAAGATCAATCCACATAATATATTAACTTGGAAACCACACGTGACAAACACAGTTGTGCCTGATATAAAACGAGCTGATAATGGTGATCAATCACTACATACAATACATGAAGTAAGTGCGTTTTGACGATCGTTTCTGGAATTTACTACACTTCATGACTTCTTTAGCCATTCACATTACAAGAATAAGCTTCATTGAGCACTCATGACATCGATAAGACTCATCCCAGCGTGTGAGTTTATTCAAAGAAAACAAGAGGAAGTGCAACTGCATCATAAAATTCTGTAGCCATTAAGATGATAAGAATTTGGCGTTGACAGCACAAACGGAAAAGATCCATCCACATAATATATTTACTTGGAAACCACACGTGTGTCTGATATAAAACGAGCTGATAATGGCGATCAATCACTACATACAATACATGAAGTAAGTGCGTATTGATGATCGTTTCTGGAATCTACTCCCTTCACAAAAAGACTGCACAATTCAGGTTTCATAATTAATACTAATAAAAGGATGGATACCGAACGCAGCTACAAGGATGATCTTCTGACGTCAAAATGAAGGACCTCAGAAGTCATCGGGGTTCGAAAATTGTTTGACGTGTTTTACTCTACTATTATGTCGACTCAAGCCCTATATGGACCTCCATATCATATTTCATGCTCCAAACTCATCCGGGTAATGAACAGCTGTGTTTGTGAGCTGGTCTTGATTCTCGTCCATCTGATCTTTTAGAAAATTTCTCCCACCTGATGTTTCATCAGTAGCCACACCTGATGGTACGAGTCCTGGTGCCTTGCTCTGGTAATGAGGAAAGCTCATGTCAAAGTTAATTGGTTGTATTCACAACGCCTTGAAAATCTGAAAGGCAAAACCATAAGCATTTTCTATGAATAATTTTAATTTGACCAACAGCTAATTCCAAGTGAACTTGTCTTAGTATTGCAGCGTAGCTAGAATGATGATTCAGAGCGGACTTCTCTCTTGCACTTCCGATTTGATGAAAGAGCTAGTTAGTATTTCTAAAAAATTGCACAGCTTTCTCAGCCAAAAAGAAGTGATAACCAGTTTCACAGGTTTTCATTGCATGCGGAATACCTGAAATTTTGGAACTTGCTATAGTTACATGACCAACCCATTTCACCATTATCAAGATCCATGTTACGAGCAAGAAAATAAAAATCAGGCAGCGGTCTGTATCTTGCTGTCATTTCCTTACTAGTAGAAAGAGACTTATCGATAATATTTCAGTAACCGTAGGCCGTATGCAGCTTCACGTTCTATCAAGTCAGATATCAACTGATCTGAAAATGTACCCCGACATATAGGACAATTGCAAACGCTGGGAGTTGCTTCGAACCAACACAAGAAACAAGTCAGATGTAGCATGTGCCCGCACCTGAAACAGAACACATTCAGTATTTGCCATACTAATAATCTAGAGCTGAAACCCTAAGGAGAACAAAACCATCTTCACGACAATGAAGTTGCGATTGCATGTATTGAGGTACAGAATTTGGAACCTACTGACCTCAACATTAGCATTAGATCGACTTGGTCAGGTGTGGGCGGCGGAATGAGTGGGTCCAGACATATAGGACACTCTGTTTCGAGATCCATTTCTGGTACATTAACTATCTGCATATCATCCAATATTGGGCACATCAGTTCACCTGGCTGTATCACTGGGAATCGATACCCTGTTACGCGACATAAACATTCCATATCCATCCCTTCTATCTATCCCGTCTGTCTAATATGACGTCTTACACAGTGTGAGTCGATTGAATGTTTATGACTAGCGCGCAGAACTTTCAATAGATCAGGAGCTGATTCCTCATGAAGCACAGATATGCGATGCTTTTGAGTAGAGTATATATATTTGGTCTTTACGCTAGGAGATCGATATATTTGAACGTGTTGCCGCATTGTCGTTCCCGCGAAAAATTCAACATGGTAGTTCCCGCTAAAACCCGTCCCAAAAAACGTCACCTATTCAAAACACGTCTGGATAATTGCCGCTTGTCCATGCTGGTTGGGATACAGATGCATTACGAATTTTTGAAACTAAGGTGAAATGTGCCCCGACAACAAAAATACGTCCACATATTTTTGGCTTGTCCATGGTGGAGGTTTTGGCCTTGCCTTGCAAATGCAATACTATTTGTTGAGGCAGGTCAATGCAGTTCCAAAGAAAGTCGACGTTAAAGGCTCAAACTTTGATGGCAGTCAGAACACTTAAGGTTTGGACCTTGTGAAGGGCTGAATAGTCAGTATGCATAGAAAATCTGCTTTTTCGCCCTGCCTTGCTTTATTTTTTTTTGGGCCCTTGAAGGGCTTATTGTTTTCTGGATTGGTTATCGCCTACTTGCCATCTTTTTGTTTTTTTTTTTTTTTAAATATTTGTAGCACCATCCTCTCACCAAGACAGCCTCACTCTTCATTATGATTCTTCTCTCTCTCACATAAGCACCAAATTCAGGATGATAGCACCATAGCAGCAAATCAGCAATTCTCAGCCTCAGCAGCACTTCACTCTTCTAAAATTCATTGTTTTGCTTAATGTCTTGGGCCTTTTTATAGAGGGTGGTGGAGGGCCACCCTTCATTTTGCTATTTTGTCAATTTTCAGAAACTTCTCTTTTCGACATGTGTAAAATATGTTAGGGCCCATCACATCAGCCACTTGCAAGCCGTGTGACATCACCCACTTGGGTCAGGTCATTTAAAAAAAAACTTTCTAACCCAATTACCTTAATCTTCACTTTTACAAGGTCATAATTTTTTTTCCCGTTAAACTGCTTAGGCCGGTTGGCCTCTCTGGTACTTGCCTTGCCGATTTTTCTTTGCACTGCGGTTTTGATACCGTAAATTGTTTTTTCACCACATTTTCGAAACCCTTCGTGTCTACATTTTTGAAACTCCGTTATGCCCATTTTTGTTGATTGCCACTTTGCCGTCATTTTGAAACCCACTATGTCTATATTTTTTTATGTCATTTTTGTCGATTTTTCTCTTGGTAATGGCTCTAACCAATTTTCGATTCTGCAAGTTCTGATAGGGTTACAAGTGACAGACAGAGCAATCTTGAGAAGAAACCGACCGTTCCTGAAAAACAAAAAGATTTTTGATATTAGTAAAATATTTTTGGGTACATCAAAATTTTGCTCGGCATTGCCGGCATTTTTACTGTTGAGCCAATTTAAAGGCCGTAAAACTTCTGGCTAGCCACATTTAGGTGTGCTTGGACCTATTTGTACATGGACCGGCATTTTCCTACGGTCTTACAAAATCTGACTTATGTCTAATATTTTTGACGGTTCCTTAGACCGTTTGTACAGATATATTATTCACTACTAATTAACGTGTCTAACCACTTTAAGGGCAGGCTGGGACCCATTTTCGGTCCAACATTTTTGCTTCAACTTTCGTCGAATCCATAGTGTTTTGGTACTCGTTAAATACTCTGTAACTGCTTTTTGCTCCAAATTAGCCCGATTTTTCCTGTCAAAAATTCAGCTAACATTGGCGACTTCCACTGGGTAGTATGTTCCCCATACGGCAGACCCAACATCTTTGGTTTCGCAGCTTGGTTTTGTGTTGATGTCTTCCTTTTCAGCACCCTTAGGTGGGTGATTCTAACCATCTGTATTCCTCTAAAAACAGCGGTACTTGGTGATAGTGTTCTTTTCAGCTTCGTATTTTCCTCTTGATTCTTTAGTACTTGCAAAACACCCATCCCGTGTTCCTATTTTGCATATGCACCCATTCCGTGGCAGAGTATGACAGTATGCCCAATTTCAGTTCCATGCATAATTGGCAATGCAAATGCAAGATCTCAGAGTCGTTAACATGGATGCAAGTTTTCAACAGTGTGTCTATTGTGCAAAGTGTTATGTGTACCGCTTCCTTCAGGGAGACTGATACACCTGTTCATCGATTATGTTGATGTACATAAAAGGGCTATCTATTTCGTAATGTGATCAGCAAGGTTCCCCCTTGTGTAGCTTTTTCTATTCCCCCCTCCTGCCCCCGCCCCGCCCCCCCCTCTCTCAATCATTGCTTTCTACTGTACCCATCATTCTCATTACTATCTTCTATGATACTCCCCATTCTCGTTATAATGTCCTGATCCAACCTTGTTCATTGAATGTCATGATTTTGGTTAGAACGCTTCTCTTTATGATCCTCACACTGCTGTTGGTTGAAGTTTCAGGTATGGCTTGAATTCTCACGTAAATTACATTATTGTATGGGGGAGCCGACATATAGGTTTTGGTACTGATTCTTAAGGTAGACTGCCAAAGGTGAGATTTCTAGTAACATTTTCATACACATAGGACGTCGAATACATTTTCTCACTATTTTTGGCTTCCTGCATGATGTGTACTAAGCACAACATATCAGAAGTTTAGTATGATTTTCATTTTGTTCCATCTAAAGTTCGTCAAGAGTGAATCTTAATGATGAGTTTGATATCTGAGTTAAGTACTTTAAACCATTGACTTTTACACTTTTGCGATCTTCTCTCAGCCTTTCCGTGCTCATGGGTTCGACACACCTTGGGAGTTAGTTGGTCAAGTGTTCGCCTCCCAAGGCCCGTGTGTTTCAACGGGTAACTTGGGCGGGGTGTTTCCAAATGCAGAACATTCATTATCAGAGTTTGTTCTTTCCTAGCCCAGGAGTTGTGTTTCACCCTCACCGGGCATTAAAAACCGCCTCTGTGTTCCAAGAGGGTCGGCCAGATTTTTTTCTTTCTTTTAATAACAATGCAATATTTCACATACAAAGATCAAATTATCATTCACAAAGCACAGTAATTTAGCGAGTCGATATCATCATATAATCTTAGCATAACAGGTAGGCACATTTGAAATATTAATTCATACACATGCGTTAAAAATGTGTCCCACAACTTAATGGCCTATGTCAACCCACAATTTAGATCTCACACGCAGAATTCGGAACATACAGCCATTGATAAAATAAACGTCAGGCATTTTGCTACTGTGTATTAATTGTATCTATTACAGAAATTATCATCTTCTCTTTCTCTCATAAGCACCAATTTCAAGATGATAGTAGCATAGCAGCAAATCAGCAATTCTCAGTCTCAGCAGCACTTCACTCTTTTAAAATTCATTGTTTTGCTTAATGGCTTGGGCCTTTATATAGAGGGTGGTGGAGGGCCACCCTTCATAGTAGATGCGTTGAGAGAGAGTAGAGAGAGAGCGTAGACTCCCCAAGAAACATTCCTCATAAAATATCGGTGGTACCGATCACTTCTCATTGATGAGTGACTGGTGTAGATTAGTGCATGTGTGGGCCCATAACCTTTGTTGGGTTTGGTTACCAAAACATTAATGCTAGTTAAGCTACGTAGCACCCGAAAACTCAACAAAGAAAACAAGAGAGGCTTAATGAAAAAATGCCATAGGATAGCCCGCTTCAAGGGCTGTTTATATATTTAAATGACAGAAGATTACATGCCAAGAACTAGATACTACGGATTGACAGCCTTGAGAGTTGGATTGCTGATGTCAACAAACACAAGAAACACAAGTGTCTTTTGTTTGACACCAACACAATCTTGTTTTCTTTCGACGCAAGCACCAGGCAGTATGATCTTTGAAGGTTGACAGACCAATACAAGCAAATCGCGAGTAATTCAGCCAGGGAGCCATCACGCATGGGCTTGAAGATCGTTGGCAGATCGCGTGGACTATGAGACCATGTTACATTCTCAGAGTTACGTAATAGCAGCAGCAGAAGAGAGAGTGCAAGAGAGAGAAGCAAGAGCGCTATGTAACTAAACACTATATACTGAATTATATAACTGCGTGGGCAACTGCTCTTTACATAGAGAGAGTGACAACGGTTTTTGAACCGTTTCAATATGAAATGACATATTACATAAAGACACATAGTCTAACAGGTCCTACATTAGCTTATAGGTCCTTTAACTTCTGCTGACGTGGCTTTAATGTTTAACAATATCCCACAAACCAAGCTAATAAATTCCTATCTAACTTGGAGCACAAATTTCTTGGATATTTGTATCTAATAATCTCATTCAAATGGTCTGAATTTTCAAGTTTATGATGCTAGTATGAGTCCACAAACCTCAATATACCAAAATTCATCTAACTCAAATTTATAATTAAACACCAAGTTTGTTAACATACTTACCACCTTCCATCACAAATTACTTGGATATTCTGCTAGTATGCCATATACAAACCTATTGGTCTAATCTATAAACTGATCATAAACCAAGCCTAATACTTACCAACTTGTATCACAAATTACTTGGATAACATTATGTTAGACTAACTTAAAGTGTGTATATATCTACTCTACAAACTTCACTCAAATGGTCTAATTGATATTTATCATCAAATTTCAAATTCAATTATACAAGTTACCAACTTGCATCACAATTTACAAGGAGGTGCTTTAGATTGTATCAACAAACCTCATTTAAATGGTCTAAGTTTGTCATGAAGCAAGCTGCTTATTTGGCACCTTGTAGCACAATCTTATTATTTGCCAACTTGTAGCACAAACTACTTGGGATACTTTGTTTTTATGTCTACAATATTATTAACCTCATATGAATGACCTTATTTACTTGGAGGTAATACACGCTTTGTGAATCAAGTCAAGTGCCAATATGTTGAAGTAGGGAGATTTCAACACAAGTCTCTCTCTCTCTCTCTCTCTCTCTCTCTCTCTCTCTCTCTCTCTCTCTCTCTCTCTCTCTCTCTCTCTCTCTCTCATGACAAACTTGTCCAAATGATCACATTGTGCATTAATAATGATGTCACTAACTTTTCCAAATGATGTCACTGACTAACAAGGGGGGATTTAACTACGATAAGCATAGAAACAAAATCATATATAAATGACTACAACATTTTTGAAGATTTTTTACCTTATTACCGAGGCTTTTATGAAGCAAATTTCTTTAAAAAAAAGGTCCTTATACGCCGGTATGTCCAATGATATATGCCTCGATAACAAAACCTCGATAATCGCATCGGGCACCAAGGCATCCGTATTCCTCGGGGTATGGACTGATCAGATAAGAGTGTTTTTTGAGGGTTATTCCGAGGTTCTTACAGAGAATTTCCTAGAGGGGGAAACATAATCAGGTGTGACAAATGCAGGAGTCGTAGTACCATCATGTGGCATACGTGCGCTGCCTCCTGAGTAAGTACTTCTAGAGGTAATAAATCCCTATGACAAGACCTGTTAGAGGGATCATGTGTTGAACTTGAGGCCGCATGAGGTGCAACATCATCATTGCAACCTGCACAACAACAATGAGAAGGAGAAACAGCTCGGTCGTAGGGGAGTGGAGACTGAATCTCCTCAGAGCAAGAGGAGGTTGACTGGTAGTCGACCAACCTACTGGAACTCCGAGCCTCCCATCAAGCTCTCAATCTCTCCATGTATCTGCCTGCCCATGAGGGAGACATAGACGTGTCAAAAGATGTATTGGATAAAAGGTGGGATAATTACTACAAGCAACCAAAGACAATTTTAGAAATTGCAATTTCATTTTGTGTAGAAATACGTTCAAACATACTAGTTTAGTTAAATTCCTTGCAATTACATACATGTAAAAGACAATTATTTTTAACAAAATAACCATAAACGCCACGGGAAGTGGTGGAGGACATTTTCTTTTGAGCACTGAATATTTTTTAAAATTCTCGAAAATTTTGAAGCTTCAAATACAAGAAAAAAAATTATTTGTAAGATGCTACATTTTCCAAAAATTTAAAATTTAGTCTAAGTGATGCAAGATATTTTACCATCTGGTTTAGGTCTTCTATTCGCCTATTTCAACTTTTTCATGCTTGAACCCTTCGTCTCTAGGTGGGCATGGCTGAAAACCATACATCAACATAAACAGTCTGTATTCCATAGCTGAATGTCTAGCATTATTATAAGAAAACTCTACTATTGAAGACTATTCTTCCCAATTCATTTGCATTTTGCTGATGTATGCTCTAAGCATATCCTCTATCGTTTGCTTTCCCCTTTTTGTTTGAAAGTCTAGTTGTAGATATTGTGGATGATCTGTTGTACACATATTCAATTTGGTATGGAGGTGATGGAATAGTGCTCTCCAAAAATCCCCATCAAACTTATTACCTTGGTCATTGATTGTGCCAAAAAGATGATTGTGACATAATGAGACTATGCAGCCTCACCATAAATCAGATAAAATGATTATGACTACCCTCCACATGTGGTAATATGCTCCACACATGTGAGATTTAGGTTGCGACGATGATGTTGCACCTCATGCGGCCTCGACTCCAGCACATCCCTCTAACAGGTCTTCTTGTAGGGATTCCTTACTTCTAGAAATACTTACTCAGGAGGCACCGCACATATGGCACATGGTGCTACGACTCCTGCATATGTCACGCCTGATTTTGTTTCCTGGAAAGAACCCTCTAGGAAATTCTCTGTAAGAACCTCAGCTCAACATCCTCTATCAATTCCATACTCTGAATGCTTTCAATTCGTTCTATAAGACCTACGTAATGAATAGTCTAAGAACAATAAGTTTGTGTCATACAATCAACTGACTAATGTGAATTCCACCCTAAAATGATTTGTAAAAACTGAATATCATATGCTCATCTCTTTGTGCAAGGCACCATCCACCAATTCTATATCAACTCTACAATGTGTTTTATAAGTTGTGAGAAACCACAAGAAGACAAAGCTAGCCTCGAACACCCAATGCATTCTCTTATAGAAAGTGTCCCTCCTAGACTAGTGTGTGTGAGTTTGCATGGGGGGTTGCAGTCCTAACTATCACCTATTGTCCATGCTATATGCATATATTTACTACTGTGTGGAGAGTCCCATTTAATGGCTATTGAACTGTTTGACCCTCATATTGTCAAGCATATGACTTGTGCGACAAAGATGGCCTTCATACCTATGGCCAAGTATGCATGCATGTGAATCTCTCACACTCATTAGAGGAGTTCCCAATATCAAAAAGACCCTTTAAGGAATGCCATGTAGGATAAAGAAAAATATCAAAATAAAAAAAACAATATTGTTTATTTGCTTGGCCCCACCACTCAAGAGACCTCCCCAACTCCCAATGATCTAACCATAGTGTCTACAGTCACAATTAACATCTAATGTTTGGTGGACTAATGTATTTTGATGTAAAATATATAGATGAATTCATACTAGAGCATACCATTCTCTATCACTTGTCATACCTTTTTCAAGCTTTGTTCGATGCTTCATTTTCACAAGCAAATCTTCTCTGGCACTTGCCTTTCTTTTAGGACAAAGTTCCTCCCACTCCCTTAGGCTTCCAGTCTATATTCAACACAAATGTCAACTCAAACTTGTTCTATCAAATTCTTTGTGCCATACTCATTTACTCCTTCGATCGACTAAATGCCCCCTCACATTCAATTGGCCCCACAGATTCCTTGTGAAAAAATTTGAGTAACACTGACTTTGCAATGATGGAAACTTGTGGATAAAGGCCCTATAGCATTTGCCTATGCAAAGAATCTCCATGTTGTTAGTGTCGACTTTTGATGTCTAGATATCCCTACAGCTGGTACATCCATTATGTCAAATGAAACCCCATGCACATTTTCCAGAAATCCAAAAATATGTCGCAAGGCTTAATTGATCATAAAAATTTATGATTCGGCTTCAAACTTATTCTTAATAATGATCTAGAATCAAGTTTTTGGTTTTTAAATGAGGCTTTTGATCTTGCTTGTGTACATTGATATCGACAATAAAAGTTGGGTCAACTTCCTTTGAAACACTTTTTAACAATCTACATTGGATAAGTTGGAAGGTCATGGTGGCAATTTTCATACTTGTATCAAGTTGAACCTACTACAAATTGACTTAATACTTTTTCTCCCTCTTTAGGGCACATCTTCTTTCTAATGGCTTATGCAAGATCAATGAAACACATCATAATCGATTTAGTAAATGGAGTCCATCTTGCATAATTCATCATCACTTTTTCTATTTTGAAAATAGCAAGTAAAGTTGAAGAGGGAGTGTGAATATTTGTCAACATTGTACTTGACTATTCTGGGGCCAAATGGAGGCAGAGATTATGTTGTGTGGTTGGTGTATGTGTATATTTTGGTTACTGTGTTTTATCAAACTAACGGCTAGTGAATGAACTGTTTAACATAGAAGCAATTTGTGTTTAGTGCAATCATTCTCTAGCTAGGTCTAACATTTTGGGTATATTTGGATCTGAAATTTTCACATGGTATTAGAGCTGGTTTGTGGCCAAAAAGAGTAAGTGTACTTTTTTAGTAGACATTTGAAAGCGACCTAGCATGCTTTTGTTCAATTGTGTTCATCGTCAAATGGTTACTAATATTTTATATTATTCATCAAAAGAATCTCTTTATGTTTTCTAGAGATTGTGGACATTCAAGCTAAAATTTTTGTTTATAGTTTCAAATCGACAACCTTCCTTGTGGATGAGCGTAGCTCTTCTTATGAATGTAAAGTGATTGAATAATCTTTATGTGGATGAGCATCACTCCCCTTGTGATGAAAACCTCTCCTTGTTGTTGTCCAAATTGAATCCCAAAGGGCTTTTACATTATCTTTGGCAAGGGTGTTGCCAATGACAATATAAAATCACCCTTACCATTAAGTACCCATAATATTTGAATACACATTTCATAAACAACCTTTGTTTTAGTTTGAATGGCTCGATGGGGCATTTTCAACGCAAGGAAACCATTGGGAGTGGAAAGTCCCTACTTACCTTTAGGCAAACCATCGTATTCGAAAAAATAATGTCCAAATGGAATGTTAAAGGCACATTACCTCTATCTCATCAACTAGTGTTGACTTCTTTCTGCCTCTCTTACCATCCAAATGAGCCACTTTTCCACTGTCATGGGCATCGCCAACATTTGTAGTTATTTCTCCGTTTTTCGTAAGTGATTGGGATGTTTGTATGCTAAGCTCAACATCCTCTATCAATTCCATACTCTGAATGCTTTCAATTTGTTCTATAAGACCTATGTCATGAATAATCTGAAAACAATAAGTTTGTGTCATATAATTAACTGACTAATGTGAATTCCACCCTAAAATGATTTGTAAAAACTGAATATCATATGCTCATCTCTTTGGGCAAGGCACCATCCACCAATTCTACATCAACTATTAGAATGTGTTTTGTATGTTGTGAGAAACCACAAGAAGACAAAGCTGGCCTCGAACACCCAATGCATTCTCTTATAGAAAGTGTCCCTCCTAGACTAGTGTGTGTGAGTTTGCATGGGGGGTTGCAGTCCTAACTATCACCTATTGTCCGTGCTACACACATATATTTACTACTGTGTGGAGAGTCCCATTTAATTGCTATTGAACTGTTTGACCCTCATATTGTCAAGCATATGCCTTGTGGGACAAAGCTGGCCTTCATACGTATGGCCTAGTATGCATGCATGTGAATCTCTCACACTCATTAGAGGAGTTCCCAATATCAAAAAGACCCTTTAAGGAATGCCATGTAGGACAAAGAAAAATATCAAAATAAAAAAAAACAATATCATTTATTTGCCTTCCCCCACCACTCAAGAGGC
Organism: Diphasiastrum complanatum; assembly: GCA_029204225.1. Taxonomy (NCBI): domain Eukaryota; kingdom Viridiplantae; phylum Streptophyta; class Lycopodiopsida; order Lycopodiales; family Lycopodiaceae; genus Diphasiastrum; species Diphasiastrum complanatum. The sequence goes on along the minus strand of CM055111.1, from coordinate 13,261,037 downwards.
CTCCCCAACTCCCAATGATCTAACCATAGTGTCTACAGTCACAGTTAACATCTAATGTTTGGTGGACTAATGTATTTTGATGTAAATTCATACTAGAGCATACCATTATCTATCACTTGTCCATACCTTTTTCAAGCTTTGTTCGATGCCTCATTTTCACAAGCAAATCTTCTCTGGCACATGCCTTTCTTTTAAGACAAAGTTCCTCCCACTCCCTTAGGCAATCTATATTCAACACAAACGTCAACTCAACTCAATTCTTTGTGCAATACTCAATTCTTCATTCGATCGACTAAATGCCCCCTCACATTCAATTGGCCCCACAGATTCCTTGTGGAAAAATTTGAGTAACACTGACTTTGCAATGATGGAAACTTGTCGATAAAGGCCCTAGAGCATTTGCCTATGCAAAGAATCTCCATGTTGTTAGTGTGTCTTTTGATGTTGGCCCCTTCTATTTTGGAAGAGCTCGATTTGAATTATACAACATTAGAGAATCAAAAGTTTTGAAACAGCCTTTCCTTTCCAGCCATTTAATATGAATTCCACATTTGTGGATGGATACATAAAGGCTTTAAGAAATTTGATGAAGTGATTATTATAGGAGTGTAAGTATTTGTACCGTCTACACAATATGAAAGTTGCATGACCATTGAATCTAGAGGTAAATTGATTTGAAGTAGTTTGTGATGTAGCTTCAAGATGATCTTCTTTGGTTCTCTCTTGACCGCTGGCTTCATTCCTCTATAGTGAAGCTTTGATCCAACGAGCATCTTCCCTCCACACTTCTGCTACTATAGCATCATGATTTTTAGTATTCAAAGTTGAAAAGAGCTCTCATAGAACTCATTGCATCAGTTGTAGTGTAGAAGAGAATGTGGACCTCAGAGAGAGAGGAGCTGAGCAAGCGCAGGTTGGAGAGAGCGCGCTGGTTGAGCAGATGCGCTGGCCGAAGAGAGCGCTGCCAACGGTAGATGCGTTGAGAGAGAGTTGAGAGAGAGCGTAGACTCCCCAAGAAACATTCCTCTTAAAAAACCAGTGGTACCGGTCACTTCTCATTGATGACCGACTGGTGTAGATTAGTGCATGTGTGGGCCCATAACCTTTGTTGGGTTTGACTACCAAAACATTAATGCTAGTTAAGCTACGTAGCACCCGAAAACTCAACAAAGAAAACAAGAGAGGCTTAATGAAAAAATGCCATAAGATAGCCCGCTTCAAGGGCTGTTTATATATTTAAATGAGAGAAGATTACATGCCAAGAACTAGATACTACGGATTGACAGCCTTGAGAGTTGGATTGCTGATGTCAACAAACACAAGAAACACAAGTGTCTGTTGTTTGACACCAACACAATCTTGTTTTGTTTCGATGCAAGCACCAAGCAGTATGATCTCTGAAGGCTGACAGACCAATACAAGCAGATCGCGAGTAATTCAGCCAGTGAGCCATCGCGCATGGGTGAGAAGATCGTTGGCAGATCGCATGGGCTCTGATACCATGTTACATTCTCAGAGTTACGTAATAGCAGCAGCAGAAGAGAGAGTGCAAGAGAGAGAAGCAAGAGCGCTATGTAACAAAACACTATATACTGAATTATATAAATGTGTGGGCAACCGCTCTTTACATAGAGAGAGTGACAATAGTTTTTGAACCGTTTTAATATGAAACGACATTTTACATAAAGACCATAGGTTTTTGGTCCTACATTAGCTTACTGACCATAGGTCCTTTAACTACTACTGACGTGGCTTATTGTTTAACAATATCCCACAAACCAAGCTAATTAATTCCTATCCATCTTGGAGCACAAATTTCTTGAATATTTGTATCTAATAATTTCATTCAAATGGTCTGAATTTTCAAGTTTATGATGCTAGTATGTGTCCACAAACCTCAAGATTCCAAAATTCATCTAACTCAAATTTATAATTAAACACCAAGTAATTAAACATACTTACCACCTTCCATCACAAATTACTTGGATATTCTGCTAGTATGCCATATACAAACCTATTGGTCTAATCTATAAACTAATCATAAACCAAGCCTAATACTTACCAACTTGTATCACAAATTACTTGGATAACATTATGTTAGACTAACTTAAAGTGTGTATATATCTACTCTACAAACTTCACTCAAGTGGTCTAATTGATATTTATCATCAAATTTCAAGTTCAATTATACAAGTTACCAACTTGCATCACAATTTACAAGGAGGTACTTTAGATTGTATCAACAAACCTCATTTAAATGGTCTAAGTTTGTCATGAAGCAAGCTGCTTATTTGGCACCTTGTAGCGCAATCTTATTATTTGCCAACTTGTAGCACAAACTACTTGGGATACTTTGTTTTTATGTCTACAATATTATTAACCTCATATGAATGACCTTATTTACTTGGAGGTAATACACGCTTTGTGAATCAAGTCAAGTGCCAATATGTCGAAGTAGGGAGATTTCAACACAAGTCTCTCTCTCTCTCTCTCTCTCTCTCTCTCTCTCTCTCTCTCTCTCTCTCTCTCTCTCTCATGACAAACTTGTCCAAATGATCACATTGTGCATTAATAATGATGTCACTAACTTTTCCAAATGATGTCACTGACTAACAAGGGGGGATTTAACTACGATAAGCATAGAAACAAAATCATATATAAATGACTACAACATTTTTGAAGATTTTTTACCTTATTACCGAGGCTATTATGAAGCAAATTTCTTTTAAAAAAAGGTCCTTATATGCCGGTATGTCCAATGATATATGCCTCGATAACAAAACCTCGATAATCGCATCGGGCACCAAGGCATCCGTATTCCTCGAGGTATGGACTGATCAGATAAGAGTGTTTTTTGAGGGTTATTCCGAGGTTCTTACAGAGAATTTCCTAGAGGGGAAAACATAATCAGGTGTGACAAATGCAGGAGTCGTAGTACCATCATGTGGCATACGTGCGCTGCCTCCTGAGTAAGTACTTCTAGAGGTAATAAATCCCTATGACAAGACCTGTTAGAGGGATCATGTGTTGAACTTGAGGCCGCATGAGGTGCAACATCATCATTGCAACCTGCACAACAACAATTATGTGAATCTCTATTTTGGACTAATCTTCAAACTATGGAGAAACCATGTTGTGCAATTGACTCATCAACTTTTATATTTGCAATATTGTGTATAGAAATTATTGGCCAGTCTCTGATTTCCACATGGGCTGGGTGAAAGACAAAAACCTAAAAAAGTATCAAACATCATATTATATTAAAATAAAACTCTGGTTACATTGGCAATCCACCGAAAATTCGCTAAGATTATGGAAAACAAAAATTACACAGCCATTTCTAAGGCTGATTTATTTATCAAACTTCTCGATAGTCCATTTTGGGTGGACTAGGACCCCTTCAGCTATGGCTATACGGGCCAAAATGTTTGTCGGTCACACTAAGCATGTAGTAAATTTCTATACAACTGATAAAACAACTTGGTATTTTTCCCCTAGTTTACAATTTATCATGTCAAAAAATCGGCTAACACCAACCATTCAAAGTTTGGTGATCTCGCATGTGCTTGAGCACCTCTATCTGTACAATACTCAGGCTAGATACAATCATCATGTTTTTTACCCCTTTTGATCTCAAAATCCACTTGATAACAAACTATGTCCAAACTAGCTCTCAAAACCTTTTTTTTTCAACCTATTTTCATCAAACATGATGCATGCCATCCATCCTTAGGCAAGCTTTGATACCATGTGTACTGTTGACATGCATGAGGACAACCAAAAGTGTGTAATTGATCTTCTAAGGACTGTGTGATTGCACATGAGACTATCTTTTGATTGTAGCTACCAATATATCTTGACAATCTTCAAGGCAAAAGCACACAAGCATGCATGTACCCACCAAAGAGATATCAAAACCTATCAACCACATAATGACATGATACTTGATGAAAAACTAATTATGAAAATAAGTTTCTCTTGGGTAGAGATAGAAAATAGAGCTTTTACACTCAGAGTAAGAACATAGAAAAAACAATGTGCTGGAAGCAAAAACACTTATCAAAATTGACTATCATCATTCCAGTAGTATTTACAAAGGAGAGCAAATAAATCTAGCTCGCGTTCTTGGAAGAGGAAATACTCTAAAATGATTGGATTGCCTTCATACATCATGATTGGATCTCATGATCTTCACCGCACAATTTCATTAAGCCTCATGATGTGCACCACGAAACATGATTGGTCCAGATTTAATGCACCTCTTAAAATTTGTGCCACTTTTCCTAGTATGGAAATTCCCTAGTTGTGCTCATTTCAATCCAGGGAAATTTATAGGGAAACTTTTCTATTTACCAACTAAACAATTTATGCTCATTTCCATCTACGTAAACTTCTAGGGAAGATCCCTATATAAATATTAAACCAAGACAAGACTCTTAGTCTAACACGTAGAACCAGTTCATACCAACAGATTATTACCCACAGACGCCAATCTGTCTAATATAATAGCAAATTTAAACTGTAGTTATTGATGTTTCCACATAAGATAATAGAAATCAAAACCTACAAGAGGCAAACAGCTAAAATTCTGATCTCCATGCTTGAGTAACATTTAAAGCAAATATAAACTGTAGTTATTGTTGTTTCCACATCATGATAATAGAAATCAAAATCTACAAGAGGCAAACAGCTAAAATTATGATCTCCATGCTTGCGTACCATATAAAGCTGGAGAGGTGATCTTATCAATGTACTGGATCACATATCTTTCTAATGTTTCCCTTGGAGCCTATAAGAACGTTGGCATTACCGAAATTTATGATTGAGATTATGAATTGAGCGGTGAAGGCAGATGCGTCGCCTGCAAATGTTTCCACTAGCAAACGGAATGCAGTGAGCTCTACCGATAGTGTAAATTCCTGCATTTCTAAAGATGTGTTACATAATACCAAAGCGAATAAGTGCACGGCCTATATTCAGCAATCTAGAACTGGAGAAGTGCCAGAAATTCTTCAAAGTGGTGTAGATAGAATATAGAAAATGCTTGATAAGGTATGGTAAAGATTAGAAGAAAGGTTTGAAGAGGATGCAGACCAAACATGGCAACCATATCGAGAACATTAAGGCTCGCGGCTGCAAATTTGGCTATGAGAGTTTGTAGAGTGCCAGAATGCTTCGGAACCGATACTATATCTTTAGATCTTGACAAAAGTCCATCCCTTCAGCCAGTGGGCTGCCCACAGAACGGGCCTCCGATCTGCCCATTATATGATATATTCCAACAGCAACGTCAACAAAGTGACGGAATTAGACTGACCTGATCAGATGTTTGTAGATGCAAGGATATCTTACCATGGTTGACACATCACGAGCAGCGAGTGCTACAATATCAGCACACGATACCTTTTCCGGACATTCTTTCTCGAGCTGTGCTTTGATTGCTTCAATCACGTTGAATCCTCGAAGACCTAAACTCACAGATGATGCCTTCTCAAGTTGAGTTTTTCCACCATCAGTTGAGCTCAGCAATATGGAGCCATCACAACCCTGGAAAATAACAATGCCAAAACCTTAAATCTAATCAACCATTCAATTTTGCACACACACACACACACTCTCTCTCTCTTGCCCCAAAATCAACTGCTTACCCTGGTCATGCAGTCCTAGAAGTGCAGGCAAAGAAGGGCTGGACCAAGAGTGACATCACTCGATATAAAAGTTGAGACTACATTACATACGACGGGATCCACTTGTGGACAAATCGAATCATAAAAGTTGAACGTCATCGGAAGAGAATTCTGGGTTGCTAGTGTCGATAGGCTGGAAGTAACCAGACATAGTAGAGCATGCTCGGAAGAATATCACATCCCGTTCCCAATCTGTGCACTTTCAACATTTTGATAACATATCGCTGCAGCTATGTCAAGTTTAATTTTAGAAACTCCAACTTTAGATATGTTCGTGTATGATGAACATTGCATTCAAACTCAGTAATGAATCATGACTTATAGATTTCTTAGACATGCAAATGCTTCAAGAAATATTGTAGAATATGCATACACAACAATCAAATCAAGTAGGATAAACTCAAAGCTGCATGAGGGTTTATGATACATTCCATCTCTTTTATTGAGGGGCAGGCTTGCTACTGTATATATTTTTTGGAAATAATCGAAAATTGCCTTTATAATCATATCAATGCATGAACTGTCAATGACATTCAAAGAATAGAATGCGGTACGTACCGTAAATGCAATCCGATATCTACGAAGTTGCTCCGAAGATATTGTTCATGGCTATTGATTGAAAGTATCAGATGCGTAAAATGCTCATCATAATAACATCAACTTTAGAGAAGCAGTTAGAACGGTACTGACTTCCTACCTTGAAAGTAAGTGTACCAAAGGATTTTAAAGGATGACAAGAAATTCACGATACAGGAATCTAGGCAAATGTACTAAGTTCAACATATTGCTTATGTGCTGCAAAACAAGTAAGGACTGGAAGCTTACTTTCTTCAAAACAGTCCACACAACCCCTTCAGTGCAAGGGGGAGTTGTAAGCGAGCCTAAGTATCTGTAGTAGGCTTTTCCAAAAATCTTCAAGTCTGTCATATCAAGTGAAGAGCCGAGCGTTCCACCCTTCTCTTTAACAGAGGATATCATATCCAAAACCTTTATTTGCAGAATGGGAAAACAAATTTGGACGAGTTATGAGACCAATAAAAGTGATATCAGGAGAAGCGATTTAGCATATTGATCAGAAAATGCAAGTAATGGTGGCACCTTTTCAAAGATGTGATCTCTTTTGCCGTACGTGTAGAGTAGTGATATAGCTGCAATTCGACTACCATCAGGTGTCCTATGCACCAGATGAATCTCCAGTGGAAATCTGAGTCTATGGTCATCTCAGATCCAAGTACAGATTCTTTCAAGCATCTAGACTTTATATTTGACTCACAAGTCTTCTCCACACAGCTTTGCGAAGGAAAATAAGGAGCTTAAGGTGTGTTTTCAGACAAATGGCCTCACCTTATTCCGTTCACAATGTGCTCACTTGGAATATGCGTATGATATTGATACAGTATGTGTTCAGTGGAGTTAACCATGATGCCAACGGCGTCAGGCCCAAAGTTTAGCTGTCAATCAAGCATTAAGGAGTGAGTCCATATTTCAAGTTTACCAACAAGGCTCTTATAATGCCCAAGAAGATTTGCGTACTTTCTCTAAACGATCTACTGGAATTTGATAAACAGTCTACTGAGATTCCATCTTGATGCCTGTTTTCATATTATATGGTGAGGAGATATCGTGAGATGAATCTAATATCAAATAAATCAAGATAGCATAACTCCGTAACTCGCAACAGCTACAGACAACAAACACCAGAGAAGCAAGCATCTATTTTACCGCCACATTAAAGGGCCCAAGACTAGCAATAAATGGCTGATTACGAGAATAGTTTGTCCGCAACCTCCTTAGGCTACATCGTTTATAGCTTCAAGCGATGATATGTTGATTGGTGACGGATTCATGCCTACTTTGCATAGTCTCCAAGTTTCTTTAAGATCCCCCCAGTGGCTAGGTCCGTTAGGACCATTGGAGTGATTAAACAATTAAATCCTGATGATGGCAACACAAGCGGGGCTGAAAAGTAAGCTGCCTCACAAGATCTGACGAAATACTAAGCTATTTCACGAGAAAGAATTGATATGTAGCTTTAGGACCAGAGAGAGAACATGATATAAAATATAAGTAATCTAATTAGAATCGCTATCATTGATATATATGCAGAATTATCAATCAATGTTTAAACATATAATACAGTTACTGTCTTAGAATTGACGCTTACCAGAATCTTTACAGCTTGTGGAGTACTGAAGATAGATCATGAAAAACAAAGCCAATGTCGATGCAAGGAAGCTGGACTGGAACCTTCCATGCTGATTCGATCTAAGCAGTCTCAGGCTTCCATACTGATTCGAACTAAGCAGTCTCAGGCTTCACGTTGTGAGACATAAACATACTGGAAACGTCTACTTCAATGGCTATAAGATTTGCTCGTTTCCACATGACAGTGTAGATGATCATTTGCATAGTTATGTATTATAAAAGATGTGGGCAAAAGATTCTCATGCCCACTGAGCAATCACAAGCTTGTGATTCCTTACTAGGAAGAATGTCATCATCTGCCCGGGCTCCCTCTGTTGCTTAATGGATAGTTGGAATTTTATGTGCGTAATGAATAGTTGGACTTTTATGCCACCACCATTATAAAACAAATATTCATTTGAAAAACTGAAGTTTTGAAAAACTAAAACCTTAGGTCCTAGTAGCTCATTCTGCTGATGTGATTCTACTGGCTGTAAATTTCCTTTCCATCAACTGTCAGTTTCTGGAGGAATGTGTTAAGAAATAACTGGAGGTGAGATATTATGGAGGTCAGTGCAACAAATCTGCCTACGACTGAAAGCGTTGACACCCTATTATCTTCACAGAGAAATCAGCTTCTTAGATTAGGTTTTCTTTCAGAGATAACGTGATGAGCTGTATTATAGACAACCTTGACACTGGCTGGCTGTACATAAGCATAGATTCTAGAAAGCTCCTCTGTTTGCAATGCGTTTCAGTCGTTTTCTCTGTGCCTTGCATTTCCGTGCCCAATACTTCAGCTTGCAAACATCCAGTCTAGTAGGAAGTTGTTAACGTGAAGCGCATTAGAAATCAAAGTTCCTCTAATGTGAAAACGTACTACCCGAGTGGCTACTTATACATCAGTCGTAAGTGTTGTAAAGCTACCTTTACAAGTTTTAATTTCGGCGCCACTGGCGCCATCATTGTTCCCGACGCCTGCAGCGCCCTTGCTGCTCCCGGCGCCAACGGCACCAATGCCGCTCCTGGCACCACTGTGATCAAAATCCAGCCAGCGCCAAGTTCCTATGGCTGAAAATCTTTGATCGGTTCTAGTGAAGTCCAGAGAGCTCAGATGGATGTGCAATCAGCTCACACGATCTAGGCATGATTAAAGGAAGCCTGGGATCAATAAATTCTAGAGAGAGAAAATGACTTTCTAGAAAGAGAAAATCCTAGAGAGAGATAAAAACATGCTTTACCAGTCTGGGTAGAGTACTTGGTATGAGGGGAGGTGGCGAATCCCACCAATACTATAGGGGGAGTGTGGGTTGCGACTCAGGGCGAGCTCCAACCAAGTCTCAGCCTCCCTTGCTGGAATGTTGTCCTGACACTCGCCTTGGCATGCCAGCGCCCCGGAGACTAAGGTCGGTCACACACTTGAAATGTAACCTTCTCAGATTTATCAATAAAGTGGGATTTTCCTCAAACTGACTCTGATTACCTTCTGGGTTTCAGTGTTCGGTAAAAGCGCCAGTTGTAAGGCCGCTTCAAACTTTTTAATTTGGCACATAGCTGAGGGTCGTATCCCGGGACGCCAGCGGTATGCCGTCGGGACCATTCGGTCCGTGGTGCCAGCGGTATGCTGTCGGGACCATTTGGTCCAGGAACTGGTTGTCTCCATATCTGTCGCGGCTTGTGGTTCTGAGTGTTCCTTGCATGAACGTGAATGCGTTAAGCTCTTGGGGAACGGGCTCTAACCTGTCGGCTGAGTTGGATGGCTTGCTTGGGTGGAAGTTACCTGTTTATGGCTGTCCAGTCTGGCGTGGCGCCAGGTTGGCTTCCAGCACTCGTGACGAAGCTTTCAGTTGGTTAAGTCTGATGTAGGTCAGACCGCTTGCTTGGAATGGATGTTACTCGTTTGTAACGAAGCTTCGAGTTGGTTAAATTTGATGTATGTCGGGCGGCTTGCTTGGAGGGAAGTCACCCACCGAGACCCCCGATCTGGCATGGCGCCAGGTTGGATCTCAATGTTGGTTTCGGAACTTCAAGTTGGTTAAGTCTAATCATTATTGGCGAGTTGGCTGCTTGTTCCCGGCTCCCTTTGGGATGCCTGCGCTACAATAAGTCATAGATGATGTTTAGATGGCGACCTACTGTACATTCTTCAAACTCATCAGCAATAGGTGGTCAGATTCTACAAAATGCATTCATTACAAATGCAGTTGTTTGTTTGTTAGACGGACTGCTCGGGCCATATCGCCCAGTTAATCAGATTTATATTCTTCATCATAGCTTTACCCTTCTCATGACTAAGGATACCTAGCAGCTGATCTTTTCTTGCAAAGAACTTGCATTGACTGTAAAGTATAGAACATAGATTCACAAGCTGCAATTTAAACAACTAAAGAGAGAGAGAGAGAGAGAGAGAGAGAGAGAGAACGTACCTGCGATGGCGGATGATCACCATGATCAGCATGCGATGGTGGATGAGCGCGACAGTGGATGAAAGCAAGACGACGAGCGCGATGGTGGACGAGGAGAGAAGGGTGAGCAGAGGAGCAGAGTAGTGTGGGAAAGTATGGTCCGAAGAGCTCCAAAAGCCCCAAAATCAAGACCCAATTCAAGGATCAAAGAGCTCCAAAAGCCCCAAAATCTCAATCTCTTTCTCTAGATGGCCACCATGGCAACCAATGAAAATCTTTAGTTACCTGGCGCAGAGCATCCACCTCCTACATCCACCTCCTGCCCACTTGCAATTGGTGCGCCAGTGCCACACCTCATGTCATCCATCCATCGAAATGGCTCGTGCTCGCCACCTCACGCAGGTGGTTTCAGCGCTTTTCATTCCTTAGCCTTTAGGTACCCCGACTGCACCATGGAAGGCCGAGAGAGAACATGAGACAGTGCTGGCAAGCTCTTTTTTGAGTTATTCTCGGAAAGGGCTCTAATTACAAAGATTCTAGATTATTTTAAGACAATTACTCATAACGGGGTTCCTATGCTAATCTAAAAAAGTCATCAATATTTTATCATACTGGTTTTTGAGAAATTGTGTTGGTTTTCATGCCTATACTTTACAGGTTTTTTTGCGCATTCGCACGTGCATGAGAGAGAGAGAGAGAGAGAGAGAGAGAGAGAGAGAGAGAGAGAGAGAGAGAGAGAGAGAGAGAGGGGGTGGGGGGGGGGGGATCTAAAAGAAATTGTGCTTTCTCATTCATAGAAATCGAATTCAAGTTTCCTCAAGTGATAAAAATGAAATTTGAGCAATAAATCCACTAGTAAGGCCAAATTTGATTTGATCACTCAATCGACAACCTCAAGCAAAAAAGGCTAAATTTGAGATACTTGAAGTTACAGACATCAAATTTGACAATCTCATGTGGTAGGGACCAATTCAATCGTTGAGAGGTGGAACTTGAGAAATTTGAATATACCAAACTAAATTTTGGTCGATTTTAATCATTTAGTAAGTCATGTCTATTGACGAGAACCAAATTTGAGTTTTCTCATGTGTGGCATCAAATTCAAGTTATCTCGAGTGATAGACATCAATTTTGAGCTATCTTGAGTGATAGGAGCTACTTTCCTCAAAAATAGATCAGACTCTAGCAAATTGAATATCCTAAACTCAAGATTCATCGAAAACTTGTAGCATAGGCATATCAATCTATCTCGAGCAATAAACATCAAATTTGAGCTATTTGAATGTCCTAAATTAAATATTTCCTCTAATTTGATCACTCAATGGACAATTTGAAGTGATGAGGGAAAAATTGACCTATCTTGAATGTTAGACATCGAGTTTGAGCTATCATGGGTGATAGATATCAATTTGAGCCATCTCAAGTGATAGGGGCCAATTCAATAATGAGGATCAAATCCGATTTATCTTTCAAATACGATGTCAGGTGATAAGGACCACATCAATTTGATTCATTTGAATATCCTAGACTCAAGCTTCCTCTACTTTTATCACTCAATGGACAATTTTGAGTGATAAGATCCAAAATCCAGCTACCTCGATTGATACATATAAAATTTGAGCTACCCCATAGGTAGGGGTCAATTCCATCAATAAGGGTTGAAACTCAAGCAATCTAAATGTACCAGATTTGAAATCGGTTGAATTTGACCACTCAATGAGCCATGTCAACTGATAAGGACCAAAATCATATGTTGCGGTGATGAGGGCCAAAATTGAGTGATCTTATTAAATTTGGATTATCTGATGTGGTAGGGATAGATTTTATTTATAAAAGGTTGAACTCAAGCAATCTAAATGTACTAAACTTGATATTGGTCAATGAGCCTTGTATAGCTATTTTGAGTTGATCCTTGGTAGAGGGACTAAAGTGGATTATGGCTCCATGTGAACAACAATTGGAGGAGCGCAAGAGCAAGCTAGAGCAACTAGAGGATGATCCACATGAACACCAATTTGAGGAGAGCTAGACCAAGCTATGTGTTTGGTTGTGCAACCAATGTCCATAGAAAGAACTTATATGAGAACTTTGTTGGAATTCGATGCTCAGTCTTAAATCCATTTGTTAATGAGCATCTTGAAAACTTTACAAGACCAAGAAAATAGAAGGCTCGAGTTTTTTCTTAGCAGGAAAAATTCCAACCCTGGGTCGGGTCGGATCAGTTAGGATTTTTCCGAACCTTCACTAAATTATCTAAGTGCCATTGAACATGATCGGGTCTAATTTTTTCGACCCCGAGAAATTCGGGGGATCCACTCCCAGCTTTTGCACAACCTACTGATTTTCGACAAACTCTAGTAAGTGTATCTTCTTGGGATACAATGAGGAATAGAAAGCTTATAGGCTATATGATCTTACAAGCATGAAGAGGATCATTAGTTGGCATGTGATATTTGATGTGGATCACATGCCTCATGTGGTGAAACATGAGAAGGAAGGAACAATTGAATTCATCCCAATACTTGATTCAAAGCATGAAAAACCTTAATCCAACTGGGAAGACGCTCATCATGATCATATGGATTATAAAGTCCTCACACACAGGATACTAGTCTAAGCATACCAATAGAAGCACCAACGCAAGGGAACGGGTGGTGGATAAACCAGCCCAACCAAACCTAGATCGTACGGATCTAGCCCCCGGGATCAATCACAGTCATGGAAAGAGAAATCACACTAGCAGCATGTAGCTACCAATCACAAAATCAAGCATACACTAGTGAGAGCCCAATAGGTATACTTATACCCTGCAAGGCCCATGCACAACTAGTAGTGCATTGTGACACCTCACTGGACACCTCTGCAGCCTATTTGGGCCACGTCATCTAGTTCCCTAATGACTCACTGATAGACCCATATGAACTCCACCACCATGTGTTTAGGCCTACGACCATTAATTATGACCATGTACTCATAAGGGCCCCAATTCCCTTATAGTCATGATTACCGATCCCTAGCGTGGACATGCTACCCAAGACCAGTCATGGGCATAACATGGATGATCAGATGGTTGATCAAGACAAGGAATGTGATGAGACAAGGAAGTGGAAGGAAGAAGGAAAATTGAGCTACGATTGTCCGGTTCTCAAGGTTCATCTAATTTCATTCACTCTTGAGTGGTGTGTACTCTTCATCACCCCAGTAACCAAAACATAGATTGTTGATGCCTCTTTGTACACCTCTTGGTACAATGCATCCTTGGTCCATCTTCAATATATACCACATTATAGATTGCAGATGTTTCTTGCATCATTTACACATGTTTCTTGTATCTTTGGCGTGTTGTTGATTTATGTTGAGCTTCAACATAAACCACATTACGGATTGTTGATGCTTCATCCACATAAAGATTATTCAATCACTTAGGGATAATTTACATTTATAAGAAGAGCTACGCTCATCCGCAAGGAAGATTGTCAATTTGAAACTAGAAACAAAAATGTTAGCTTGAATGTCCACAATCTCTAGAAAACATAAAGAGATTCTTTTGATGAATAATACAAAATATTAGTAAACATTTGACGACGAACACAATTGAACAAAAGCATGCTAGGTCGCTTTCAAATGTCTACTAAAAAAGTAAACTTACTTTTTTTTGCCACAAACTAGCTCTAATACCATGTGAAAATTTCAGCTCCATATATACCCAAAATGTTAGACCTAGCTAGAGAATAATTGCACTAAACACAAATTGCTTCTATGTTTTAAATAGTTCATTCACTAGCCGCTAGTTTGATAAAAAACACTAACCAAAATATACACATACACCAATCACACAACATAATCTCTACCTCCATTTGGCCCCAGAATAGTCAAGTACAATGTTGACAAATTTTCACACTCCCTCTTCAGCTTTACTTGCTATTTTCAAAATAGAAAAATTATATAAAGTGATGATGAATTATGCAATATGGACTCCATTTACTATATCGACTATGATGTGTTTCATTGATCTTGCCTATGCCATTAGAAAGAAGACGTGCCCTAAAGAGGGAGTTAATTCTTAAGAGGGAGAAAAAGTATCAAGTCAATTGTAGTAGGTTCAACTTGATACAAGTATGAAAATTGCCACCATGACGTTCCAACTTAGCCTATCTAGATTGTTAAAAAGTGTTTTAAAGGAAGTTGACACAACTTTTATTGTTGATATCAATGTACACAAGCAAGATCAAAAGCCTCGTTTAAAAACCAAAGACTTGATTCTAGAACTTTATTTAGAATAAGTTTGAAGCTGAATCATAAATTTTTAAGATAAATTAAGCCTTGCCATATACTTTTGGATTTTTGGAAAATGTGCAAGGGGTTTCATTTAACATAATGAATGTACAAGCTGTAGGGATATCTATACATCAAAAGACGACACTAAAAACATGGAGATTGTTTGCATAGGCAAATCCTATAGGGCCTTTATCCACAAGTTTATGGGGTCAATATTACACGATTCCGCAAAAACTCAACATCCTTAAAACATCGCGCAACATCAGGAAATGTGAATGAAATCAATTCGCCCACATCACGCGTCCTTAGGCACATGCCCTTAGCAGAGAAATCAGGTCCAAATCACGATGCACAAATGTGGGCTCACGACCATCTCCCACACTCAACAAATAATCTGCAAACCTCAACTGCTCATCCTTATTGCCACCCTACACGCCCATGACGCGCATGTTCTTTGTCAATTTATGCACCTCCGTGTGTTTCCACAAACGCGAACACTTCAGCTCCATGTGTTTCCACAAAAGCGAACACTTCAGCGAAGCATTGACAATTTGCGTTCGACTTCCAGGTGGCACCACTGGTAGAATCTGTCGAAAATCACTCCCAAAAATAAATGGAACTCCTCAAAATGGAGCATCTATACTCAATATAGCGATGTTTTGTACTGGTTGTCATCTCAATTCGTTGGGTTGTTGTACCAACGTATAATTATCTAGTGTAGCAATCCAGCCAACCATCTCCTCTCTTATAATGCAACTTGCGAATCAGCTCAGTTACTGATATTGATCATACTGCTTATTATTTTACTGCTGATTCCTGAATCAATCTTGCTGCTCAGGTGTTTGTTGCTATTGCACTCATCCTTGTAGATGGACTGTACAACTTCATTAAAGTTTTCATTGTCAGTGCAAGTTCATTATACAAGCAGTACAAGAACAATCAGCTTCTTCCCGTTTCCAAGGGTAAGCAGCAGTAATATTTTGGGACATCTGAAGATGATTCACTGTGATTCTTTCAAAGGTGCATAGTAATGCCT
This sequence comes from Diphasiastrum complanatum, assembly GCA_029204225.1. Taxonomy (NCBI): domain Eukaryota; kingdom Viridiplantae; phylum Streptophyta; class Lycopodiopsida; order Lycopodiales; family Lycopodiaceae; genus Diphasiastrum; species Diphasiastrum complanatum. The sequence goes on along the minus strand of CM055111.1, from coordinate 13,245,447 downwards.
TCTGTGAGGACTTGATGGTAGTATATTAAAATTAGTGCTTACAAGTAGTAATATAGTCACTCTCTAACGGACAGCAGACCAGTGTAAATAATGCTTGCTGCTTTAGAAGCTCTTGTATCCATCATGGTTCATGATTTTTTCATTGTCTCCAAACAGATGCAATTGATGATACCGACATAGTCAGAAATGACAAGAAGAAACGCAATGAAGAATTTTTGAAGGACAGGATCCCTCTGTGGGTAGCTGTAGCAAGCTATGTGGCTCTTGCTGCCATCTCATTGGCGTCATCCCGCAAATCTTCTAACCTTTGAAGTGGTATTTTGTATTGGTCTGCTACATTGTGGCTCCCGTTCTCGCCTTCTGCAATGCAAATGGATGTGGCCTGACAGATTGGAGCTTAGCATCCACGTATGGAAAATTGGCCCTTTTTATCTTCTCTGAGCCAAGGGCATGGTGTAGTTGCTGGCTTAGCGGCATGCGGAGTGATGATGGTCATTGTTGCCTCTGCTGCGGACTTGATGCAAGATTTCAAGACTGGCTATCTCACACGTTCTTCACCTAGATCCATGTTCACAAGTCAGCTGATTGGGGTTGGAATGGGATGCATTTTAGCACCCCTTACATTCAGGATGTTCTGGAAAGCCTTTGATGTGGGAAACCCGAACGGAGAGTACAAGGCTCCTTATGCAGTGATCTACAGGCACATGACACTGATTGGAGTTTGAAGGATTTTCTGCTTTGCCTAAACATTGCCTAGAACTCTGCTAGGGATTTTTTGCGTTTGCAATTGCCACAAACCTCATCAGGACCTGACACCAAGAAAAATATCTAAATATGTACCAATTCCTATGGCAATGGCAATCCCGTTCTACATAGGATCATACTTTGCAATCGACATGTTCATTGGCACTGTTATCGTTTTTGTGTGGCAGAAGCTGAACAAGGGAAAATCAGAGATCTACGTTCCTGCTGTGGCATCGGGATTCATGTGTGGGGATGGCGTATGGTCTGTGCCTGCAGCAATCTAAGCATTACCCAAAGTCAATCCACCCATTTGCATGATGTTTGTGGGTTCCAAAATAGCTGGAGCTGTCCAAAACAGCCTGCCAGCTTGACTACAGTAAGCTGATTCCTCCTGTTTACTAGTTGTTGCAACTAATTGCTACAACAGGATGGAGAGAAGTTAAATATCACTATAATTCCATATTCATCAGAAAGAATAAAAAAAAGTCTTCACTGCAACTTTAATATTGTGTAGACAGTACAAATACTTACACTCCTATAATATTCACGTCAAATTTTTTAAAGCCTTCATGTATCCATCCACGAATGTGAAATTCATATTAAATGGCTCGAAAGGAAAGGCTGTTTCAAAACTTTTAATTCTCTAATGTTGTATAATTCAAATGTCGAGCTCTTCCAAAATAAAAGGGGCCAATATAATAATAGGTAGGTAGGCACTAAATCATCCTAGAATTGAAAGTGCTAGCTATTTAGAGAGTTATGGATGTTAGGTTTAGGCATAAAAAAACAAAAAAAAAATACAAATCTAAGCTAATAGGACAATAACTTGGTGTTTAAAAAATTGATACACACACAAATAGCAAGAAGCATGTTTTAGTATGCTCGTTTAGTGACCTTACAATGAAAAAAGAATTAAAACATGAGGTTCTTTGACCTGTCAACAGATTGGCTGGAAAGAAAGGCGTCTTAATTCTAATAGTATAACTAATTGTAGTGAATGATTTCCACAAAGTGGATTTTGTAAAGCTAAACTTCATTATAAATATGCCAAAAAGGAAGCAAAATATTACTCAAAAGGATGTATTTGAATATAATGTAACACCCTTTGGCTTGAAAATTGCCACCATTACCTTCCAACTTATCCTATGTAGATTGTTATAAAGTGTTTTAAAGGAGGTTGGCACAACTTTTATTGTTGATATCAATGTAACACAAGCAAGACCAAAAGCCTCATATCAAAACCAAGACTTGATTCTAAAACATTATTTAGAATAAGTTTGAAGTTGAATCATAAATTTTATGATAAATTAAGCCTTGCCACATATTTTTGGATTTTTGGAAAATGTGCATGGGGTTTCATTTGACGTAATGAATGTACAAGCTATAGGGATATCTAGACATCAAAAGACGACACTAACAACATGGAAATTCTTTGCATAGGCAACTGCTATAGGGCCTTTATCCACAAGTTTCCATCATTGCAAAGTCAGTGTTACTCAAATCTTTCCACAAGGAATCTGTGGGGCCAACTGAATGTGAGGGGGCATTTAGTCGATCGAAGGAGGAATTGAGTATGGCACAAAGAATTTGATAGAACAAGTTTGAGTTGACATTTGTGTTGAATATAGATTGGAAGTCGAAGGGAGTGGGAGGAACTTTGTCCAAAAACAAAGGCAAGTGCCAAAGAAGATTTGCTTGTGAAAATGAAGCATCGAACAAAGCTTGAAAAAGGTATGGACAAGTGATAGAGAATGGTATGCTCTAGTATGACTTTACATCAAAATACATTAGTCCACCAAACATTAGATGTTAACTGTGACTGTAGACACTATGATTAGATCATTGGGAGTTGGGGAGGCCTCTTGAGTGGTGGGGGCAAGCAAATAAACAATATTGTTTTTTTTATTTTGATATTTTTCTTTATCCTACATGGCATTCCTTAAAAGGTCATTTTGATATTGGGAACTCCTCTAATGAGTGTGCAACATTCACATGCATGCATACTTGGCCATAGGTATGAAGGCCATCTTTGTCCCACAAGTCATATGCCTGACAATATGAGGGTCAAACAGTTCAATAGCAATTAAATGGGACTCTCCACACAGTAGTAAATATATGCATGTAGCATGGACAATAGGTGATAGTTAGCACAGCAACCCCCCACGCAAACTCACACACACTAGTCTAGGAGGGACACTTTCTATAAGAGAATGCATTGGGTGTTCGAGGCTAGCTTTGTCCCACAACTTACAAAACAAATTGTAGACTTGATGTAGAATTGGTGGATGGTGACTTGCACAAAGAGATGAGCATATGATATTCAGTTTTTACAAATCATTTTAGGGTGGAATTCACATTAGTCAGTTGATTATATGACACAAACTTATTGTTTTTAGATTATGGAATTGAAAGCATTCAGAGTATGGAATTGATAGAGGGTGTTGGGCTGAGGTTCTTACAGAGAATTTTCTAGAGGGTTCTTCCTAGGAAACAAAATCAGTTGTGACAGATGCAGGAGTCGTAGCACCATGTGCCATATGTGCGGTGCCTCCTGAGTAAGTATTTCTAGAAGTAACGAATCCCTACGAGAAGACCTGTTAGAGGGATGTGTTGGACTCGAGGCCGCATGAGGTGCAACATCATCGTCACAACCTAAATCTCACATGTGTGGAGCATATTACTACATGTGCAGGGTAGTCATAATCATTTTATCTCATTTATGGTGTGTCTGAATAGTCAATAGGCCTTAAACTTGAGTTCCAGTGAGATAGTGACATTTGTCACATGATGTTAGGATTGAAATGCATCTATTTGGCGCCATCACATTTAGAGGCAAATTTAATACATGCTTAGTGTGACCGACAAACATTTTGGCCCGTATAGCCATAGCCAAAGGGGTCCTAGTCCGCCCAAAATGGACTATCGAGAAGTTTGATAAATAAATCAGCCTTAGAAATGGCTGTGTAATTTCTATTTTCCATAATCTTAGCGAATTTTCGGTGGATTACCAATGTAACCAGAGTTTTATTTTAATATAATATGATGTTTGATACTTTTTCAAGTTTTTGTCTTTCACCCAGCCCATGTGGAAATCAGAGACTAGCCAATATTTTCTATACACAATATTGCAAATATAAAAGTTGATGAGTCAATTGCACAACATGGTTTCTCCATAGTTTGAAGATTAGTCCAAAATAGAGATTCACATAATTGTGAACTGATTTCTAGGACTGAAAAAGATTTATCCAAGCATATGACAACTTCCATTGAGGATGAGAGTCCAAGCATCTACCAGATTGCCTTGCGAATTCTGAGTTTGTAGAACCCAAGCATACCATCATGGTTGAGGGACCTAGTCGTCGAGAATTCAAATGAAATAATACTCCTTTTAGAATGAGTGTCTACTCCCCAAAAATAGAGTATGTGCTTCCAACATAGAAGATTTTAGCTGCCAAGTATTATATGATTGTCATGATAGTGGGACACCTAGAAATTCAAAAAATTATGAGCTTTTTCCGAGGCAAACTTTTCCTAGTATGAAAACGGACATCCAACAATATGTGATTAGTTTCCAAAAGTGTCCAATTAACAAAGCAGAGAATCTATAGATAGGTGGATTGTTACAACCTTTCTGAAATATAAACTGGCAAATGGGAAAGTATATCCATGGATTTTATAGTATGCCTACCTAGGACCTAGAAAGGTGATGATGGCATATGAGTCATAGTTGATCATTTAACCATAATGGCTCACTTTGTTTTGACCAAAACAATCATTATAGCACTAGAATTAGCAAGGTTGTTCTTAGACATGCTATTTTTATTATGTTATAATCATCCTTTTGGCACAATCAATGACCAAGATAATAAGTTTGATGGGGATTTTTGGAGAGCACTATTCCATCACCTCCATACCAAATTGAATATGAGTACAACAAACCATCCACAATATCTACAACTAGACTTTCAAACAGAAAGGGGAAAGCAAACGATAGAGGATATGCTTAGAGCATACATCAACAAAAAGCAAATTAATTGGGAAGAATAGTCTTCGATAGTAGAGTTTTCTTATAATAATGCCAGACATTCACCTACGGAATACAAACTGTTTATGTTGATGTATGGTTTTCAGCCATGCTCAACCAGAGACGAAGGGTTCAAGCATGAAAAAGTTGAAATAGCTGAATAGAAGAGCTAAACCAGATGTTAAAATATCTTGCATCACTTAGACTAAATTTTAAATTTTTGGAAAATGTAGCATCTTACAAATAATTTTTTTTCTTGTATTTGAAGGTTCAAAATTCACGAGAATTTTAAAAAATCTTCAGTGCTCAAAAGAAAATGTCCTCCACCACTTCCCGTGGCATTTATGGTTATTTCGTTAAAAATAATTGTCTTTTACATGTATGTAATTGCAAGGAATTTACCTAAACTCGTATATTTGAACGTATTTCTGCATAAAATGAAATTAAAATTTCTAAAATTGTCTTTGGTTGCTTGTAGTAATTATCCCACCCTTTACCCAGTACATCTTGTGACACGTCGATACAATCTATAGCACCTCCTTGTAAATTGTGATGCAAGTTGGTAACTTGTATAATTGAACTTGAAATTTGATGATAAATATCAATTAGACCATTTGAGTGAAGTTTGTAGAGTAGATATATACACACTTTAAGTTAGTCTGACATAATCTAATCCAAGTAATTTGTGATACAAGTTGGTAACTATTAGGCTTGGTTTATGATCAGTTTATAGATTAGACCAATAGGTTTGTATATGGCATACTAGCAGAATATCCAAGTAATTTTTGATGGAAGGTGGTAAGTATGTTAACAAATTTGGTGTTTAATTATAAATTTGAGTTAGATGAATTTTGGAATCTTGAGGTTTGTGGATACATACTAGAATCATAAACTTGAAAATTCAGACCATTTGAATGAGATTATTAGATACAAATATCCAAGAAATTTGTGCTCCAAGTTGGATACGAATTAATTAGCTTGGTTTGTGAGGTATTGTTAAACAATAAGCCACGTCAGCAGTAGTTAAAGGACCTATGGTCAATAAGCTAATGTAGGACCTATTAGACTATGTGCCTTTATGTAATATGTCGTTTCATATTGAAACGGTTCAAAAATTGTTGTCACTCTCTCTATGTAAAGAGCTATTGCCCACACATTTATATAATTCAGTATATAGTGTTTAGTTACATAGCGCTCTTGCTTCTCTCTCTTGCACTCTCTCTTCTGCTGCTGCTATTACGAAACTCTGAGAATGTAACATGGTATCAGAGCCCATGCGATCTGCCAACAATCTTCTTGCCCATGCGCGATGGCTCCCTGATAGAATTACTCGCAATCTGCTTGTATTGGTTTGTCAGCCTTCAGAGATCATACTGTCTGGTGCTTGCATCGAAACAAAACATGATTGTGTTGGTGTCAAACAAAACACACTTGTGTTTCTTGTGTTTGTTGACATCAACAATCCAACTCTCAAGGCTGTCAATTCGTAGTATCTAGTTCTTGGCATGTAATCTTCTCTCATTTGTATATATAAACAACCCTTGAAGTGGGCTATCCTATGGCATTTTTTCATTAAGCCTCTCTTGTTTTCTTTGTTGAGTTTTGGGTGCTACGTAGCTTAACTAGCATTAACGTTTTGGTAACCAAACCCAACAAAGGTTATGGGCCCACACATGCACTAATCTACACCAGTCAGTCATCAATGAGAAGTGACAGGTACCACTGGTTTTTCAAGAGGAATGTTTCTTGGGGAGTCTACGCTCTCTCTCTTCTCTCTCTCAACGCATCTACCGTTGGCACCGCTCTCTCTAGCCAGCGCATCTTCTCAACCAGCAATCCCTCCAGCCAGCAATCTCTCCAACCTGCGCTTGCTCAGCTCCTATCTCTCTGAGGTCCACGTTCTCTTCTACACTGCAACTGATGCAATGAGTTCTATCAGAGCTCTTTTCATCTTTGAATACTAAAAATCATGATACTGCAGTAGCAGAAGTTTGGAGGGAAGATGCCCGTTGGATCAAAGCTTCACTATAGAGGAATGAAGCCAGCGGTCAAGAGAGAACCAAAGAAGATCATCTTGAAGGTACATCACAAACTACTTCAAATCAATTCACCTCTGGATTCAGTGGTCATTAACCAAAGATCTTGCACATGTTTGATTATGGAGATGAGGAACCTTATCAAGATACACTTGATGGATGTGGCGGAGTGCAAAGAAATCTGTATTTTTTGAAATTAGAGCATTCAGGCTCTAAACGTGAAATGAATTTCTCTGTAGCTTGCTAAAATCAATGATATTCATACTCCATGTATAGCTACATAGGCCACACACAATGTTGTGTGAAGATGTAGAGTCTACATGTAGGTGAAAGACGGTTTAATCACAATCCATGTATAGTTGCGTAGACCACACACAAATGGTGTGTGAAGATGTGGAGTCGACATGTAGGTGATAGTAGAATTCAGAAAAGAAATGTTTTGTTTGAGGGAGGATTTTTTGGTGTCAAACAAAACACACTTGTGTTTCTTGTGTTTGTTGACATCAGCAATCCAACTCTCAAGGCTGTCAATACGTAGTATCTAGTTCTTGGCATGTAATCTTCTCTCATTTGAACATATAAACAGCCATCGCAGCTGTCTATCCTATGGCCATTTTTTCATTAAGCCTCTCTTGTTTTCTTTGTTGAGTTTCTGGGTGCTACGTAGCTTAACTAGCATGAACGTTTTGGTAACCAAGCCCAACAGATTGTTTATCTGTGTGAAGAGAGGCTGCTTGTGAACGAACCATAGGCTTTGATCCAGGGAATTGCAGTGTCCAGCAAAGTGTAGTAGAGAGAATATGGTGTATGTCTGACTCCGCATACGTTCCACTGCTTGATATCCACTGCTTGATATCCACGCTAAAAGGAGTTCCCTGCCTGCCTATGTTGAAAATCTTTGATGACTAGACTATCAACCTGTCTGATCTAAGCCAGAATGAAATGTGGATGAACTGCTCATAACCCATGTTAAGAGGAAAAAGAGACTCCCATGAGAGAATAAGCGAAGTAGCAAGTCATGAAGGGAAAGATTAATGCCTCTAATGCTGATGTTTCACTGATGTGATCAGTAATACAAAGAGAGAAAATCATGGCTGAGTTTAGCCCTGGTGATCCTCTTGGTTTGTTCATGATAGATGATGAAGAGGACTACTGATGCTCCTGCTATGACTTGAATGTGTCAGAGACCAACCTTGGTCATTCTTCTTCGAGTGTTTCTTGATAACAATTGCTATTTGGGAGTACCAATGTGCTCCAGTGGAAACTAAGACTGTGTGTGATGCTCCAGTGGGAGCTATGGCTGTGCTGAAAAACTACAGTGGGAGTGATGACTGTGTATAAAACGAGCTTTCTACTGGTGTGTAGGGCTCTCTTAAAATGACTGTGAAAGCGCTAATGCCTGAAAGAAAATTCGTGGAACCTCAAATGTAGAAACAAGAATTATCTAGTTTCTACTACTGCAACATATGGCAGACTACAATTATAGATTTACTACATGGAAATAATGGGCGGAAGAGAAAATGAATCAATCAGACATAAAACAGTTACAGATTACTATGTCTAAGGCACTCTTGCATCTATATCATCTGAATTACAGATTTACAACAAAACTTGTGCACTATTTGGATCTCAAACAGCACATAGAGAAATTGATTAACATGCAAAACTTTGCAGATTATGATTCTAAAGTACAAGCTCACGTACCCAAGTGGTACAGCAACGGCACTCCTCATCAACAGCTTCCACACTCCGCAAGGTGCTAAAATCGCAAAGTAAGTCACAATATTGATGCATTAGACGTCGAATTATTCTGGAAATTGTGACTTTCTTGATTCATTGTAGTTTTGACTTTCATATACCTGTGAGTCGATCAGTGCACATTTTATCCTGAGAATAAGCATGCAGCACGTATAGTATATAATGCGAAGGCTATCAATTTAACTCCTCATAATATTTGTTCCTGCTGCTGCTGCTGCTGCCTCAGGAAACAGGTTAGGTCTCTTGGAAAGAGTTTTGTGGTCAGCTTTTCACAGAGTTTCTTCAAATGATTTTACAGCGGCAAAGGCGACGCTACCTGCGGATTCGATAGCTTGCCTAGCCTTGGGTTAAAAGCCCTAGATAATAGGTGTGAATATGTTTTTAGAACCTGTTGACGTTGGGCATTCACAAATAGTGGGAGTACAACCTTAAAAGCATACGTATTTCAGATTCCATATTCAGCATATAGTGTTTACATTGTTGTGAATGTTGCTGCCTGTGAATATGTTTTTAGAACCTGTGGACGTTGGACATTCACAAATAGTGGGAGTACAATCTTAAAAGCATACGTATTTCAGATTCCATATTCAGCATATAGTGTTTACATTGTTGTTAATGTTGCTGCCTGTGCTGGCAGATTCAATTTCGACTTCAGCCTTGTGTATATTGGAGCAGGCATGATCTGTCCACATAATTGTGAACTGTTCCGTTCTACTAGGTGCAGTCATATCCTGGGGTTTCATGCGGCCCCTTATCACCAACAAAGCAGGCGAATGGTATCCAGAACATCTTGGAGGAACTAATTTCAGAGGACTGTATGGCTACAAAGTATGCAACTCAACAGCCATGGCCACCTTGCACCTGATACGTCTTGCAACCTGTTTAGTTACCTAGCATCCTGCTGCCTGTGGGGTTTATGATAGACAGCTTCGCATAAGGGTAGTTCGATGTTGCATGCAGAATATAAGATCCATGGGACTTCTCTACAAATTAACTTGCTACGTTTTGTACTTCTTGTCATCTCAATTCGTTGGGTTGCTGTAACAACCTATAATTATTTGGTGTAGCAATCCAGCCAACCATCTCCTCTTTTAAAATGCAACTTGCGAATCAGCTAAGTTACTGATATTGATTATACTGCTGATTCCTGAATCAATCTTGCTGCTCAGGTGTTTGTTGCTATTGCACTCATCCTTGGAGATGGACTGTACAACTTCATTAAAGTTTTCATTGTCAGTGCAAGCTCATTATACAAGCAGTACAAGAACAATCAGCTTCTCCCCGTTTCCAAGGGTAAGCAGCAGTAATATGTTGGGACATCTGAAGATGACTCACTGTGAAACTTTAAAAGGTGCATAGTAATGCCTTCTGCGAGGAGTTGATGGTAGTATATTAAAAGTAGTGCTTACAAGTAGTAATATAGTCACTCTCTAACGGACAGCAGACCAGTGTGGATAATGGTTGCTGCTTTAGAAGCTCTTGTATCCATCATGGTTCATGATTTTTTCATTGTCTCCAAACAGATGCAATTGATGATACCGACATAGTCAGAAATGACGAGAAGAAATGCAATGAAGAATTTTTGAAGGACAGGATCCCTCTGTGGGTAGCTGTAGCAAGCTATGTGGCTCTTGCTGCCATCTCCATTGGCATCATCCCGCAAATCTTCTAACCTTTGAAGTGGTATTTTGTATTGGTCTGCTACATTGTGGCTCCCGTTCTCACCTTCTACAATGCATATGGATGTGGCCTGATAGATTGGAGCTTAGCATCCACGTATGGACTTTTTATCTTGCACATGTTTGATTATGGAGATGAGGAACCTTATCAAGATACACTTGATGGATGTGGAGGAGTGCAAAGAAATCTGCATCTGTTGAAATTAGAGCATTCAGGCTCTAAACGTGAAATGAATTTTTCTGTAGCTTCTTGTAGATGCTAAAATCAATGATATTCACAGTCCATGTATAGCTACATAGACCACACACAATGTTGTGTGAAGATGTAGAGTCTACATGTAGGTGAAAGACGGTTTAATCACAATCCATGTATAGTTGTGTAGACCACACACAAATGGTGTGTGAAGATGTGGAGTCGACATGTAGGTGATAGTAGAATTCAAAAAAGAAATGTTTTGTTTGAGGGAGGGTTTGCTGGTGTCAAACGAAACACACTTGTGTTTCTAGTATTTGTTGACATCAGCAATCCAACTCTCAAAGCTGTCAATACCTAGTATCTAGTTATTGGCATGTAATCTTCTATCATTTGAACATATAAACAGAAACAGCCATCGAAGCTGGCTATCCTATGGCCATTTTCTCATTAAGCCTCTCTTGTTTTCTTTGCTGAGTTTCTGGGAAGCATGAACGTTTTGGTAACCAAACCCAACAGATTGTTTATCTGTGTGAAGAGAGACTGCTTGTGAACGAACCATAGGCTTTGATCCAGGGAATTGCAGTGTCCAGCAAAGTGTTAGAATATGGTCTCTGTCTGACTTCGCATACGTTCCACTGCTTGATATCCACACTAAAAGGAGTTCCCTGCCTGCCTATGTTGAAAGTCTTTGATGATTAGGCTATCAACCTGTCTGATGTTAGCCAAAATGAAATGTAGATGAACTGCTCTTACCCATGTAAAGAGGAAAAAGAGACTCACATGAGAGAATAAGCGAAGTAGCAAGTCATGAAGAGAAAGATTAATGCCTCTAATGCTGATGTTTCACTGATGTAATCAGTAATACAAAGAGAGAAAATCATGGCTGAGTTTAGCCCTGGTGATCCTCTTGGTTTGTTCATGATAGATGACGAAGACGACTACTGATGCTCCTGCTATGACTTGAATGTGTCAGAGACCAACCTTGGTCATTCTTCTTCAAGTGTTGCTTGATAACAATTGCTATTTGGGAGCACCAATGTGCTCTAATGGAAACTAAGACTGTGTGTGATGAGCTCCAGTGGGAGCTATGGCCCAAGTGATAGCACTGTATGCATGTAATTCAAAATCAGAATTACTGCTGAACGTTATCCCATACCTTGTTGTACTTTTAATGTACTAAGCAACTCTCTTGGCCATTCTCGAATGCTTCTCATCTGGAATACCAGCAAAGTCGCTAAGTGAGTAAACCACCACAGCAATGTCAGGTCTGTGCAAACTGCCAGGTACATGAGGCTGCCAATAAGGTTCCAATATGGCACTGTCGCCATTCTACCCTTCTCTGCATCATCTTTTGGGCAGTCATCCTTGGTCAATCTTGCTCCTGCTTCCATGGGAGTGCATTTCTCTTTGCACTCTTTCATCTTGTAATCTTTCAAAATCTTCAGCGCATATTTCTCTTGTGTTAGGTGGAGAGTCCCTCTGCTCCTGTCCTTGTCTATCTGCAGTCCCACACATATCTATGCTTCTCCAAGATCTGAAATCTCAAACTCATCAGATATTTGAGTTTTTATTCTCTGGATTAATTTCGGGCAATTTCCTATTATTAGAGAATCATCAACAAATAGTGTCATGAATACAAAACTGTCACCATCTTTGATTGTATATATATTATAGTCAGATAACAAGGCATGCATTCTGATTGACTTAAGATAAAAGATCAATTCTACTACGCCATGCTCTTGCGGCTATTTTCAATCCATAAATGCATTTTGTCAGTTTGCATACAAATTCTAGATGGTCATCATCCACAAAACCTTCTGGTTGTGTCATATGTATTTCTTCATCAATGTTCCCATATAGGAACACTGCTTTCACAACAATCTAGTGAATTTCTAGATTGTACCTCGTAGCATACGCTAAGAGTGTTCTTATGCTGGCCATTTTCACTGTGGGAGAGAAGGTTATGGAATAATCGATTCCTTCCTTTTGTGAGAAATCTCTTGCTACTAATCTGGCTTTGTAGCGGACCATTGCACCTACTGCATTTGTTTTCCTCTTGAACACCCATTTGTTGCTTATAGCTTTTCTTTCAGGAGGTAACATTGTCAATTCCCATGCTTTGTTCCTTTCCATAGATTGCTCAACCTGCTGTCATATCAGGAGATTGCATTAAGATTGTTCTTAATGACTAGTAGGCCTGTGGAAGTGATCTGATCAAGAATATAAACTGTTGTGCAAGTGGTAGTTTGTGCTCCACTCCTGCTGTCGATAGATGTGCAAAGATGGATTTCATCTTGTTCACATGTGAATCAAGATCGGCACCATCCCAATTTAAGCTGAATAGTTGATTTGTCAGATGCAAGACCTCTGTCTTGGTCTTTGCTTCATACTTTTCCTGCAGGCTCTGCCAGATCTGTTGACTGTGATCAAGATTGTCAACATTCATCAGGATTTCTTCTATCAATGACAGAGTGATAAGAGCAACAGCTTTATCATCCTTCCTTTTCCATTCGGTACTTCTGACTTCATTCTCTTCTGGCATTGCTTCAGTGCCATCCATGATGCCCCATAGACCTTCTCCTTTTAGGAGAATCATGGTTCTTCTTTTCCAGTGACCGTAGTTTGATCCATCAAGAATCACAGTGATTTTTTGTGAAATGTTGGAAGCCATTCTGGCCTGTCTTGGAGTTCCACTCCAAGAACTTGCTCTGATATCACTGAAAGAAAATTCGCGGAAGCTCAAATGTAGAAACAAGAATTATCTAGTTTCTACTACTGCAACATATGGCAGACTACAATTATAGATTTACTGCATGGAAATAATGGGCGGAAGAGAAAATGAATCAATCGGACATAAAACAATTACAGATTACTGCGCACTCTTGCATTTATATCATCTGAATTACAGATTTAAAACAAAACTTCTGCACTGTTTGGATCTCAAACAGCGCATCACGACAAGAGAGCTCCTCTCCCTTGCAAACAACTAGTATCCATGTCTCTCCTATATATAGAGAATGGAGAGAAACTGATCTAAGCTCATGTAAATTTAAAGAACATCCTTACTCTAAATACTTCTACTTAGTTGTCTTTGTCCATTTTGATTTTCTGCATCATCCATTCATGCTCTGTTTCTGTTTTCACGTTTTGGCAAAAATGCGAAAACTACGAAAACTGTGACAAATGCAACAAAAGCCCAAAGGACCCAACTGTCAAAATTGGCTCTGCTAAAAAGCGAAGGCCGAAGCGAAAAACCCGAAGTAAGAGAAAGTGCCGCAATAATAGAAATGCCAAAGTCTTCGCAAAATCCCCAAGGCTTCATAAATTGTGAAGGCTCATAAATTTTGAAGGCTTTGCTAAATACTGAAAAAGCCGAAGAGAGAGGAATGCCGAAATTCCCGAAAGCTTCGCATGAATGCCGAAAGTTTCCGAAGTTCACAAATTTCCAACAATGCATATGCTAAACTAGACCGTGTGCCATGTTAATGTGTGTTAAATATCTCATTGTGATCAAGATTTGATTCGGACAATTCATGATCAAGTGAGAGTGTTAAACAATAAGCCACATCAGCAGTAGTTAAAGGACCTATGGTCCGTAAGCTAATGTACGAATTATTAGACTATGTGTCTTTATGTGATACGTCCAAGCTGGGGTTTTCGAGCAAACCCTTCACTCGACAGCAGAACACTGTCATTCAAACCTCGGTGGTTGCGTGCTATGGCCTGGCTTTCAGTGGTAATATCCTTGAATGATCAAATCTGAATTGGACAGACTAGTGTAGCATACTTTCTTCTGCATTGATTCTTGTGCACAGGGCAGCATTTCATCGAAACACACAACATGGACGAACCAATGAAAAAAGAACCTACATTTGTCAAAGGGCTTTTACATTATCTTTGGCAAGGGTGTTGCCATTGGCAATATAAAATCACCCTTTCCATTAAGTACCCATAATATTTGAAAACACATTTCATAAACAACCTTTGTTTTAGTTTGAATGGCTCAATGGGGCATTTTCAACGCAAGGAAACCATTGAGAGTGGAAAGTCCCTAGTTACCCTTAGGAAAACCATTGTATTTAAAAACATAATATCCAAATGGTTTCGATTTGTGCGTGGTGACTGAACTTTCTTCCTGTATATACGTTACCCTCCCAGGAGGATTCGGGTCGTATATGCTGGGCCTGGACCCAAAAACCTACAACCGCATTGGACCAGACTATCCAGGAAACCACGCAGATGATGTCAAGAAACTTTCGCTGGGATGGATCATTGCATTTCTCTTCACCGTCAGTTTTCTTGGCGTCTTGGTGCTTGTTCCTCTCCGAAAGGTTAGGTTATTACACACTTTGTGGCTCATCAGTTGATTTGTTAAATCAGTCGTAGCTAGTGATTTCATGGGGCAAGGAGAGGGAGTAGAGAAAGTGATTAACATGCAAAACTTTGCAGATTATGATTCTAAAGTACAAGCTCACATACCCAAGTGGTACAGCAACGGCCGTCCTCATCAACAGCTTCCACACTCCGCAAGGTGCTAAAATCGCAAAGTAAGTTACAATATTGAAGCATTAAACGTCGCATTATTCTGGAAATTGCGACTTTCTTGATTCATTGTAGTTTTGCCTTTCATATACCTGTGAGTCGAACAGTGCACATTTTATCCTGAGAATAAGCATGCAGCACGTATAGTATATAATGCGACAGATGTCAATTCAACTTTTCATAATAATTGTTCCTGCTGCTGCTGCTGCTGCCTCAAGAAACAGGTTAGGTCTCTTGGAAAGAGTTTTGTGGTCAGCTTCTTATGGAGTTTCTTCAAATGGTTTTACAGCGGCACAGGCGACGCTACCTGCGGATTCGATAGCTTCCCTAGCCTTGGGTTAAAAGCTCTAGATAGTAGGTGTGAATATGTTTTTAGAACCTGTGGACGTTGGGCATTCACAAATAGTGGGAGTACAATCTTAAAAGCATACGTATTTCAGATTCCATATTCAGCATATAGTGTTTACATTGTTGTTAATGTTGCTGCCTGTGCGGGCAGATTCAATTTCGACTTCAGCCTTGTGTATATTGGAGCAGGCATGATCTGTCCACATAATTGTGAACTGTTCCGTTCTACTAGGTGCAGTCATATCCTGGGGTTTCATGTGGCCCCGTATCACCAACAAAGTAGGCGAATGGTATCCAGAACATCTTGGAGGAACTAATTTCAGAGGACTGTATGGCTACAAAGTATGCAACTCAACAGCCATGGCCACCTTGCACCTGATACGTCTTGCAACCTGTTTAGTTACCTAGCATCCTGCTGCCTGTGGGGTTTATGATAGACAGCTTCGCATAAGGGTTCGATGTTGCATGCAGAATATAAGATCTATGGGACTTCTCTACAAATTAACTTGCTACGTTTTGTACTTGTTGTCATCTCAATTCGTTGGGTTGTTGTAACAACATATAATTATTTGGTGTAGCAATCCAGCTAACCATCTCCTCTCTTAAAATGCAACTTGCGAATCAGCTAAGTTACTGATATTGATCATACTGCTGATTCCTGAATCAATCTCGCTGCTCAGGTGTTTGTTGCTATTGCACTCATCCTTGGAGATGCACTGTACTTCTTCATTAAAGTTTTCATTGTCAGTGCAAGCTCATTATACAAGCAGTACAAGAACAATCTGCTTCTTCCCGTTTCCAAGGGTAAGCAGCAGTAATATGTTGGGACATCTGAAGATGATTCACTGTGATCCTTTATAAGGTCCATAGTAATGCCTTCTGCGAGGAGTTGATGGTAGTAGATTAAAATTAGTGCTTACAATTAGTAATATAGTCGCTCTCTAACGGACAGCAGACCAGTGTAGATAATCCTTGCTGCTTCAGAAGCTCTTGTATCCATCATGGTTCATGATTTTTTCATTGTCTCCAAACAGATGCAATTGATGATACCGACATACTCACAAATGACGAGAAGAAACGCAATGAAGAATTTTTGAAGGACAGGATCCCTCTGTGGGTAGCTGTAGCAAGCTATGTGGCTCTTGCTGCCATCTCCATTGGCGTCATCCCGCAAATCTTCAAACCTTTGAAGTGGTATTTTGTATTGGTCTGCTACATTGTGGCTCCCGTTCTCGCCTTCTGCAATGTATATGGATGTGGCCTGACAGATTGGAGCTTAACATCCACGTATGGAAAATTGGGCCTTTTTATCTTCTCTGCATGGGCTGGAAGCCAAGGGCATGGTGTAGTTGCTGGCTTAGCGGCATGCGGAGTGATGATGGTCATTGTTGCCTCTGCTGCGGACTTGATGCAAGATTTCAAGACTGGCTATCTCACGCGTTCTTCACCCAGATCAGTCAGCTGATTGGGGTTGGAATGGGATGCATTTTAGCACCCCTTACATTTTGGATGTTCTGGAAAGCCTTTGATGTGGGAAACCTGAACGGAGAGTACAAGGCTCCTTATGCAGTGATCTACAGGCAGATGACACTGATTGGAGTTGAAGGATTTTCTGCTTTGCCTAAACATTGCCTAGAACTCTGCTATGAATTTTTTGCGTTTGCAATTGCCACAAACCTCATCACGGACCTGACACCAAGAAAAATATCTAAATATGTACCAATTCCTATGGCAATGGCAATCCCGTTCTACATAGGATCATACTTTGCAATCGACATGTTCATTGGCACTGTTATCATTTTTGTGTGGCAGAGGCTGAACGAGGGAAAATCAGAGATCTATGTTCCTGCAGTGGCATCGGGATTCATATGTGGGGATGGCGTATGGTCTGTGCCTGCTGCAATCTTAGCATTAGCCAAAGTCAATCCACCCATTTGCATGATGTTTGTGGGTTCCAAAATAGCTGGAGCTGTCCAAAATAGCCTGCCAGCTTGACTACAGTAAGCTGATTCCTCCTGTTTACTAGTTGTTGCAACTAATTGCTACAACAGGATGGAGAGAAGTTAAATATCACTAATTCCATATTCATCAGAAAGAATCAGAAAGAGTCTTCACTGCAACTTTCATATTGTGTAGACGGTACAAATACTTACACTCCTATAATAATCACGTCATCAAATTTTTTAAAGCCTTCATGTATCCATCCACGAATGTGGAATTCATATTAAACGGCTGGAAAGGAAAGGCTGTTTCAAAACTTTTGATTCTCTAATGTTGTATAATTCTGGGCCATACACTCCATTAGATGACATACAAGCATAACAAAACTTGTAGCCACAATTGAACCACCGCTTATTTGTCTCAGAATTTCACTCTTTGAAAAGCAAGGCGATGTTTCTAATATTTCACTCTCCTTGTCTTAGAAATTTGAAGCGCTATTCATGTCTGTTTGATTTCTCTGATCACCACTTTGCTAGAAGCTAGATTTCATAGTCACATCTCCTAAAATATTCTTTGAGATCAGAAAATCCTTCTCAAAGAGTGCATACTCTTGTTGTTGTCCCAATTGTATGTTTTTTTCACAGTCCATGAGACTCTCACTTGATATTCTTATCTTTTGTTATCCAATCACCTCTTTTTTTTATGCGTATAGGTCATCTTTTTCCTTACTTTCTTTTGACACCACATACATGCTAACAATCTTGAATCTAGGCTCTCCTTCAAACACTAGATAGAAAGGTGAAAATCAAGTAGATGTTTGTGTTGTTGCAATATAAGATGCAAGGTTTTTCTCTAACAGTTTTCCCCATTCAGGGTCACCTTCGGCATCCTTGATTATCATCATAATGGAAGGCTTTTCATGGTTTGAGTCAAATCATTCTCTATTGTGGCCATCATGGGCTAGACCGTTGTCGGTCTATGTTGTGGCTATTACATGTTTGCTTAATTTCACCATCCCATTTTAAGACAGTATTTGTAAGGATTCTTATTGGTAATCCAAATGCGATACCTTTTTATCTTTCTATATCCACTCATTTAATATGTGCTTTTGGTCTCCTTTTGGCTTCTGGATTTATTGTCACGTTGTAATTACTTTTCTGATGATTTTGTTCCTCATAATCTCTTTGAACTTTTCTTCTCACAAAGTAGTGCGGATGTGATAGAGGTTGAATATTTCAACATTTGTGAAATGTGGAGCTCTAGAAAGTGCATTCAAGTGAACTTGTCTTTTGGTAGCTCTATATGCTCTATAGTGAATCAATCAGCTTGCAATAACATAATCCACATGTGGCACAAGTCATACACATCCTTTTCTCTTAACATCTAATGTTTGGTGGACCATTCTAACCATGAAAGTCCTCTAATGTATTTTGATGTAAAATATACAGATGAATCCATACTAGAGCATACCATTCTCTATCACTTGGTGCATACCTTTGTCAAGCTTTGTTCGATGCTTCATTTTCACAAGCAAATCTTCTCTGGCACTTGCCTTCCTTTTAGGACAAATTAGCTCCCACTCCCTTAGGCTTCCAATCTATATTCAACTCAAATGTCAACTCAAACTTGTTCTATCAAAGTCTTTGTGCCATACTCAATTCCTCCTTCGATCCACTAAATGCCCCCTCACATTCAATTGGCCCCACAGATTCCTCCTTGTGGAAAAATTTGAGTAATGATGGAAACTTGTGGATAAAGGCCCTATAGGATTTGCCTATGCAAAGAATCTCCATGTTTTTAGTGTCGTCTTTTGATGTCTAGATATCCCTACAGCTTGTACATTCATTATGTCAAATGAAACCCCTTGCACATTTTCCAAAAATCCAAAAATATATGGCAAGGTTTAATTTATCTTAAAAATTTATGATTCAGCTTCAAACTTATTCTAAATAAAGTTCTAGAATCAAGTCTTTGGTTTTTAAATGAGGCTTTTGATCTTGCTTGTGTACATTGATATCAACAATAAAAGTTGTGTCAACCTCCTTCAAAACACTTTTTAACATTCTACATAGGCTAAGTTGGAACGTCATGGTGGCAATTTTCATACTTGTATCAAGTTGAACCTACTACAATTGACTTGATACTTTTTCTCCCTCTTAAGAATTAACTCCCTCTTTAGGGCACGTCTACTTTCTAATGGCTTATGCAAGATCAATGAAACACATCATCATCGATATAGTAAATGGAGTCCATCTAGCATAATTCATCATCACTTTATATAATTTTTCTATTTTGAAAATAGCAAGTAAAGCTGAAGAGGGAGTGTGAAAATTTGTCAACATTGTACTTGACTATTCTGGGGCCAAATGGAGGCAGAGATTATGTTGTGTGATTGGTGTATGTATATATTTTGGTTAGTGTTTTTTATCAAACTAGCGGCTAGTGAATGAACTATTTAACATAGAAGCAATTTATGTTTAGTGCAATTATTCTCTAGCTAGGTCTAACATTTTGGGTATATTTGGAGCTGAAATTTTCACATGGTATTAGAGCTGGTTTGTGGCCAAAAATAGTAAGTTTACTTTTTTAGTAGACATTTGAAAGCGACCTAGCATGCTTTTGTTCAATTGTGTTCGTCGTCAAATGTTTACTAAAATTTTTATATTATTCATCAAAAGAATCTCTTTATGTTTTCTAGAGATTGTGGACATTCAAGCTAACATTTTTGTTTCTAGTTTCAAATTGACAATCTTCCTTGTGGATGTGCGTAGCTCTTCTTACGAATGTAAATTATTCCTAAGTGATTGAATAATCTTTATGTGGATGAGCATCAATCCACTTGTGATGAAAACCTCTCCTTGTTGTTGTCCAAATTGAATCCCAAACGGCTTTTACATTATCTTTGGCAAGGGTGTTGGCATTGACAATATAAAATCACCCTTACCATTATGAACCCATAATATTTTAATACACATTTCATAAACAACCTTTGTTTTAGTTTGAATGGCTCAATGGGGCATTTTCAATGCAAGGAAACCATTTCGAGTGGAAAGTCGCTACTTACCCTTAGGCAAACCGTCGGATTCAAAAATATAATGTCCAAATGGAATGTTAAAGGCACATTACCTCTATCTCATCAACTAGTGTTGACTTCTTTCTGCCTCTCTTACCATCCAAACGAGCCACTTTTCCACTGTCATGGGCATCACCAACATTTGTAGTTATTTCTCCATTTTCCATAAGTGATTGGGATGTTTGTGTGCTAAGCTCAACATCCTCTATCAATTCCATACTCTGAATGCTTTCAATTCGTTCTATAAGACCTATGTCATGAATAATCTGAAAACAATAAGTTTGTGTCATATAATTAACTGACTAATGTGAATTCCACCCTAAAATGATTTGTAAAAACTGAATATCATATGCTCATCTCTTTGGGCAAGGCACCATCCACCAATTCTACATCAACTCTTATAATGTGTTTTGTAAGTTGTGAGAAACCACAAGAAGACAAAGCTAGTCTCAAACACCCAATGCATTCTTTTATAGAAAGTGTCCCTCCTAGACTAGTGTCTGTGAGTTTGCATGGGGGGTTGCAGTCCTAACTATCACCTATTGTCCATGCTACATGCATATACATACTACTGTGTGGGGAGTCCCATTTAATTGCTATTGAATTGTTTGACCCTCATATTGTCAAGCATATGACTTGTGGGACAGCGCTGGCCTTTATACGTATGGCCAAGTTTGCATGCATGTGAATCTCTCACACTCATTAGAGGAGTTCTCAATATCAAAAAGACCCTTTAAGGAATGCCATGTAGGATAAAGAAAAATATGAAAATAAAAAAAAAATATTGTTTATTTGCATGCCCCACCACTCAGGAGGCCTCCACCACTGCCAATGATCTAACCATAGTGTCTACAGTCACAATGAAGAACTCTACTCGTCTAAATTCAAAAATACATTCCCTCCATTGGTTACAAAGAGGGTAATCTTCTCATTGCATCTAGAATATGACCGCCATCCCCAAATTCAAATGAGGGAAAAAGGCAAAATGTATGAACATGCATTCCCTCCATTGGATGAGCGCCATCTCCAAATATGAATGACATCTTCACATTGGAATGAGAATATGAGCGCCCTTTCTAAATTTGAATCATGTAGAAAAGCAAAATCAATGGATTGATGGTACAGAGTATATAATATAATAAAAGGTAAGTAATTTGTTTTGTTTTGAAAAATATGTTCTTAGTACTTTGATGCATCTGATTACTTTTTTTTTTTCTGATGATGACATTGTATCTACATTTGGATATCCCTACTGATTTGGCACCTTTACAAACACAAGGAGACAAGGGAATTCAAATATTTGCTGAGGGACGTTCTCATTATAAGGCAGAAAGAAAGAAGGACTTGGATTTGTGGACAGATGGAACATTATTACCTCAACATCCTAGCACTTTGACTCATCTCACATTCTCTTCAATAACTAATCTAGTTACATGGATATGCAATGGACATACTAGATTACTAGAATATTGTGAGAGATTGAAGAACCATGGAAATAAGTTTTATATGAAGAAAATTCACTTTTTAGAATGTGAGTTGATACGGATATCTTCTTATTGTCATAATAGAGAGTCTTCTCCAAAAGACCTAGAGGAAAATGAACAGCTTAAAAGAAATAATGAATCATTACAGAGGATAACAATCGATATAAAATCAGAACTAGAGCAAATGCAATCAATCTTACAACAACTACACCATGCCCTTGGCTTCCTGCCCATGCAGAGAAGATAAAAAGGCCCAATTTTCCATACGTGGATGCTAAGCTCCAATCTGTCAGGCCACATCCATATGCATTGCAGAAGGCGAGAACGGGAGCCACAATGTAGCAGACCAATACAAAATACCACTTCAAAGGTTTGAGGATTTGCGGGATGACGCCAATGGAGATGGCAACAAGAGCCACATAGCTTGCTACAGCTACCCACAGAGGGATCCTGTCCTTCAAAAATTCTTCATTGCGTTTCTCCTCGTCATTTGTGAGTATGTCGGTATCATCAATTGCATTTGTTTGGAGACAATGAAAAAATCATGAACCATGATGTATACAAGAGCTTCTGAAGCAACAAGCATTATTTACACTGTTCTGCTGTCCATTAGAGAGTGACTATATTACTACTTGTAAGCACTAATTTTAATATACTACCATCAAATCCGCGCAGAAGGCATTACTATGCACCTTGTAAAGGATCATAGTGAATCATCTTCAGATGTCCCAAAATATTACTGCTACTTACCCTTGGAAACGGGAAGAAGCTGATTGTTCTTGTACTGCTTGTATAATGAGCTTGCACTGACAATGAAAACTTTAATGAAGTTGTACAGTCCATCTCCAAGGATGAGTGCAATAGCAACAAACACCTGAGCAGCAAGATTGATTCAGGAATCAGCAGTAAAATAATAAGCAGTATGATCAATATCAGAAACTGAGCTGATTCGCAAGTTGCATTATAAGAGAGGAGATGGTTGGCTGGATTGCTACACCAGATAATTATATGTTGTTACAACAACCCAACAAATTGAGATGACAACAAGTACAAAACGTAGCTATATTGAGTATCAATGCTCCATTTGAAGTTCCATTTATTTTCGGGGGTGATTTTCGACAGATTCTACCAGTGGTGCCGCGTGGAAGTCGGGCGCAAATTGTCAATGCTTCGCTGAAATGTTCGCATTTCTGGAAACACATTGAGGTGCATAAATTGACAAAGAACATGCGCGTCATGGGCGTGGAGGGTGGCGATAAGGATGAGCAGTTGAGGTTTGCAGATTATTTGTTGAGTGTGGGAGATGGTCGTGAGCCCACATTTGTGCATCGTGATTTGGACCTAATTTCTCTGCCAGAGGGCATGTGCCTAAGGACGCGTGATGTAGGCGAATTGATTTCATTCACATTTCCTGATGTTGCGCGACGTTTTAAGGATGTTGAATTTTTGAGGAGTCGTGCAATATTGACCCCATTGAACAAAGATGTGGATGAGATCAATGCGAGAGTTGTAGAGCAGCTTCCGGGTGACGTTTTCACCTTTTATAGTTTCGATAGTATTCTTGAGTGTGAGGGCTCTAATGTCCACCCTATAGAGTATTTGAACAGCCTGCAACCAAGTGGGTGTCCTCCACATAAGTTAGTGCTGAAGATTGGGATGATTGTGATGTTGTTACGATCGATAGCATCGCACAAGGGATTGTGCAATGGCACAAGATTGATCATCCTCATATTGGGTAGACAGGTCATAGAGGCAGAGATAGTGACCGGGAAGAATATAGGGAGTAGAGTCCTTATTCCACGTAAAGTGCCAAGCGATTTGATTATACCATTTGAATTGCAGAGGGTCCAGTTTCCTATCAGAGCAGCATTTGCCATGACAATAAACAAAGCACAGGGGCAAACTATGGACACGATTGGATTGTATTTGCCTCGGCCTGTATTTAGTCATGGGCAACTGTATGTTGCACTTTCGAGAGTGCAAAATGCAGCAAGTCTTCGTGTGCTAATTATTGACAAGGACAATCGATTTACGGATGTGGATGGAGTGGCGAGGTACACTCAGAACATTGTGTATTATGTGGCATATGTTTGGAGACATGTTAGTGTTGTTAGACTTAGTGACTTTGTGCCAATGTTAGATAACTTGTATGCCTAGGTATTAGTTTCTGAATTATCAGATGACATGATGTCTATTTCTTAACAATATTGGAATATGAAATTGTTGCTGGTTCAATTTCTTACAGTAGTTTGGGTTTTTGTGATGAATGTTTTTCAAACACACACATTGAATATACGCACAAACACACAGACACACCTCTCTCTATCTCTCTATCTCTCTCTCTCTCTCTCTCTCTCTCTCTCTCTCTCTCTCTCTCCAAATCATCGGCCACCACCTAGATCGGCCGCAATTGCCCGTCAACGATGGGCACTCTTTACTAGTCTATATATATATTTAAACTTATGTACACTTTTGCGCATGTGTATGGGTGCACCATGCATCCTCCTCCCCTCACCCATGCATACACACTTTCTTAACTAAATATGATGGGGAGGGGGATGCATGTATGAGGAAATCGCATATCCCCATACATTTGTACATTGTGTGCATTGGAGGGTGGGCCCCAAAAAGATTTCCCACCCCTCCTTCCCAATCACTAAATTCAAATATCTTTCTTTAAATTCAAATATTTGAAGGTTGAAGTTAAGGTTTTATTTTTTTCACACACTTCAATGTGCTTTAAACTTTAACCAATAATCTTTATTACATGGCTTTCTTATTTATTTTGAATTACCAATCATGAACATAAAAAAAATTTTGACTACCTAAGACTGCTTTTTCTTTTTTCAATCCTTCAAGTCTCTATCTTGGCCCACCATTTTCATGAATGTTTAACTACAAGCCCAAACTCCCTTTCTTTAACTCCAAAGGATCAAATTTTTCCAAAAACTCAAATTTTTTCCTTTGTATTGTCAAGTCGAATTTTTCAAAAGACTCGAAGACTCAAATTTTTTGAAAGACTCGATTTTATTTTTCAAAGACTCGAATTTTTCCGAAGGCTCAAATTTTTTTGAAGGCTCAAATTTTTCCAAAGACTCGAATGTTTGATATTTGAGATGCGAGATGTGCAAGATTGGCCATCATCCAAATCATCGGCTGCCACCTAGATCGGCCTCCATTGCCCGTCAACGATGGGCACTCTTTACTAGTCTATATATATATTTAAACTTATGTACACTTTCACATTTTTGAGCTACAAATGATGGGGAGGAGGATGCATGTATGGGGCACAGAATGCATGGCCCTCCTCCCCATGCATGCATCTAAATGGCCCACAACCCACTCCAAATTCAAAATTTAAATTACCCTCCCTCCATAGACGCTCCTAGCATCCCTCTACCATCCATCGCCCCCCTGCCCTGTATAGTTGCACTGCTAAAGAACGCTGTCCATTCTGTAGTCCAGCACTCCCACAATGCAAGAAACTACATGGTATTCATGGTAGATCTGGAACTGTATGCGTTTTTAACATATTTGCATGCTTGTGTTTGTAGGATAAGTCCCGATTCTTGAACGCTAGCGTACATGGAGGGAGTATTGGTTTATAAAACTCGCTAACAAAATTGAGTTTGGTGTGAACATTGAACACGACAACTCTGGGATTGAACATTCAACCGACGTACAAAATGCTAGCCGTTCTGTCCACAAAGATGATCCACAACGCATGGAACTTGCTAACAAAATTGAGTTTGGTGTGAACATTGAAAACGACAACTCTGGGATTGAACATTCAACCGACGTACAAAATGCTAGCCAATTCTTTAACGGATTTGAAAATCCTTACCATTTTCTTGAGACAGCAATGACAACAAAGATGACCATATTCAAATCACCGAGAAGCACAAAACATAAATGAAGTTACGTAGCAAACTAATGCAATGGCAGAGTGAAACATGAACACCGAAAGTATTCATCAGTAAAGCTTGGATTGATCGTCATTAACCAAATGGCATGACCCTCACCGTTTTGTAATGGCACACACACACAAACAACTCTCTCTCTCTCTCTCTCTCTCTCTCTCTCTCTCTCTCTCTCTCTCTCTCTCTCTCTCTCTCTCATGCTACTCGAATCACCCTACCATTTCCAAGGAGATCACAGAGGTAAGTGCGTATGGGCAGCTAGTGGAAGGGGTGATCATCGTGCATGCATTACATAGTTTGTTGGGAGGTGTAGCAAAGCATAAGAGCTTACAGATTTGAGTTTAGCAGAAGGTCACAATCGTTTTTGGCTGTCTCAGCTATGATAGTTTCTCTTGCCGAGTATTCAGCCGTCGTCGTAATCATTCAGGCATTCAGCATTCGTCATAATCATTCAGACAACTCAAAACATTTGTGAGGCAATCTACCATATGTCATCATTTCATGCTAGATGCCAGCAAGCTCCTCAATAAAGCATTCGTGTGTACAAAAGGCTAAGTCTAGAGCTCTTGCATTTGTCATGGAGGAAACAATGGATCCATATTCCCCAAAGAATGGTATAATGAAGTAGGTTGACTGAGTGTCTCAGTTCTTATGCATTTGTGTTGTTCACCTGAGAGAGAGTGCTCGATTACCAGTTGGAACCTTCAAACGTTGTTGAGGGCCGAGTTTTGATCATTTACGTCACTGGATCCTGGCTGAAAAAGAGAGTTTGTGTGGTTGTTGCAAAGAATGTGTTTGTGGATCATTGTTTTTGAAAGAAGAGGGATCGTTGTAGGGAGAATCTCTATAGGATCGAAAGAATGAGAGAATGGAGTGTTGAGAAGATTTGTTGCTGATGTAGACTAAGAGAGCCATATTCAGAGTCAAAGAGCATTTGGGGTTGTTCCTATAACCCCAAACCCTAAACCAAAACGCAAAAAGTAAACGAAATTTGCAAGAGGTGGAAACACGGATGGAACATTATCGCTCTGGGATCAGAAGCAAATGCAAGAATACACCAAAAGGCAAGCAATCCCAAATGTGCTGCCGAGCAAAAGGCAGCAGCACAAGGCATGGAAAGATGTGCACATATCTAATGGTATGCACATATTACCGAGGAAGAAACACCATCATGAGTCTCCAAAAATACAAACATACATAGAGGTGGCTGATATTTTCATTCATTTCAAGTTATCTATTGTCCTTTTAAGTGGTTGTTTTTCCTATATAGTCTATTGTATGATATCTCCCTAACAGAATTAATAGAATTGCTTATATATTTTATTTGGTTTTCTAGCAAAAGTAGGGGAATTGCTTATGCACTTTGTTACGTTTTTTTGCATTTCCCTCCACTACCCACACTGCTCTCTATGTTGTAGAGATTAGAGACATGTATAATCCATTGCTTATGCAGTTGCCAACCACACAACAAGTCACAAAGTATAGATTAAAGTAGGAGCTCAATTTTGACATTCTTTCAGTAAGAAAGGTCACATAGGCAACACTTTACTTATAGACGTGAGACATAGACAAAGCACATAGGCACCCACACTTTGCACATCACAACAAAAACATAATAAAAGGATTAAGCCACTTGACCGTTGTATGATATGAACATGTTGTACGGTTTTAGAAAAAGGGAGTTTAGGATAATGAGATTTGTGGAGGAGGTCTCAAAGGGTAATGAACATGAGTCCTTTCATTCATAAACAATCTAAGCATCTCCTCTTCACTTAACATTTCCATCTCAGACCCACAAAATCAAGTCCAAAGCCTAGAATAGCATCTCACATTTCCATATGGAGCACTATGATGGAGCAGATCATAACAGCTCCAAAAGGTTTCAGCTGCTACAGCTGAAAATAAAGATCACATAAACTAAAACACGCGAAGGCGGCTGGCTTACTCTATAAGAACGTCTTCCACATGCTAACAAGTTCAAGTGCTGCTGAGGATCAAGAGTAAGCACGTGACATAACATATCAAGAGTAAGCTCAACATAACATATCCCCGTGAAGTGAGATAGCACGCTATGCTCAACATAGAACTTGGGAGAAATTAAGAGAAGATAATCTTATGCTTAACATAGAACTCGGGAGAAATTAAGAGAATATCTTATGCTTAAAATAGAACTCGTGAGAATTCAAGAGAATATCTTATGCTTGGCATAACATAGCCACTTAAACATTGAAGAGGTGATATGCTCAGCATAAGACTTGGGAGCGAGGAAGAAAGGTTTCTATGCTGAGCATAGGCAATAGTTGCAAAATAAAAGAATTTTCTATGCTTAGCAAAGAAAATGGTTTTTTTTTTTTTGACTTGGACTTAAAAATGTTTAAAAACCTAAAAGTAGAATAATAAGCAGTATGATCAATATCAGTAACTGAGCTGATTCGCAAGTTGCAATATAAGAGAGGAGATAGTTGGCTGGATTGCTACACCATATAATTATATGTTGTTACAACAACCCAACGAATTGAGATGACAACAAGTACAAAACGTAGCAAGTTAATTTGTAGAGAAGTCCCATAAATCTTATATTCTGCATGCAACATCGAACCCTTATGCGAAGCTGTCTATCATAAACCCCACAGGCAGCAGGATGCTAGTTAACTAAACAGGTTGCAAGACGTATCACGTGCAAGGTGGCCATGGCTGATGAGTTGCATACTTTGTAGCCATATAGTCCTCTGAAATTAGTTCCTCCAAGATGTTCTGGATATCATTCGCCTGCTTTGTTGGTGATAAGGGGCCACATGAAACCCCAGGATATGACTGCAGCTAGTAGAACGGAACAGTTCACAATATGTGGACAGATCATGCCTGCTCCAATATACACAAGGCTGAAGTCGAAATTGAATCTGCCAGCACAGGCAGCAACAGTAACAACAATGTAAACACTATATGCTGAATATGGAATCTGAAATACGTATGCTTTTAAGGTTGTACTCCCACTATTTGTGAATGCCCAACGTCCACAGGTTCTAAAAACATATTCACACCTATTATCTAGAGCTTTTAACCCAAGGCTAGGGAAGCTATCGAATCCGCAGGTAGCGTCGCCTTTGCCGTTGTAAAACCATTTGAAGAAACTCCATAAAAAGCTGACCACAAAATTCTTTCCAAGAGACCTAACCTGTTTCCTGAGGCAGCAGTAGCAGCAGGAACAAATATTATGAGGAGTAAATTGACATCCTTCGCATTATATACTATACGTGCTGCATGCTTATTCTCAGAATAAAATGTGCACTGATCGACTCACAGGTATATGAAAGTCAAAACTACAATGAATCAAGAAAGTCGGAATTTCCAGAATAATGCGACGTTTAATGCTTCAATATTGTGACTTACTTTGCGATTTTAGCACCTTGCGGAGTGTGGAAGCTGTTGATGAGGACGGCCGTTGCTGTACCACTTGGGTATGTGAGCTTGTACTTTAGAATCATAATCTGCAAAGTTTTGCATGTTAATCACTTTCTCTACTCCCTCTCCTTGCCTCATGAAATCACTAGCTACGACTAATTTAACAAATCAACTGATGAGCCACAAAGTGTGTAATAACCTAACCTTTCGGAGAGGAACAAGCACCAAGACGCCAAGGAAACTGACGGTGAAGAGAAATGCAATGATCCATCCCAGCGAAAGTTTCTTGACATCATCTGCGTGGTTTCCTGGATAGTTTGGTCCAATGCGGTTGTAGGTTTTTGGGTCCAGGCCCAGCATGTACGACCCGAATCCTCTTGGGAGGGTAACGTATATACAGAAAGAAAGTTCAGTCACCTAGCACAAATCGAATCAATGCAGAAGAAAGTACGCTACACTAGTC
Organism: Diphasiastrum complanatum; assembly: GCA_029204225.1. Classification (NCBI taxonomy): domain Eukaryota; kingdom Viridiplantae; phylum Streptophyta; class Lycopodiopsida; order Lycopodiales; family Lycopodiaceae; genus Diphasiastrum; species Diphasiastrum complanatum. The sequence goes on along the minus strand of CM055111.1, from coordinate 13,215,837 downwards.
TGTCAAATTTAGATTTGATATTAGCCAGCGGACACATTCAGCGATGGGGTGACTCCCACTGTCAGGCTCAGTTTGTGGGTTATGATGGAGAAGAAACCTCCTAGCACCACGCTTACAACTAGCGACCTGATGGTGATTTGTTCCTACCAATGAGGCACTGCAGTTTCAGCAAACATGTCCTCCACAGAGAACTGCTCATCGCCCTTCCCATTAAGTCCGCTGGTGAGCTGCTTGGAGCTGTCAGCATGCTGCCACTGCCCATCCGATCCGCCTTTCTTGTTGACGTACTTTAACCCATCCTTTGCATCCTTATCATCATAATGATAATGATAATCATTCAGGTTTTTTACATCTGCCTCTGCCCTGGCCGTTCCCTGCGATTGCGAGAACTGGTGAACATCCTTTGTGCGATGCCCACCACCCTCCAGTTCCATATTGCTGTTTTGCATCTCAACCGCTATCAAGCTCATGAAAATTTACTAAAAGCAAGATATAGTCAGTAGCTGCTGCTTGTATTGATCAGTCACTAACTCCTCCTCTTTAGATCATGCTCATGTGTTGGGCTGAGGCTGATCATTCCTCCGCACCCAGTTGAATGAGTGTAATTAGCGCTCATATGGAGCACTCACCACATGCTCACAAGAAAAATGAGACAGGTTCCTGTATAGGAAAAAAAGGAAGTTTCCCTAGATTAAAATGAACTAAAATAGGGAATTTCCATACTAGGAAAAGTGGTTCTTTTCCTAAAAATCAAATCTAGGAAAAATGCATACATTTTACCTATATAGGAAAAATCATCCAGGAAAAAAATTCCCTAGATGATTATCCCTATATAGGAAAAAATTTGTGCCACTTTTCCTAGTATGGAAATTCCCTAGTTGTGCTCATTTCAATCCAGGGAAATTTATAGGAAAACTTTTCTATTCACCAACTAAACAATTTATGCTCATTTCAATCTAGGTAAACTTCTAGGGAAAGATCCCTATATAAATATTAAACCAAGACAAGACTCTTAGTCTAACACGTAGAACTAGTTCATACCAACAGATTATTACCTACAGACGCCAATCGGCCTAATATAATAGCAAATATAAACTGTAGTTATTGATGTTTCCACATCATGATAATAGAAATCAAAACCTACAAGAGGCAAACAGCTAAAATTCTGATCTCCATGCTTGAGTAACATTTAAAGCAAATATAAACTGTAGTTATTGTTGTTTCCACATCATGATAATAGAAATCAAAACCTACAAGAGGCAAACAGCTAAAATTATGATCTCCATGCTTGCGTACCATATAAAGCTGGAGAGGTGATCTTATCAATGTACTGAATCACATATCTTTCTTATGTTTCCCTTGGAGCCTATAAGGAGTTGGCATTACCGAAATTTATGATTGAGATTATGAATTGAGCGGTGAAAGCAGATGCGTCGCCTGCAAATTTTTCCACTAGCAAACGGAATGCAGTGAGCTCTACCGATAGTGTAAATTCCTGCATTTCTAAAGATGTGTTACATAATACCAAAGCGAATAAGTGCACGGCCTACATTCAGCAATCTAGAACTGGAGAAGTGCCAGAAATTCTTCAAAGTGGTGTAGATAGAATATAGAAAATGCTTGATAAGGTATGGTAAAGATTAGAAGAAAGGTTTGAAGAGGATGCAGATCAAACATGGCAACCATATCGAGAACATTAAGGCTCGCGGCTGCAAATTTGGCTATGAGAGTTTGTAGAGTGTCAGAATGCTTCGGAACCGATACTATATCTTTAGATCATGACAAAAATCCATCCCTTCACCCAATGGGCTGCCCACAGAACGGGCCTCCGATCTGCCCATTATATGATATATTCCAACAGCAACGTCAACAAAGTGATGGAATTAGACTGACATGATCAGATGTTTGTAGATGCAAGGATATCTTACCATGGTTGACACATCACGAGCAGCGAGTGCTACAATATCAGCACACGATACCTTTCCCGGACATTCTTTCTCGAGCTGTGCTATGATTTCTTCAATCACGTTGAATCCTCGAAGACCTAAACTCACAGATGATGCCTTCTCAAGTTGAGTTTTTCCACTATCAGTTGAGCTCAGCAATATGGAGCCATCACAACCCTGGAAAATAACAATACCAAAACCTTAAATCTAATCAACCATTCAATTTTGCGCTCTCTCTCTCTCTCTCTCTCTCTCTCTCTCTCTCTCTCTCTCTCTCTCTCTCTCTCTCTCTCTCTCTCTCTTCCCCCAAAATCAACTGCTTACCCTGGTCATGCAGTCGTGGAAGTGCAGGCAAAGAAGGGCTGGACCAAGAGTGACATCACTCGATATAAAAGTTGAGACTACATTACATACGACGGGCTCCACTTGTGGACAAATCGAATCATAAAAGTTGAACGTCATCGGAAGAGAATTCTGGGTTGCTAGTGTCGATAGGCTGGAAGTAACCAGACATAGTAAGAGCATGCTCGGAAGAATATCACATCCCGTTCCCAGTCTGTGCACTTTCAACATTTTGATAACAAATCGCTGCAGCTATGTCAAGTTTAATTTTAGAAACTCCAACTTTAGATATGTTCGTGTATGATGAACATTGCATACACAACAATCAAATCAAGTAGGATAAACTCAAAGCTGCATGAGGGTTTATGATACATTCCATCTCTTTTATTGAGGGGCAGGCCTGCTACTGTATATATTTTTTCGAAAATTGCCTTTATAATTATATCCATGCATGAACTGTCAATGACATTCAAAGAATAGAATGCGGTACGTACCGTAAATGCAATCCGAAATCTACGAAGTTGCTCCAAAGATATTGTTCATGGCTATTGATTGAAAGTATCAGATGCGTAAAATGCTCATCATAATAACATCAACTTTAGAGAAGCAGTTAGAACGGTACTGACTTCCTACCTTGAAAGTAAGTGTACCAAAGGATTTTAAAGGATGACATGAAATTCACGATACAGGAATCTAGGCAATTGTACTAAGTTCAACATATTGCTTATGTGCTGCAAAACAAGTAAGGACTGGAAGCTTACTTTCTTCAAAACAGTCCACACAACCCCTTCAGTGCAAGGGGGAGTTGTAAGCGAGCCTAAGTGTCTGTAATAGGCTTTTCCAGAAATCTTCAAGTCTGTCATATCAAGTGAAGAGCCGAGCGTTCCACCCACCCTTCTCTTTAAGAGAGGATATCATATCCAAAACCTTTATTTGCAGAATGGGAAAACAAATTTGGACGAGTTATGAGACCAATAAAAGTGAAAGAGCATGATATCAGGAGAAGCGATTTAGCATATTGATCAGAAAATGCAAGTAATGGTGGCACCTTTTCAAAGATGTGATCTCTTTTGCCGTACGTGTAGAGTAGTGATATAGCTGCAATTCGACTACCATCAGGTGTCCTATGCACCAGATGAATCTCCAGTGGAAATCTGAGTCTATGGTCATCTCAGATCCAAGTACAGATTCTTTCAAGCATCTAGACTTTATATTTGACTCACAAGTCTTCTCCACACAGCTTTGCGAAGGAAAATAAGGAGCTTAAGGTGTGTTTTCAGACAAATGGCCTCACCTTATTCCGTTCACAATGTGCTCACTTGGAATATGCGTATGATATTGATACAGTATGTGTTCAGTGGAGTTAACCATGATGCCACCGGCGTCAGGCCCAAAGTTTAGCTGTCAATCAAGCATTAAGGAGTGAGTCCATATTTCAAGTTTACCAACAAGGCTCTTATAATGCCCAAGAATATTTGCGTACTTTCTCTAAACGATCTACTGGAATTTGATAAACAGTCTACTGAGATTCCATCTTGATGCCTGTTTTCATATTATATGGTGAGGAGATATCGTGAGATGAATCTAATATCAAATAAATCAAGATAGCATAACTCCGTAACTCGCAACAGCTACAGACAACAAACACCAGAGAAGCAAGTATCTATTTTACCGCCACATTAAAGGGCCCAACACTAGCAATAAATGGCTGATTACGAGAATAGTTTGTTCGCAACGTCCTTAGGCTACATCGTTTATAGCTTCAAGCGATGATATGTTGATTGGTGACGGATTCATGCCTACTTTGCACAGTCTCCAAGTTTCTTTAAGATCCCCCCAGTGGCTAGGTCCGTTAGGACCATTGGAGTGATTCAACAATTAAATCCTGATGATGGCAACACAAGCGGGGCTGAAAAGTAAGCTGCCTTACAAGATCTGACGAAATACTAAGCTACTTCACGAGAAAGAATTGATATGTAGCTTAAAGACCAGAGAGAGAACATGATATAAAATATAAGTAATCTAATTAGAATGGCTATCATTGATATATATGCAGATTTATCAATCAATGTTTAAACATATAATACAGTTACAGTCTTAGAATTGACGCTTACCAGAATCTTTACAGCTTGTGGAGTACTGAAGATAGATCATGAAAAACAAAGCCAATGTCGATGCAAGGAAGCTGGAATGGAACCCGAAACGTTCCATGCTGATTCGAACTAAGCAGTCTCAGGCTTCCATGCTGATTTGAACTAAGCAGTCTCAGGCTTCACGTTGTGAGACATAAAAATACTGGAAACATCTACTTCAATGGCTATAAGATTTGCTCGTTTTCACATGACAGTGTAGATGATCAATTGCATAGTTATGCATTATAAAAGATGTGGGCAAAAGATTCTCATGCCGACTGAGGAGCTTGTGATTCCTTACCAAGAAGAATGTCATCATCTTCCCGGGCTCCCTCTGTTGCTTAATGGATAGTTGGGCTTTTATGTGCGTAATGAATAGTTGGACTTTTATGACACCACCATTATAAAACAAATATTCATTTGAAAAACTCAAGATTTGAAAAACTAAAACCTTAGGTCCTAGTAGTGCTACCCATTCTGCTGATGTGATTCTACTGGCTGTAAATCTCCTTTCCATCAACTGTCAGTTTCTGGAGGAATGTGTTAAGAAATAACTGGAGGTGAGATATTATGGAGGTCAGTGCAACAAATCTGCCTACGACTGAAAGTGTTGACACCCTATTATCTTCACAGAGAAATCAGCTTCTTAGATTAGGTTTTCTTTCAGAGATAACGTGATGAGCTGTATTATAGACAACCTTGACACTGGCTGGCTGTACATAAGCATAGATTCTAGAAAGCTCCTCTGTTTGCAATGCATTTCAGTCGTTTTCTCTGTGCCTTGCATTTCCGTGCCCAATATTTTAGCTTGCAAACATCCAGGTCTAGTAGGAAGTTGTTAACGTGAAGCGCATTAGAAATCAAAGTTCCTCTAACGTAAAAACGTACTACCCCAGTGGCTACTTATAGATCAGTCGTAAGTGTTGTAAATCTTTACAAGCTTTACTTTCGGCGCCACTGGCGCCAGCATTGTCCCCGGTGCCAGCATCGCCCCTGCTGCTCCCGGCACCACTGTGACCAGAATCCAGGTGGCGCCAAGTTCCTATGGCTGAAAATCTTTGATCAGTTCTAGCGAAGTGCAGAGAGCTCAGATCGATGTGCAATCACCTCACACGATCTAGGCATGATTAAAGGAAGCCTTGGGGATCAATAAATTTTAGAGAGGGAGAATCCTAGAGAGAGAAAAACGTGCTTTACCAGTGTGGGTAGAGTACTTGGTATGAGGGGAGGTGACGAATCCCACCAATAATATAGGCGGAGTGCGGGTTGCGACTCAGGGCAAGCTCCAACCAAGTCTCAGCCTCCCTTGCTGGAATGTTGTCCTGGCACTCGCCTTGGCATGCCAATGCCTTAGAGACTAGGGCCGGTCACACACTTGAAATGTAACCTTCTCAGATTTATCAATAAAGTGAGATTTTTCTCAAACTGACTCTGATTACCTTCTAGGTTTTAGTGTTCGATAAAAGCGCCAGTTGTAAGGCCGCTTCAAACTTTTTAATTTGGCACAAAGCTGAGGGTCGTATCCCGAGACGCCGGCGGTATGCCATCGGGACCATTCGGTCCGTGGCGCCAGCGGTATGCTATCGGGACCATTTGGTCCGGGAACTGGTTGTCTCCATATCTGTCGCAGCTTGTGGTTCTGAGTGTTCCTTGCATGAACGTGAATGGGTTAACAGCTCTTGGGGAACGGGCTCTAACATGTCGGCTGAGTTGGATGGCTTGCTTGGGTGGAAGTTACCTGTTTATGGTTGTCCAGTCTGGCGTGGCGCCAGGTTGGCTTCCAGCGCTCGTGATGAAGCGTTCAGTTGGTTAAGTCTGATGTAAGTCATACCGCTTGCTTGGAATGGATGTTACTCGTTTGTAACGAAGCTTTGAGTTGGTTAAGTTTGATGTATGTCGGGCGGCTTGCTTGGAGGGAAGTCACCCACATCAGGACCCCCGATCTGGCATGGCGCCAGGTTGGATCTTAATGTTGGTTTCGGAACTTTAAGTTGGTTAAGTCTGATCGTTGTTGGCGAGTTGGCTGCTTGTATGTCGAGTGGGTTTGGATGGCAAGAGTTGAAGGTTGGGAAACTAAGTCGTTGTTCCCGGCTCCCTATGGGATGCCTGCGCTACATGTGGTATCAGAACTGACTTGCCGATCAACTATGCGGATCTCACGGAAATGGCCACTGTTTGAGGTTCATCAAGACAACTATTGTGCAAGGTGCTACCCACAGTGTAAGCACGGGTGCGTCCACGGTCGGGGTGGTCGGCAGAACCGGGGACTTGATGAGTCAAGTTGTTGCCCTTGAGGTATAAGCACGGTCAGTTCTCGCGGTTCGGGCCTGGCGTTGTCTGCACGTAGGACAGATGAGGCAGTGTGCTGCCATTAGGTTGGTGTAAGCACAGTCTGTGCCTTGTGGGGTGCGGAGCGACATATTCGAATTGTACGAGTTAACCATTGATACAGAGATGCTGCTCAAATTCGGGTGTAAAGCATGGGTGGTTATCTACCGGTGCGGGATAGCTGCCGATCGTTTAGCTATAAGGGCTATCGATCAAAAAGTGGTGGGGCATGACTGAGGCAATGTGCTGCTTAATGGTGAAAGCACGGATAGTTGGAGGGGTGTTTTCTGTGGGCTGATTCTGTGATCGATCTGTATGGGCGTGGCCAGGCAAAGGTCCTTTGGCAGGACTATCTCAAAGGGGGACCTTGTCTTTGTTACCTGTTAGTAAACCTGCCTTAGTGTCTTGCTTGCATGTATTCGTGGTGAGTCCTAGTACTCGTGCTTTGCCTAGTTTGCATGATTGCTTGTGATACAAGAAGCTGATGGCTCGAGAAGAAACCTTTCTTTTGAAGGCTGACACCATCAAACAAAGAGGACTACAGAATCTGTGGGGCGGATTTGCAGTTCAAGTACATGCACGTGAACGGCAACGAAACGACTGAATGTTTGCAAAGGATGGATGACTAGCCTGTTTCTTGGGTTAGTTTCATTTGCGACGATGCCCACCAGACGCAAGCATGAAGTCAGAAGTTGGAAAGGGCAATTTCAAGGGAGATCTTCTATGGAGCAGTTGGTCTTCATTTGGGATGGCTACCTTCGGAACTGAAACTCACTGAGCATGGGTGATATCCAGTATCAGTTAGGTTTTTCCTCAAAGGGGAAAAGACTAGGATCCTCTTCAGAGATTGGCAACAAGTTGGATTGAGCCATAATCCTAGCATATGGGAAGCAAATTGTTGCAAAGGCTTTTTGTCTGAGAACTCTACTCTAAGTCCGATCAACTGTTTTTATAAGTGGAGGGGAACTATCACACACACCTCTCTCTTGGGACAAATTTTGAATGAAAGTTGATCAAAACGGGGGCAAATTCAAGGTGACCTAGCCATACTCACATGAGGAGACTGGCAAACTTTGGACCTAATAAGTTGACAAGTTTTTGTTGTGGAAAGGAAAGCTTGTTATAGGCTTTCTCTAGACCAGCAATAATGAGGAGACATAATGAGTATGCTGACTTGTGTTACGTGTAAGACAGCTGATCAATGAAGGAACTGTGAAAGTCGAGTCTTGCACGAGAGACTTGGTACTTTGAACGGACGCTAAGGGACAGTTCGAGTTGAGATCGGACTAGTGCAAACTCTGGGTGCATGTGTCTGATTCAAAGAGAGCTACTTGAAGCCAAGCTAGATGTACACTTCTTGTTTTGACTGTGAGGCAACTGACCAGTTATGGAATTGTAAAAGTCAAGTTTTGCACGACGGACATGGCGCTTCAAACGAACGTGAAGAGATAGTTCGTATGCGAATCAAACTGATGCGACCCCTTGGCTCTTCACGAGGTCAATGGTTACATTTGGATTGAATTCAAAGACAACTACTTCAAGCTAAGTGAGAGGTGCATTGCAGAGTACTCAATCTTTGCCTACCTCAAAGAGCCAAAAATAAAAAGTATCAAGATCAGGCTGGGACAAGGAGAGAAATCAAGGAGCAGAAGCAACAAGGCATGGAGTGGACCATAAAGTGGGCAATTAAACGATAAATCCTTTGGCTCAAGGAGCCTTGATACCTGTGCGGAACTGATCAAATCTGGAGCTTAGGGAGCTCAACACAAAGTGCATCAAGGACAAATCAGGAGCTCAAAGGAGTTCCAAAGTCAAAACTCAGAAGCAACAGGGGCAAACATTTCACAGAAAGGCCTGTGTCACCAGTTAATAAGGTTCTTGGGTTTTACGTAAGCGATATAAAATCTACGCTTTTCCCAGACAAAGAGATATTTTCAAGTTATGTAATTTTTCAGTACAAAGAGCTGAGCCCCCAACTTATGGTGTGCCAGCTTCAATGTTAATAAAAAGTGGCCAATAAATTGAGTACTGTGCCAAGTAGCTTAAATCTATAGCTATTTTAATTAGGAGACACCTTTACTTTATTCTGACATCTGATGAGGACATCAGATTTTATAAAGGTGGGGTGGATGTTGTAAAGCTACATTTACAAGCTTTTTATTTCGGCGCCACTAGCGCTAGCATTGTCCTTGGCGCCAGCAACGCCCCTACTGCTCCCGGCGCCAATGGCGCCGGCGCCACTCCTGACACCACTGTGACCAGAATCCAGCTCACACTAAGTTCCTATGGCTGAAAACCTTTGATCGGTTCTAGCGAAGTATAGAGAGCTCAGATCGATGTGCAATCACCTCACACGATCTAGGCATGATTAAAGAAAGCCTGGGGATCAATAAATTCTAGAGAGAGAAATGACTTTCTAGAGAGAGAAAAACATGATTTACCAGCCTGGGTAGAGTACTTGGTATGAGGGGAGGTGGCAAATCCCACCAATACTATAGGGGGAGTGCGGGTTGCGACTCAGGGCAAGCTCCAACCAAGTCTCAGCCTCCCTTGCTGGAATGTTGTCCTGGCACTCGCCTTGGCATGCCAGCGCCCCGGAGACTAGGGTCGGTCGGGCGGCTTGCTTGGAGGGAAGTTACCCACATCAAGACCCCCGATCTGGCATGGCACCAGGTTGGATCTCAATGTTGGTTTCGGAACTTCAAGTTGGTTAAGTCTTATCATTGTTGGCGAGTTGGCTGCTTGTATGTCAAGTCGGTTTGGATGGCAAGAGTTGAAGGCTGGGAAACTAAGTCGTGGTTCCCGGCTCCCTTTGGGATGCCTGCGCTACAATAAGCCATAGATGATGTTCAGATGGCGACCTACTGTACATTCTTCAAACTCATCAGAAATAGGTGGTCAGATTCTACAAAATGCATTCATTACAAATGCAGTTGTTTGTTTGTTAGACGGACTGCTCGGGCCATATCGCCCAGTTAATCAGATTTATATTCTTCATCATAGCTTTACCCTTCTCATGACTAAGGATACCTAGCAGTTGATCTTTTCTTGCAAAGAACTTGCATTGACTGTAAAGTATAGAACATTGATTCACAAGCTGCAATTTAAACAACTAAAGAGAGAGAGAGAGAGAGAGAGAACGTGCCTGCGATGGCGGACAATCACCATGATCAGCATGCGATGGTGGATGAGCGCGACGGTGGATGAGCGCAAGACGACGAGCGCAATGGTGGACAAAGAGAGAAGGGCGAGCAGAGGAGCAGAGTAGCACAGGGAAGTATGGTCCGAAGAGCTCCAAAAGTCCCAAAATCAAGACCCAATTCAAGAATCGAAGAGCTCCAAAAGCCCCAAAATCTCAATCTCTTTCTCTAGATAGCCACCATGGCAACCAATGAAAATCTTTAGTTACCTGGCGCAGAGCATCCACCTCCTGCATCCACCTCCTGCCCACTTGCAATTGGTGCGCCAGTGCCACACCTCATGTCATCCATCCATCGAGATGGCTCGTGCTCGCCACCTCACGCAGGTGGTTTCAGCACTTTTCATTCCTTAGCCTTTAGGTACCCCGACTGCGCCATGGAAGGGCGAGAGAGAACGTGAGATAGTGCTGGCAAACTCTTTTTTGAGTTATTCTCGGAAAGGGCTCTAATTACAAAGATTCTAGATTATTTTAAGACAATTACTCATAACAGGGTTCCTATGCTAATCTAAAAAAGTCATCAATATTTTATCATACTGGTTTTTGAGAAATTGTGTTGGTTTTCATGTCTATACTTTACAGGTTTTTTCGCGCATTCGCACGTGCATGAGAGAGAGAGAGAGAGAGAGAGAGAGAGAGAGAGAGAGAGAGAGAGAGAGAGAGAGAGAGAGAGAGAGAGAGAGAGGGGGGGGGGGGGGGGGGGGGTGGGGGGGGGGATCTAAAAGAAATTGTGCTTTCTCACTCATAGAAATCGAATTCAAGTTACCTCAAGTGATAAAAATGAAATTTGAGCAATAAATCCACCAGTAAGGCCAAATTTGATTTGATCACTCAATCGACAACCTCAAGTAAAAAAGGCTAAATTTGAGATACTTGAAGTTACAGACATCAAATTTGACAATCTCATATGGTAGGGACCAATTCAATCGATGAGAGGTGGAACTTGAGAAATTTGAATATACCAAACTAAATTTTGGTCGATTTTAATCATTTAGTAAGTCATGTCTATTGACGAGAACCAAATTTGAGTTTTCTCATGTGTGGCACAAATTCAAGTTATCTTGAGTGATAGACATCAATTTTGAGCTATCTTGAGTGATAGGAGCTACTTTCCTCAAAAATAGATCAAACTCTAGCAAATTGAATATCCTAAACTCGAGATTCATCGAAAACTTGTAGCATAGGCATATCAATCTATCTCGAGCAATAAACATCAAATTTGAGCTATTTAAATGTCCTAAATTAAATATTTCCTCTAATTTGATCACTCAATGGACAATTTGAAGTGATGAGGGCAAAATTGACCTATCTTGAATGTTAGACATCGAGTTTGAGCTATCATGGGTGATAGATATCAATTTGAGCCATCTCAAGTGATAGGGGCCAATTCAATAATGAGGGATCAAATCCGATTTATCTTTCAAATACGATGTCAGGTGATAAGGACCACATCAATTTGATTCATTTGAATATCCTAGACTCAAGCTTCCTCTACTTTTATCACTCAATGGACAATTTTGAGTGATAAGATCCAAAATCCAACTACCTCGATTGATAGATATAAAATTTGAGCTACCCCATAGGTAGGGGTCAATTCCATCAATAAGGGATGAAACTCAAGCAATCTAAATGTACCAGATTTGAAATCGGTTGAATTTGATCACTCAATGAGCCATGTCGACTGATAAGGACCAAAATCATATGTTGCACGATAAATTTGAGCTATCTTAGCCATATATATGAAATTTGAGCTATCTAATTGTCTTAAATTCAAGATTCCTTTGATTTAATTACTCAATGGGTGATGAGGGCCAAAATTGAGTGATCTCATCAAATTTGGATTATCTGATGTGGTAGGGATAGATTTTATCTATAAAAGGTTGAACTCAAGCAATCTAAATGTACTAAACTCGATATTGGTCAATGAGCCTTGTATAGCTATTTTGAGTCGATCCTTGGCAGAGGGACTAAGTGGATTATGGCTCCATGTGAACAACAATGGAAGGAGTGCAAGAGCAAGCTAGAGCAACTAGAGTATGATCCACATGAACACCAATTGGAGGAGAGCTAGAGCAAGCTATGTGTTTGGTTGTACAACCAATGTCCATAGAAATAAGTTATACGATAGCTCTGTTGGAATTCGATGCTCAGTCTTAAATCCATTTGTTAATGATCATCCTGAAACCTTTACAAGACCAAGAAAATAGAAGGCTCGAGTTTTTTCTTAACAGAAAAAATTCCAACCCTAGGTCGGGTCGAATCGGTTCGGATTTTTCCGAACCTTCAATAAATTATCTGAGTGCCATTGAACATGAGCGGGTCTAATTTTTCCGACCCCGAGAAATTCGGGGTATCCACTCCCAGCTTTTGCACAACCTACTGATTTCGACAAACTCTAGTAAGTGTATCTTCTTGGGATACAATGAGGAATAGAAAGCTTATAGACTATATGATCTTACAAGCATGAAGAGGATCATTAGTCGGCATGTGATGTTTGATGTGGATCACATGCCTCATGTGGTGAAACATGAGAAGGAAGGAACAATTGAATTCATCCCAATACTTGATGCAAAGCATGAAAAATCTTAATCCAACTGGGAAGACACTCACGATGATCATATGGATTATAAAGTCCTCACACACATGATACTAGTCTAAGCATACTGATAGAACACCAACACAAGGGAACGGGTGGTGGATAAACCAGCCCAACCAAACCTAGATCGTACGGATCTAGCCCCCGAGATCAATCACAGTCATGGAAAGAGAAATCACACTAGAAGCATGTAGCTACCAATCACAAAATCAAGCATACACTAGTGAGAGCCCAATAGGTATACTTATACCCTCCAAGGCCAATGCACAACTAGTAGTGCATTGTGACACCTCACTGGACACCTCTGCAGCCTATTTGGGCCACGTCATCCAGTTCCCTAATGACTCACTGATAGACCCATATGAACTCCACCACCATGTGTTTAGGCCTACAAACATTAATTATGACCATGTACTCATAATGGCCCCAATTCCCTTATAGTCATGATTACCAGTCCCTAGCGTGGACATGCTACCCGAGACCAGTCATGGGCATGACATGGATGATCAAATGGTTGATCAAGACAAGGAATGTGATGAGACAAGGAAGTGGAAGGAAGAAGGAAAATTGAGCTACGATTGTCTGGTTCTCAAGGTTCATCTAATTTCATTCACTCTTGAGTGGTGTGTACTCTTCATCACACCAGTAACCGCAACATAGATTGTTGATGCCTCTTGGTACACCTCTTGGTACAATGCATCCTTTATGTCCATCTTCAATATATACCACATTATAGATTGCAGAAGTTTCTTGCATCATTTACACATGTTTCTTGCATCTTTGGCGTGTTGTTGATTTATGTTGAGCTTCAATATAAACCACATTACGGATTGTTGATGCTTCCTTGTACAACACATCTTCAGTGTGCCCGTACTTTTTTTTGAGCTTCAATATGAACCACAATATGGATTGTTGATGCTTCTGGGTACAACACATCTCTGGTGTGTTGTTGTTGTATGTCAAGCTTCAGTATAAACCATAGTATGGATGATGGATTCTTTGTACAACACACCTTCAATGTGTTGCTACCTTTTGTTGAGCTTCAATATGAACCACAATATGGATTGTTGATGCTTCTGGGTACAATGCGTCTTTGATGTCTTGCTACTTTATGTTGAGCTTCAGTACAAACTACAATAACCACATTGGAGATCGCAAGGTGCTTCTTGGTACAACACATCCTTCGATGTGTTGCTGCTTTTTTTTTAGCTTCAATATGAACTATAGTATGGATTGCTGATGCACCTTGGTGCAACATGTCTTTGATGTGTTGCTACGTCCTATTGAGCTTATGTACAAACCACAATAACCACAGTAGAGATTGCACATACTTCAGGATACATCACATCCTTTGATGTGTTGTTGTTTTATATCAAGCTTCAACATGAACCACAATATGGATATGTGATTAGTTTTTTTGAAATATAAACCGGCAAACGGGAAAGTATATCCATGGATTTTATAGTATGCCTACCTAGGACCTCGAAAGGTCCTGATGACATATGAGTCATAGTTGATCATTTGACCATAATAGCTCACTTTGTTTTGACCAAAACAATCATTATAGCACTAGAATTAGCAAGGTTGTTCATAGACATGCTATTTTTATTATGTAACAATCATCTTTTTGGCACACTCAATGACCAAAATAATAAGTTTGATGGGGATTTTTGGAGAGCACTATTCCATCACCTCCATACCAAATTGAATATGAGTACAACAGACCATCCACATTATCTACAACCAGACTTTCAAACAAAAAGGTGAAAGCAAACGATAGAGGATATGCTTTGAGCATACATCAGCAAAAGTCAAATTAATTGGGAAGAATAGTCTTTGATAGTAGAGTTTTCTTATAATAATGCCAGACATTTAGCTACGGAATATAGACCATTTATGTTGATGTATGGTTTTCAGCCATGCTCACCCAGAGACGAAGGGTTCAAGCATGAAAAAGTTGAAATAGCCGAATAAAAGACCTAAACCAGATGGTAGAACATGGTAAAAGAAGCATGAAGCAAGCTGCTTAGGATCGAGCAAAACATTGTGTGAATTTGCACGATGGGACATTCAGTACTCTACTCGCAAAGACGTCTTTTTTAAAATTTCAGCTAACTCTAGAATTCTAAAAAAGAGAGTGTGTGCCAAGTCATCTCCTAGGTATTGTGGTCCTTGTACCATTATTAGAAGAATACAATGAGCTAGAACTTCCAAACAATACTAAAGACCAGCCAGTATTTCATGTTAGCCAATACAGAGGCCCATAAATTCTCATCAACGTCCACATGAACCATAAAGCATTCTTGATTATAGGGAGATGAAATATTACACTCTATATCAAAAATATCTGGTTAAGTGGAAGGATCTACCTATTGAGAATTTCACTTTAGAGAGATGTAGTGCTCATTGCAAACTATTTTCAGATTTGGTCATAGAGGACCAAGCCTGGCTCTCAAGGAGGATGGAGTATTATGAGACCATAACTTGGGCTAATCCAAGGGATCCATTAGGTGTAACAATCACTATAGAGCAAAGGGTAGTGTGAGAGATTTGCATGCATGCATACTTGGCAATAGGTATGAGGGCCAGCTTTGTCCCACAAGTCATATACTTGACAATATCAAGGTCAAACTGTTCAATAGCAATTAAATGGGACTCTCCACACAGTAGTAAATATATGCATGTAGACACTAGTCTAGGAGGGACACTTTCTAAAAGAGAATGCATTGGGTGTTCCAGACTAGCTTTGTCTTCCTATGGTTTCTTTCAACTAACAAAACACATTGTAATAGTTGATGTAGAATTGTTGGATGGTGACTTGCCCAAAGAGATGAGCATATAATATTTAGTGTTTACTTTATGGTGGAACTCACATTAGCCAGTTGACTATATGACACAAACTTATTGTTTTTAGATTATTCATGACATCGGTCTTATAGAATGAATTGAAAGCATTCAGAGTATGGAATTGATAGAGGATGTTGAGCTTAGTACACAAACATCCCAATCACTTATGGAAAACAGAGAAATAACTACAAATTTTGGCGATGCCCATGACAGTGGAGAAGTGGCTCGTTTGGATGGTAAGAGAGGTAGAAAGAAGTCAAAACTAGTTGATGAGATAGGTAATGTGCCTTTCACATTCCATTTGGATATTATGTTTTCAAATACAATGGTTTTCCTAAAGGGTAACTAGGGACTTTCCACTCCCAATGGTTTCCTTGCGTTGAAAATGCCCCATTGAGCCATTCAAACTAAAACAAAGGTTGTTTATGAAACGTGTAATCAAATATTATGGGTACTTAATGGAAAGGGTGATTTTATATTGCCAATGGCAACACCCTTTCCAAAGATAATGTAAAAGCCCTTTAACAAATGTAGGTTCTTTTTTCATTGCTTCTCCATGTTGTGTATTTCGATCCATCCCTTGTGATGATCAGACACTTAGGCTTCCATATGTGTGTGCAAAAAATGCTATATGATCTCTTAGTATGTGCTGCACATGTCAAAATCGTAATGTCAGTCTTATGCTTGGATTGAAATATATAGGGAAAATTAAAAGCATCTCGAAGCATTTATACTAACCATGTAATGAGTGATGTGATCTTCTCTCCATGCTTTTGATACTACATCAACAAACTCAACACAAGTCTTTTGTACAACTTTCTTATCAATATCAAAAAATTGATCTTTTTTCTTCAAATTTCAATCATACTATAAAGCTTCCTCCATACATCTAGTTTTGTCGCTCTTCTCAAAGTCTGAGTTGCAGCAATAATATTTGTCTAGACTGAGTGTTGAATATTAGAAGCCTTACCAGTGTGGTTTGATAGGATTGACGTGCTTTTGCTCCTCCTATGCTTGGCTTAGTAGGCATATTTATTGTCTTTCTTGAAAGCTTTTCATCTTTTTTTATTTTGACATCTCACTTTTGAAGTCCTACTTTTGATAAAATATCTTCTAATCGAGAGATAGCTTCCTTTGCGGATGATGCTGGCTTACTATTTCAAGCAAAATGTATATGAAGATAAATCAGCTTTTCTATTAATCTAACGTCTGCATGATGAGTGCAAACATGCACATTTTTCAAGGGAATAGGCAACACAGGCTTCCAGTTCGGATTTGCATATTCTCTAGTCGTTCCTATACTCCTAGTAACATCTTTTGCCTTTTCAATGCAGTACAAACAAGGGTGTTTAGATGTAGCACTATGCGAGACATTATACATGCATTTCGATGTTTTCAAATCACCTGCTAAGTGACATTCAACATTGAAGTCTTCAGCTCCTAGAACATTGAGAAATCCTCCAACCATATGGTCCTTGAGGATCCTAGGGTAAGATGTCCTAGAGAACATCCATGATAATATATCATGGTCCTCCTTCAGTACCTTTCCAAAGAATTAATCAAACTTAGTTTAATATGAATTAGTACTATCCATTGAATCTAATGTATCATTATTGGACTAGACACTAAATCTGAAATCATATATCATTATTGGACTAGACACTAAATCTGAAATCTCCTTGGTCCACTATTTGTGATAATGCACCATTCATGAGAGTTATACTAACCCTCTCCATCTTGTGCCCTTTCACAATTTCTCACCCATCTAACTTAAGTACTATGATTATTTTGCCATTCACCTTTTCAAAGGTTATATCATAGAATATGACGATGTTTCTTAGCAAGTAATCTAGATCAACAAATAAGTTGTTTGATGAATTATAAGATATTGATCTTCCATCAATTTCATACACCTCCTCAATATGTAATGGGGTACCAATGATCTTATGCATACCTATCTTATGCTACTAATGCAGATCTACAAAAAAGCAGATAGTTAGCAAAATATCATCGTAGTTGAAATAAATCCATATGTCATTGATCAAGTTACATAAATCAAAATATGCTTACTTGAATGCACGAATCCTTCTATTTCAATAACCTCCTTTTGAAAGAGTTTAAATATCCTTGCAACTTTGTCGCTTTCCCTTCTTATTCTCGGCCTTCTTCTTAGCCAATTCCACATCCATTAGCAATCGTAAATTTTCAATTTGAATGTTCTTTGACCTGTCAACAGAGTGGCTGGAAAGAAAAGCGTCTTAATTCTAATAGTATAACTAATGGTAGTGAATGATTTGGATAATCCAAGTAGTTGACAATATTATTTCCACAAAGTGGATTTTGTAAAGCTAAACTTCATTATAAATATGCCAAAAAGGAAGCAAAATATCACTCAAAGGGATGTATTTGAATATAATATAACACCCTTTGGCTTGAAAATTGCCACCATTACCTTCCAACTTATCCTATGTAGATTGTTATAAAGTGTTTTAAAGGAGGTTGACACAACTTTTATTGTTGATATCAATGTACACAAGCAAGACCAAAAGTCTCATATAAAAACCAAAGACTTGATTCTAAAACATTATTTAGAATAAGTTTGAAGTTGAATCATAAATTTTTATGATAAATTAAACCTTGCCACATATTTTTGGATTTTTGGAAAACGTGCATGGGGTTTCATTTGACGTAATGAATGTACAAGCTGTAGGGATATCTAGACATCAAAAGATGACACTACCAACATGGAGATTCCTTGCATAGGCAAATGCTATAGGGCCTTTATCCACAAGTTTCCATCATTGCAAAGTCAGTGTTACTCAAATTTTTCCACAAGGAATCTGTGGGGCCATTTGAATGTGAGGGGGCATTTAGTCGATCGAAGGAGGAACTGAGTATGGCACAAAGAATTTGATAGAACAAGTTTGAGTTGACATTTGTGTTGAATATAGATTGGAAGCCGAAGAGAGTGGGAGGAACTTTGTCCTAAAACGAAGGCAAGTGCCAAAGAAGATTTGCTTGTGAAAATGAAACATCGAACAAAGCTTGAAAAAGGTATGGACAAGTGATAGAGAATGGTATGCTCTAGTATGAATTTACATCAAAATACATTAATCCACCAAACGTTAGATGTTAACTGTGACTGTAGACACTATGGTTAGATCATTGGGAGTTGGGGAGGCCTCTTGAGTGGTGGGGGCAAGCAACTAAACAATATTGTTTTTTTTATTTTGATATTTTTCTTTATCCTACATGGCATTCCTTAAAGGGTCTTTTTGATATTGAGAACTCCTCTAATGAGTGTGAGAGATTCACATGCATGCAAACTTGGCCATACGTATAAAGGCCAGCGTTGTCCCACAAGTCATATGCTTGACAATATGAGGGTCAAACAGTTCAATAGCAATTAAATGGGACTCTCCACACAGTAGTAAATATATGCGTGTAGCATGGACAATAGGTGATAGTTAGGACTGCAAACCCCCATGCAAACTCACACACACTAGTCTAGCAGGGACACTTTTTATAAGAGAATGCAGGTGTTTGAGACTAGCTTTGTCTTCTTGTGGTTTCTCACAACATACAAAACACATTCTAATAGTTGATGTAGAATTGGTGGATGGTGCCTTGCCCAAAGAGATGAGCATATGATATTCAGTTTTTACAAATCATTTTAGGGTGGAACTCACATTAGCCAGTTGACTATATGACACAAACTTATTGTTTTTAGATTATTCATGACATAGGTCTTATAGAATGAATTGAAAGCATTCAGAGTATGGAATTGATAGAGGATGTTGAGCTTAGCACACAAACATCCCAATCACTTATGGAAAACGGAGAAATAACTACAAATGTTGGCGATGCCCATGACAGTGGAAAAGTGGCTCGTTTGGATGGTAAGAGAGGCAGAAAGAAGTCAACACTAGTTGATGAGATAGAGGTAATGTGCCTTTAACATTCCATTTGGACATTATTTTTTTGAATACGATGGTTTGCCTAAGGGTAAGTAGTTACTATTTTTGGCCACAAACCAGCTCTAATACCATGTGAAAATTTCAGATCCAAATATATCCAAAATGTTAGACCTAGCTAGAGAATGATTGCACTAAACACAAATTGCTTCCATGTTAAATAGTTCATTCACTAGTCGCTAGTTTGATAAAAAACACTAACCAAAATATACACATACACCAACCACACAACATAATCTCTGCCTCCATTTGGCCCCAGAATAGTCAAGTACAATGTTGACAAATTTTCACACTCCCTCTTCAGCTTTACTTGCTATTTTCAAAATAGATAAATTATATAAAGTGATGATGAATGATGCAAGATGGACTCCATTTACTATATCGATTATGATGTGTGTCATTGATCTTGCATAAGCCATTAGAAAGAAGACGTGCCCTAAAGAGGGAGTTAATTCTTAAGAGGGAGAATAAGTATCAAGTCAATTTGTAGTAGGTTCAAATTGATACAAGTATGAAAATTGTCACCATGACCTTCCAACTTATCCTATGTAGATTGTTAAAAAGTGTTTTAAAGGAGGTTTATACAACTTTTATTGTTGATATCAATGTACACAAGCAAGATCAAAAGCCTCATTTAAAAACCAAAGACTTGATTCTAGATCATTATTAAGAATAAGTTTGAAGCTCAATCATAAGCTTTTATGATAAATTAAGCTTTGCCACATATTTTTGGATTTTTGGAAAACGTGCATGGGGTTTCATTTGACGTAATGAATGTACAAGCTGTAGGGATATCTAGACATCAAAAGACGACACTACCAACATGGAGATTCTTTGCACAGGCAAATGCTATAGGGCCTTTATCCACAAGTTTCCATCATTGCAAAGTCAGTGTTACTCAAATTTTTCCACAAGGAATCTGTGGGGCCAATTGAATGTGAGGGGGCATTTAGTCGATCGAAGGAGGAATTGAGTATGGCACAAAGAACTTGATAGAACAAGTTTGAGTTGACATTTGTGTTGAATATAGATTGGAAGCCTAAGGGAGTGGGAGGAACTTCGTCCTAAAAGGAAGGCAAGTGCCAGAGAAAATTTGCTTGTGAAAATGAAGCATCGAACAAAGCTTGAAAAAGGTATGCACAAGTGATAGAGAATGGTATGCTCTAGTATGAATTCATCTGTATATTTTACATCAAAATACATTAGTCCACCAAACATTAGATCTTAACTGTGACTGTAGACACTATGGTTCGATCATTGGGAGTTGGGGAGGTCTCTTGAGTGGTGGGGACAAGCAAATAAACAATATTGTTTTTTTTTTTTTATATTTTTCTTTATCCTACATGGCATTCCATAAAGGGTCTTTTTGATATTGGAAACTCCTCTAACGCGTGTGAGAGATTCACATGCATGCATACTTGGCCATAGGTATGAAGGCCATCTTTGTCCCACAAGTCATATGCCTGACAATATGAGGGTCAAACAGTTCAATAGCAATTAAATGGGACTCTCCACACAATAGTAAATATATGCATGTAGCATGGACAATAGGTGATCATTAGAGGAAAGACCCTTTGTAAAGATTCTTTTTATATTTTTTCTCAAATTTTTCATACACATGGACCAATCAAAACACTCAAATTTGAAATCTACGTAACGTAAGTTTTTGAGTCCACATTTTGATTCCACACTAAAAATGGCATAACTTTTTAGTGGTAAGTCCACATTTAGCGGAGTTTAGTGCATTGGAAAGTGCTCAACAAGGGCTTTCCAATGATATGTTAGACGACATACTTCTAAGCTATCATTAAGAAGTTATGGCAAGTCAAAAGTATTAGTGTTATAATATTTTAATAATATAAAAGACATCTAGCACAAATTTTTAAAGGGTTTTTTTGGAGCTCAAAACTCCTCTAATGAGTTAGGACTGCAACCCCCCATGCAAACTCACACACACTAGTCTAGGAGGGACACTTTCTATAAGAGAATGCATTGGGTGTTCGAGGCTAGCTTTGTCTGCTTGTGGTTTCTCACAACTTACAAAACACATTGTAGAGTTGATGTAGAATTGGTGGATGGTGATTTGCACAAAGAGATGAGCATAGGATACTCAGTTTTTACAAATCATTGTAGGGTGGAATTCACATTAGTCAGTTGATTATATGACACAAACTTATTGTTTTTAGATTATTCATTACGTAGGTCTTATAGAACGAATTGAAAGCATTCAAAGTATGGAATTGATAGAGTATGTTGGATTGGAGGCCGCTAGAAATCTTCACGTTGCTGGAAATCTGCACATGTATCTATCTCTCTCTCGCGCGCATCACACCATCAAAATAGCGGCTTCAGAATCACAATGCCACCATTTAGAGGTGCTTCTTTGTTCAATCTTTTCAAGACCTTGATGTATTGCGACCTTGAACAGAACGTAGTTAAGTCCTTATATGAAACACCATCTACTTGCGGTACTGTAGCTAGAAAAACGTAGCACCCAACAGTAGATGCATCAGTATTCTGCTTCTGCATAGAGCATCTGTTGTTACAATAGCTGCTTCTGTAGATAGCTGCATTCGCATGTTGCCATCGTCCACTGTAGGCAGCAGACCCTTCTTTGGGAGGGGCAGTGTATTCTTGCGACCATGTTTTTGAACTAAAAAACAAGCGAGTTTTTCCATTGATATGTTTGTACAGATTCCTCGCTGCCTTGATGCTGAATCTATAGTATCTGATATGGTTTGCATTGTTTTAAATCTATTCAAACCGCTTTGAGTATGTGAAGATTAAGCATTGTGACTGCAAATACCGGTTGTGCTTAAAAACTAAATGAGAGAGAAGTCAGAAAACTTAATGGCTTGCCGAAAATAAATAGCTGCGGCCATTCATCGTACTTTCAGGTTATATACTATACGTAACATGGACATCGCTCTACAGTGTATACAAATGTGAATATCCGTTAGATGCCTACGATGCATGCAATTCCTGAACGGAAATGGTAACATGAAAGGGCCGGCCGACCACAGGTCATCACACTTAATAATTTAATGTTCAGAGTGCTCTCGGAGCTTCAATAATTTGAAAAAGGTAATTGATTGGGACGAGCAAGTATATTTCTACTACCTGCATCAGTCATGATCAGTCAGATGTGTCAAGTCATGATCAGTTAGTTTTTCACTATTTTCTTATAAGCACATTCACTTACAAAATCATCAACGTAACCAAATTTATAAAATTAGAAGGAGCATCAGTAGTCCTCTTCGTCATCTATCATGAACAACCCAAGAGGATCACAAGGGCTAAACTAAGCCATGATTTTCTCTCTTTGTATTACTGATCACATCAGTGAAACATCAGCATTAGAGGCATTAATCTTTCTCTTCATGACTTGCTACTTCGCTTATTCTCTCATTTGAGTCTCTTTTTCCTCTTTACATGGGTACAAGCAGTTCATCCACATATCATTCTGGCTTACATCAGACAGGTTGATAGTCTAGTCATCAAAGATTTTCAACATAGGCAGGCAGGGAAGTCCTTTTAGCGAGGATATCAAGCAGTGGAATGTATGCGGAGTCAAACAGAGACCATATTCTCTCTACTGCACTTTGCTGGACACTGCAATTCCCTGGATCGAAGCCTATGGTTCATTCACAAGCAGCCTCTCTTCACACAGATAAACAATCTGTTGGGTTTGGTTACCAAAACGTTCATGCTAGTTAAGCTACGTAGCACCCAGAAACTCAGCAAAGAAAACAAGAGAGGCTTAATAAGAAAATAGCCATAGGATAGCCAGCTGCAATGGCTGTTTATATGTTCAAATGCGAGAAGATTACATGCCAAGAACTAGATACTAGGTATTGACAGCCTTGAGAGTTGGATTGCTGATGTCAACAAACACAAGAAACACATGTGAGGGAGGGTTTGACACCAACAAACCCTCCCTCACATGTCGACTTCTCATCTTCACACACCATTTGTGTGTGGTCTACGCAACTATACATGGATTGTGATTAAACCGTCTTTCACCTACATGTAGACTCTACATCTTCACACAACATTGTGTGTGGTCTATGTAGCTATACATGGACTTTGAATATCATTGATTTTAGCAAGCTACAGAGAAATTCATTTCACGTTTAGAGCCTGAATCCTCTAAGATGCAGATTTCTTTGCACTCCGCCACATCCATCAAGTGTATCTTGATAAGGTTCCTCATCTCCATAATCAAACATGTGCAAGATCTTTGGTTAACGACCACTGAATCCAGAGGTAAATTGATTTGTAGTTTGTGATGTGGCTTCAAGATGATCTTCTTTGGTTCTCTCTTGACCGCTGGCTTCATTCCTCTATAGTGAAGCTTTGATCCAACAGGCATCTTCCCTCCACACTTCTGCTACTGCAGTATCATGATTTTTGGTATTCAAAGATGAAAAGAGCTCTGATAGGACTCATTGCATCAGCTGTAGTGTAGAAGAGAACGTGGACCTCAGAGAGAGAGGAGCTGAGCAAGCTCCTCTCTCTCTGAGCGCTGGCTGGAGGGATTGTTGGTTGAGCAGATGCATTGGCTGGAGAGAGCGCTGCCAACGGTAGATGCGTTGAGAGAGAGAAGAGAGAGAGTGTAGACTCCCCAAGAAACATTCCTCTTGAAAAACCGGTGGTAGCGGTCACTTCTCACTTCTCATTGATGACTGGCTGGTGTAGATAAGTGCATGTTGTGGGCCCATAACCTTTGTTGGGTTTGGTTACCAAAACGTTAACGCTAGTTAAGCTACGTAGCACCCAGAAACTCAACAAAGACAACAAGAGAGGCTTAATGAAAAAATGCCATAGGATAGCCCACTTCAAGGGCTGTTTATATATTTAAATGAGAGAAGATTACATGCCAAGAACTAGATACTACGGATTGAAAGCCTTGAGAGTTGGATTGCTGATGTCAACAAACACAAGAAACACAAGTGTCTTTTGTTTGACACCAACACAATCATGTTTTGTTTCGATGCAAGCACCAAGCAGTATAATCTCTGAAGGCTGACAAACCAATACAGACAGATTGCGAGTAATTCAGCCAGGGAGCCATCACGCATGGGCGAGAAGATCGTTGGCAGATCGCATGGGCTCTGATATCATGTTACATTCTCAAAGTTACGTAATAGCAGCAGCAGAAGAGAGAGTGCAAGAGAGAGAAGCAAGAGCGCTATGTAACTAAACACTATATACTGAATTATATAAATGTGTGGGCAACAGCTCTTTACATAGAGAGAGTGACAACAATTTTTGAACCATTTCAATATGAAACGACATATTACATAAAGACACATAGTCTAACAGGTCCTACATTAGCTTACTGACCATAGGTCCTTTAACTACTGCTGACGTGGCTTATTGTTTAACAATATCCCACAAACCAAGCTAATTAATTCCTATCCAACTTGGAGCACAAATTTCTTGGATATTTGTATCTAATAATCTCATTCAAATGGTCTGAATTTTCAAGTTTATGATTCTAGTATGTATCCACAAACCTCAAGATTCCAAAATTCATCTAACTCAAATTTATAATTAAACACCAAATTTGTTAACATACTTACCACCTTCCATCACAAATTACTTGGATATTCTGCTAGTATGTCATATACAAACCTATTGGTCTATTCTATAAACTGATCATAAACCAAGCCTAATACTTACCAACTTGTATCACAAATTACTTGGACAACATTATGTTAGACTAACTTAAAGTGTGTATATATCTACTCTACAAACTTCACTCAAATGGTCTAATTGATATTTATCATCAAATTTCAAGTTCAATTATACAAGTTACCAACTTGCATCACAATTTACAAGGAGGTGCTTTAGATTGTATCGACGTGCCACAAGATGTACTGGGTAAAGGGTGGGATAATTACTACAAGCAACCAAAGACATTCATTTTGTGCAGAAATACGTTCAAATATACGAGTTTAGTTAAATTCCTTGCAATTACATACATGTAAAAGACAATTATTTTTAACAAAATAACCATAAATGCCACGAGAAGTACTTCTAGAAGTAATAAATCCCTATGACAAGACCTGTTAGAGGGATCATGTGCTGGACTTGAGGCCGAATGAGGTGCAACATCATCATTGCAACCTGCACAACATGAGTCGCTGTTGAGGCGACTCCTCCTATGATCCCTCTTCTCCCAAGAATGTCAGAAAGTGGCATTGGGATTATCATGGGTGGGAGAGGGACACTGCCTAGAGAGACCCACATGAGAAGGAGAAACAGCTCGGTCGTAGGGGAGTGGAGACTGAATCTACTCAGAGCGAGAGGAGGTTGACGGGTAGTCGACCAGCCTACTGGAACTCCGAGCCTCCCATCAAGCTCTCAATCTCTCCATGTGTCTGCCTGCCCATGAGGGAGATATAGACGTGTCACAAGATGTACTGGATGAAAGGTGGGATAATTACTACAAGCAACCAAAGACAATTTTAGAAATTGCAATTTCATTTTGTGCAAAAATACGTTCAAATATACGAGTTTAGTTAAATTCCTTGCAATTACATAGATGTAAAAGACAATTATTTTTAACAAAATAACCATAAAAGCCATGAGAAGTGGTGCAGGACATTTTCTTTTGAGCACTGAAGATTTTTTAAAATTCTCGTAAACTTTAAACCTTTAAATACAAGAAAGAAAAATATTTGTAAGATGCTACATTCTCCAAAAATTTAAAATTTAGTCTAAGTGATGCAAGATATTTTACCATCTGGTTTAGGCCTTCTCTTCAGCTATTTCAACTTTTTCATGCTTGAACCCTTCGTCTCTGGGTGAGCATGGCTGAAAACCATACATCAACATAAACAGTCTGTATTCTGTAGCTGAATGTCTGGCATTATTATAAGAAAACTCTACTATCGAAGACTATTCTTCCCAATTAATTTGCTTTTTGCTAATGTATGCTCTAAGCATATCCTCTATCGTTTGCTTTCCCCCTTTTGTTTGAAGTCTAGTTGTAGATATTGTGGATGGTCTGTTGTACTCATATTCAATTTGGTATGGAGGTGATGGAATAGTGCTCTCCAAAAATCCCCATCAAACTTATTATCTTGGTCATTGATTGTGCCAAAAAGATGATTGTAACATAATAAAAATAGCATGTCTATGAACAACCTTGCTAATTCTAGTGCTATAATAATTGTTTTGGTCAAAACAAAGTGAGCCATTATGGTCAAATGATCAACTATGACTCATATGTCATCATGACCTTTCTAGGTCCTAGGTAGGCATACTATAAAATCCATGGATATACTTTCCCATTTGCCAGTTTATATTTCAAAAAGGTTGTAACAATCCACCTATCTATAGACTCTCTTCTTTGTTAATTGGACACTTTTGGAAACTAATCACATATTGTTGGATGTCCTTTTTTATACTAGGAAAAGTTGGCCTCCGAAAAAGCTCATAATTTTTCGAATTTGTAGGTGTCCACTATCATGACAATCATATAATACTTGGCAGCTAAAATCTTCTATGTTGGAAGCACATACTCTATTTTTGTGGAGTAAACACTCATTCTAAAAGGAATATTATTTCATTTGAATTCTCGACGACTAGGTCCCTCAATCATGATGGTATGCTTGAGTTCTACAAACTCAAAATCAAGGCAATCTGGTAGATGCTTGGACTCTCATCCTCAATGGAAGTCATATGCTTGGATAAATTTTTTTCAGTCCTAGAAATTAGTTCACAATTATGTGAATCTCTATTTTGGACTAATCTTCAAACTATGGAGAAACCATGTTGTGCAATTGACTCATCAACTTTTATATTTGCAATATTGTGTATAGAAAATATTGGGCAGTCTCTGATTTCCACATGGGCTGGGTGAAAAACAAAAACCTGAAAAAGTATCAAACATCATATTATATTAAAATAAAACTCTGTTACATTGGCAATCCACCTAAAATTCACTAAGATTATGGAAAACAGAAATTACACAGCCATTTCTAAGGCTGATTTATTTATCAAACTTCTCGATAGTCCATTTTGGGCGGACTAGGACCCCTTCGGCTATGGCTATACGGGCCAAAATGTTTGTCGGTCACACTAAGCATGTAGTGAATTTGCCTCTAAATGTGATGGGGCCAAATAGATGCATTTCAATCCTAACATCATGTGACAAATGTCACTATCTCACTAGAACTCAAGTTTAAGGCCTATTGACTATTCAGACTCACCATAAATGAGATAAAATGATTATGACTACCCTCCACATGTGGTAATATGCTCCACACATGTGAGATTTAGGTTGCGACGATGATGTTGCACCTCATGCGGCCAACGATTCAATCCACCCTCCAGAGAATTGCGATGTTCACAGTTGAGAGAGAGAGAGAGATAGAGAGCGCGAGCGAGAGAGAGACTCACACAGCGCGAGAGAGCACCCAGCGGCCTGTCCCAATCCACAGCCAGCCAGAGGGAGAGAGAGAAAGAAAAAAAAGGAGAGAGAGAGAAGAATGAGAGGCGCGTAGTGATAAAGAGATAGGAATAAGAATTGGCCCGTTATTCATTATTAATAATTACCATTATTAAGAAAGGTGGCCAATAAATGTTGTTAATAAAGTTGGCCAGTGATAACAGTACAGTAGAAGGGCAACTTTACCTTAAAAAAAAATATACTTTAAATGGTACAATCCAGTTTCACCCTTCAAATCATACACTAACTAAATAAGTAACATAAAAAGAACAATATTTTTAAATTAAACCATGATCTATACACACGATCTTTCTAAAGATTTCCTTAAAATTGAATGAATGCCCATTTTTTTTCATTTCACATTTGAAGGGCAAAAGGCCTAGGACGAGCATTTTGCCCTTCAATTTACAGCAGTGAAGGTGGCCAATATGCATGCATGCATGCATTGGGAGACATGCATCCTCCTCCTCACTTTCTAGTTCAAAAAGTGTGTATGCATGGGTGAGAGGAGGAGGATGCATGGGTGCACCCATACACATACTCAAAACTGTACGTAAGTTTAAATTTATATATAGATATATAGATATATATGCATGAGAGAAGTCGAAGTCGATGAGATAGCTTCGATGACTTCGAAGTTGATGGAGTCGAACTTCGACAGATTTTTCAGGATGCTCATGGATTTGAGGCTGAGCATCGAAATCCAACAGTCGCGCCATGTGGCACGGGCACGGGCAGCAAGCGGGTGAGCATTCGGGCCCGCAGACGGCGGACGCACACAACATACGATGCCCAAAGCACGTCCACAATTTTTTTGACGGGCCTCCATATTCATGCATGCGAGCACATGATTTGAAAGTCTAAGTGTACTTTTCAATATATATGTAACAATTGGAAGAACTCCCGAGAACTTATGCGATAAAGAAACATGTGTCAGTTGGAGAAACCTGGGCAGAATTCTTGGGCAAGTTTCTGTGAATTAAAAATTAATATTTTAAATTAAAAAGACGGTGTGGCTGTGATTAAGCTCGGGCCAAAGTGGGGCAATGCTTAAAGATGGGGGGTAACTTATACGTCATTGAAATTTGAGGGTGCCAACATACAAGAAAGCTTGCCCTCCGTACGTGTACGGTAGATCCGTTTCAACTTCTTGTTTGCTTTCCATTTGTTTACACCTTTCCTTCATTGATCTCTGATCGCGAGGCAGACTTTGTTGAATGTTCTTGGATCGTAATGCTGCGTGGCCAAGCTAGCTGAAAAGGCAGAATCAGCATTATGTTTTGCATAGATGGAAATGATTAAAGTCCAGTCTAGGTTTTGTAAAGGCATAGGGCTGCGTTCTTCAAAGTTAGGGT
Organism: Diphasiastrum complanatum; assembly: GCA_029204225.1. Classification (NCBI taxonomy): domain Eukaryota; kingdom Viridiplantae; phylum Streptophyta; class Lycopodiopsida; order Lycopodiales; family Lycopodiaceae; genus Diphasiastrum; species Diphasiastrum complanatum. The sequence continues at coordinate 13,186,657 of CM055111.1, read as the reverse complement.
TTGAATGAGGCTTACGGTCTTGAAATGAGGATCGGTGATGATCTATGCTCTATGATGTGATTTTTTTATATTTGCTGTGCCATTGCTTCTTCGATTCTGTCTCTTATAGTTGTCTGTAGGCGTTGATCTTGTTGGACTTGTTCACACTATTGCAAAGTATCCAGATTATGGCGTCTGAAGAGTCAGTGCACAATCTATATGACCTACGGTTGAGGCCTCGCTTGTTGCAATCGATCATGGCTACTCATCTTCCTGATGAGAAACACCTGACTAAGTCTCCTTCACAGCTATCCTCAGCAGTTTCGTTGATCCGAAGGCATCGCTTACTTTCCGAGTCGATTGCAGGAGGAGGATCGAAGGCAGCTTCTCTTCATGGAGGCAAGTCTTTGGAGGGCCGCAAAAGTGTTGTTGATGCTTGGGTTGATCGAGTCTCGGTGCTACTTTCAAGCCATGTGGTGGGTATCTCTTTCTAATGTGCAAATTCCACTGGTATTTGTTTGAGGATTGCTCAAAACTAATTTGTATTAATAGATTAGAAGATGTTCATGCTGTCAATTTTGGACTGTAATTGAACTGTTTCAGAGTAGCATGTAATCTCAAGGTTAGAGGTTGACAGAGAAAATGCATTTCGAAACGAACAAAAACTATTTAGATACTAAAAGAGTGCACCTAGTTCATGATTTCAGTTCTTACACATGGTTAATAGGTACTAGCAAACACGTGCAAATGTTTGCAAATATGCAAATGTGTTTCTGCGGACCCACGTTTGCAAGATGTGGATATAGACTGAGCAAATTCTTTTGGGGGTGAAAAGTGAGTAAGAAATGTAATTATTCGACTTCAAATTTTTGAGTTTTTTATGCACATTCTTAATTATTGTGGTCCTACAAAGCTTCCCATACAAATTGCTGACCTAGACTATTTTCTTTTTAGAAAATTACGGCATTTCAGGGCAATGTTTGCAAGCATGGCCTCCCCACTAGCAAACGTGCAAATGCATTTGCAAAAGTTTGTGTATAACGTTTGCAAATGTTTGTTGGTAAGTATGGATTGCATCCCCCTATTTATAGGTTGTAAGATAACTTATCATGATATCCACCCCTAACCCTGAGTGGGCTAATAGAGTGGGCTTATAGATTTGAATTCCACAAGGTGCTTTCCATATAGTTAGGTAAGTTCATTGGAATGCTATCCTGTTTGGGGAAAGGGAAATTGTAAATGCAATCATCCTAAAGGAATATCTTGTCCATTTGGACTTTGTTTCTAGAAAAAAGCAACAAAGACTTAAGAGGTAAGTAATGGTAAGGCTGTGATGAAGGTAATGCAAAGACACAAGGAGGCAATCATGCTATAGGGTGGGAAAAGCAATGAGGGAGGAGCGAGGTGAGATATGTTGCTTTGGGTCAATAGGGGAGGAAGTTGGGTGCTGAGTGGTGGGTTGGTGGAGTGTGACAAGGAGTGAGTGAGCTTGTTTTGCGGCAATAGGGTGGAGGCAACAAGTGAGTTGGAACTAGGAACCATAGAGTGGGGCAACTGAGGCAAGGGGAGTGAGGTGAAAAGTTAAAAAATTTTGGAGATAGAGGAGTACCAAAAAAGTTCTCTTTCCCATTTTTCAAATTACGTTCTAGGGTGTTTGTGTTGAAATAAATGCCTATTTTGCCCCTTAAGGCTTGTATACTTGTAACTTGTAAGTTGTGCATAAGACATGGGGGTAAAACGTTTATGTACATAGTACACCCCACTTGTGCTAATTAGGCAAGTAAATCAAGTAGGTTAAGGACCCATGTGGGTTCTAGAGCTAGAATTAGCAAGACACCACCTCTATACATAACATGCTATATGTAGCCCAAACTTTGGAGGGGTTTCCACGCCCTACTACACTTTGAATATTCATTCATGTTGTGTGAGCTTTGAAGTCCTCTCTCTCTTGCTTTTGTGTTCTACTCCATAGCTGGTTTTCTGAAGCTTTCATAGTATGCTTACTATGCTGTTATGATACTCCATAGCTAGGCCTTGGAATTTGACATGGTATCAGAGTAGGTTATGTTGCCTGTGGTGTGGTGAAAGCTTGGACCTGTTTTTTATTAGATTCCTGCCATTCCTGGAGAGCAGCTTACCTTTGAGGAGGGAGCACTTTTCGTAGGGGCATCTGATCTCTGTGCTATTTGCATGGTTGGAGTACTGTTGGCAAGGGGAGTACAGGGAGCCGAAAAGTTTCTAATTTGAGACAAAAATTTTTGAGTCTTTTTGGACAGTCAGGACTGTAGGAGGGCGCTTTCTACAGTGGGGACTTCAGTGAAAGTTCTGAGTGGATCTTGGACAAGGGCTAGGACAGCCATACAGGGGGATAGTTTCAAATCCAGAAGCTGAGGGTTATTGAGAAAGTGGCTGCATACCCTAGTTGGGTGAAAACCCCAGTTTGCCTTTTGTGTTTTATTTCTATCCAGCTATGTCTAGTCTTTCAGAGAGCATGCTAAGTGAAGCCAGTCGGCTTGATGGCACTAACTTTAGCATATGGAAATTCAAGATCAAGAACATTCTTGAAGACAAAGAATGTTGGAAGCTTGTGACAGGTGAGGAGCCTGTTCCAACATCTGAACTTGAAATTAAGGACTATATCAAGAGAGGGGAAAAGGCACACAGAATCATCAACTTGTCAGTGAGGGATAATGTGATTCCTCTAATCAGGTCAACCAAAGGGCCTGTGGATGCATGGCACATTCTTTGTGCATTGTATGAGACAGCAAGTACAACCAGGTTTCTCTACTTGAAGAACAAGTTGTATACTCTCAGAATGGAGACAAGGGAGACAGTTACTGATCATCTTACTAAGATTCAGGATATTAGATATCAGCTTTCTGTACTTGGAGAGTCTATTGCTGACAAAGACTTGGTGCCAATAGTTCTGAATAGCTTGTCATATGCTTATCAGAACTTTGTGATGATGATATCAGTGAGAGAGAAGATCCCTACCTATGAAGAAGTCTATGGTCTCTTGTTACAGGAGGAGATGAGGAGAGTTAATCTCTCCAAGAGGGAAGATTTCCAGGAGCATGCCTTTGCTTCTAAGAAGAAGCAAAATCCAGCTAAGGATAAGAAGAAAGGTAAAGGCAAGAACAAAGGAACACCACAAACACTTGAGCAAGGAATGGCGAACTTGCAGATGTCAGAAGCACAACCCTCCTCGAATACTTCTTCCACACCTCGAAGGAAGGGGAATTGCAATTACTGTGGTAAATATGGACACTTTGCTTTTGAGTGCAGGAAGAAGCTTGCAGACCAAAAGAAGGGCACAAAGAAGCAAGGAGGAAATGTTGTTGAGAGTGTTGCAAGAGAGGAGCAGAGTGACATAAGGCAAGCTGAGTTATTCTCTGTTGCATTGGCTTCACAAGCTACAACAGGTGGTTGGTACATTGACTCAGGTGCTTCAAAGCACATGACCCCTCATAGGGATTGGTTTGATACCTTTGTGGGGATTAGTGATGGACAAGAAGTGTGCCTAGGTGACAACTCAACACACAAGGTCAAGGGAAAGGGCACAGTACCTGTAAAGCTTCCATCAGGAGAAGTCAAAGTCATTAAGAATGTCTTATATGTACCAGGACTTGCTAAAAATCTTCTTTCAGTAGGAGCTATCACTCAACAAAATATGAAAGTAGAATTTGATGCTACTTCTTGTCTTGTGTTGGACTTGAGTGATAATATGAAGGTTGTGGCCAAAGGATTGCAGGAAGATAATCTATACAGGTTATACACTTCTATCCCTAGTCAGCATGCTTATACAGCAAAAGGAGGGGATGTGGATAGGTTGTGGCATGAGAGGTATGGACATCTTGGCTACCAAAGCATGCAGGTGTTGAACCAGCATCATATGGTGGAGGAGCTTCCAGTTGTTAAGCCAAGCTCTTCAGTTTGCAAGGCTTGCGCTATGGGAAAACAGCAAAGACATAAGTTTCCCAAGGAAAGCACCACCAGGGCAGCAGGCATACTTGACTTGATACATTCAGATTTGTGGGGCCCAACCCAAACAAAATCTGCAGGGAGGGCATATTACTTTATGACCTTTATTGATGACTTCTCACGCAAGATTTGGATTTATCTCTTGAAGTTAAAATCTGAAGCATTCAAGTACTTCCTGCATTTCAAAGCTTTGGTAGAAGAACATGCAGGAAAGAAGATAAAGATGCTCAGGTCAGACGGTGGTGGAGAGTTCATTAAGACAGAATTTGTGGAATTCTGCAAGGCCAATGGGATCAAAAGGCAGCTTACAGCTCCTCATACCCCTCAGCAAAACGGCGTAGCAGAGAGAAAGAACCGAACTATTGTGGAGTGTGCAAGGTGCATGCTCAAGGCAAAGGGGTTGCCCAACTCTTTTTGGGGCGAGGCAATGCACACAGCAGTGTTTCTGTTGAATAGAAGTCCAACAAAAGCTGTGGAAGGCAAGACTCCAGAAGAGGCATTTAGCGGCATTAAGCCCAAGGTAGGCGCTTTGCGAGTGTTTGGTTGTACGGCCTATGCCCATATTCCCAAGGATAACAGGAAGAAGCTGGATGCAAAATCAGCAAAGAGTATTTTCTTGGGATACAGTGAAGAAAGCAAAGCTTACAGACTTTACGATCTTACTAGCAAGAAGAGGATCATAAGTCGAGATGTGATCTTTGAAGAAGATCAAACGCCTCCTATAGAGGAACTTGAGATGGAGGATGGTACAAGTGAATTTGTGCCAATACTTGATGACCCACATCCATATATTGGGGAGCCTCAGGATGATCATATGAGTGATCAAGAGGAAGAATCCGAGGAGGCTAGGAAGCGGAAGGAAAGGGGCAAATCTGTTGAGTCCTATTCACCGTCTTCATCACCAACTGCAAGGAAGAAGCTTCCCAAGTGGTATTGGCAAACTGTGTAGGATGGTTTGATATTGGATGAGGGAGAGAGCAGCAATCCAGGGGCTAGGAGGTCTCAAAGGCAAGCCCAGCAGCATAAACACCAGGAGACAAACTATGCACTTATGACTACTATTTTGGATTCACAAGATCCACATACATTCGTTGAGGCAGAAGATGAGAAGGTATGGCAACATGCTATGCAAGAGGAGTACGACTCCATTCTCAAGAATGATACATGGGATTTGGTGAAGTTACCAAAAGGGAAGCGTCCTATTGGCTGTAAGTGGGTCTACAGGACCAAATACAAATCTGATGGGAGCATCGAAAAGCGTAAGGCAAGGCTGGTTGCTAAAGGCTATGCAAAGAAGGAGGGCTTAGACTATGATGAGACGTTTGCACCGGTAGCTAAGATGACGTCTATCAGGTTGGTTTTAGCATTGGCTGCATTTTTTGGTTGGGAGGTCCATCAAATGGACGTGAAGAGTGCTTTTCTTAATGGACAGTTGGCTGAAGAAGTCTACATGGAACAGCCACAAGGTTTTGAGGCTAAGGGCAAGGAAAGTATGGTATGCAGGCTTAAGAAGGCCTTATATGGTTTGAAGCAGGCACCCAGGGCCTGGTATAGTCGTATTGACGACTATTTTGCCAAGGAGCAATTCATAAAGAGTCAGTCGGATTGCAACCTGTTCGTGAAGGAGGAAGATGGGAACATTGTTTTGATAGTTCTCTATGTGGATGACTTGGTCATCACGGGTAACAATGGGCAGCTTATTGAAAAGGTGAAGGCTCATTTATCAAATGAGTTCGAGATGAAGGATTTGGGCTTAATCCACTATTGTCTTGGTTTGGAGGTTTGGAAAAAGGAGAACTGTGTGTTTATTTCCGAAGCCAACTATGCATGTGAAGTTTTGAACAGGTTCAACATGCAGGATTGCAAACCCATTTCCACGCCCATTGATACCAGCAGTAATCCATCCAGAGATGATGGCACTCCTTTTGTGGACGAGACTCTTTATAGGCAGCTTGTGGGTAGCTTGATTTATCTCAACACTACGAGACCAGACATTTCCTATGCGGTTGGTGTAGCAAGCCAGTTCATGAGTTCTCCAACTGAAGCACATTGGAAAGCAGCCAAGAGGGTTTTGAGGTATGTCAAAGGGACAACCTGCTATGGGATTGAGTACACAGATGACGGAAAGCTTCATCTTGGAGGCTTTACAGATTCGGATTGGGCAGGTGATAGGGATGATCAAAAGTCGACCACAGGTTACACTTTTAACCTTGGTTCAGGGGCCATTTCTTGGTGTAGCAAGAAACAGCCCACAGTTACCTTATCATCGACAGAGGCTGAGTACAGGGCAGCGGCAAAAGCTACCTGCGAGGCAATATGGCTCAGGAGACTTCTTGGGGAGGTGCAGATTCCACAGGATGGTCCTACTATTCTTCAGTGTGACAACCAGAGTTGCATCCAGCTTGCCAAAAATCCTGTGTACCATGCTTGTACGAAGCATATTGAGGTGGATCAACACTTCTTATGAGAGAAGATACAAAGCGGAGAAATTCAGCTCGAGTACTGTGATACCAACGAACAAGCAGCAGATATCTTTACTAAGGCACTTAGTAGAGAAAAATTTGAAAAGTTTCGTAGCATGCTAGGTGTTGGTATGAACAAAATAGCCATTGAGGGGGGGGTGTTGAAATAAATGCCTATTTTGCCCCTTAAGGCTTGTATACTTGTAACTTGTAAGTTGTGCATAAGACATGGGGGTAAAACATTTATGTACATAGTACACCCCACTTGTGCTAATTAGGCAAGTAAATCAAGTAGGTTAAGGACCCATGTGGGTTCTAGAGCTAGAATTAGCAAGACACCACCTCTATACATAACATGCTATATGTAGCCCAAACTTTGGAGGGGTTTCCACGCCCTACTACACTTTGAATATTCATTCATGTTGTGTGAGCTTTGAAGTCCTCTCTCTCTTGCTTTTGTGTTCTACTCCATAGCTGGTTTTCTGAAGCTTTCATAGTGTGCTTACTATGCTGTTATGATACTCCATAGCTAGGCCTTGGAATTTGACAGTTTGGGATGCCCATTATGAGGCAATTATTGCTCATACCAAGAGGGTTACTTACATAATAGACACCACTTGGTCTTCAACACTTTAGGAATTATTTGTTAATAGGCCTTTTGACTAGGCCCTTTGGGCCATGTTAGCAGTAAGATAAAGTCACTTAGTCTTATTCGTGCATTACTTGGCATTTGGATAAGCTTATTTAGTCTTATTGAGCTCCTATACAAAAAAAATTTGTATAGGAGTTATATGTTAGTGTTTGCATTTGTGAGTTGAACCTTTGAGTTTGATAAAGGTGAGTGGTAAAGTATACTGATCATTTTGCTATTCAGTGAGTACATCAATGTACCTGGGCTTAGGGCTATAGCACTATTCTGTTTGTCAAGCTCCAAAGTCATCAATCTCTAGTGCTTGGAAGTCAAAGCATTGTTCAATCTGGCAGTTCTCTAGGTCCTAAGGTGATGGAAGCCTATTAGCCGTCTAGACAATGTGTGGCACATTATGTTTAGTCCCATATAAGTAGGTGGTTCCAAATTCCATACTCGAGGATAAAAAATTCTTAAAAGAAGGGCACTACGAGCGATCTAGCACACTTACATGCCATGAGAGAGTCTAGCACTCCAGGAGAAGTGTGGCCATCTCTTGGCCCTTGGGTCATTAAAGTTGTGTTGTGCTTGTATTATGTCAATGATCAAGACAGTGTTCCTTTGGTGCACTTTTTTTTGTGCATTAAATCTTTGGGTGTGGGTTGTTGCTTGTGAACTTTCAACTGATGTGTTGTGGATACAAAACTCTCGTGCTTTGTGTGTGCAAGCATGCTTGATCATGCTACACCCCCTTGCTAATATAAGAATGTTTGTTACTTGTATCAGGTGATGCATAAATTTTCTGCCAAGAATTTCAACTCTCAATTGGATATGTTGTGTTCTTCTTGTGTAGCACAATTGGCACGTGCTAATTGTGCTTGACATGTTGCAACAACAGGAGCATTGGGTGGCGCATCGATAATCCAAAATTGTAGAGCAACATTATCTTTATTATGGACTCATGTGAAGTTGATGCTCGAGAGGAGTTTTTAGATAATATTTGCCACCTTATGAGAGATAACATTATGATGATAAAAGGTACTAACAAAGATACTACATGATGTTAGCAATGTTGTACATGGCCAACAAGAAAGTAGGAAGCCATGCTAATACTAAATATTGATCTCTTTTCCATGGCGACGTGTGTAGATGGTGAACCAAGCAAAACGTAGCACGATAGCTGTCACAACCCCCCATCCAATCCTGACTTGGATGCACATTGTGTGTGTATGTCCTCCAGCTATCCACAAGCTCGGCGTCTGTCCAGTAGCCCACATAGGGTGAAGCAAATGAGCAACTGCGTGTATGGGCTTGTGGAGGAAATTCCACTTGTCAAGCCACTAGGCATGTCATATGGGGCTGAGCTCTCTCGTGATGCATGCATGCTCCTCTCTCAAATGGCGAGTATGAAGAGCCTCGTGTGTGGGGGGTCTCCAAGACTGAAGTGGCATCACAAGCTGCAATCTACCTCATCATGTCACGGAAGATAGTGGTGTCGGCCAAGGAAAATGCAAGGTAGCCACTATAAAAAAACTGGCGTGTAAGTCTAGTGGCTGCCTCATGATGTGTCCGCTGCCACCTTGCAGGCACTGTGGTCTGTCGATATCTGCTCGCCCCGTCCTATGTAGCTGCATGTGGTCGTGGCCTGACTCTAGGGCGTGCGTGTGCACCATGTGCTCACTCCCAGCACCTCCCATATATGCCATAGGAACTGTCCCCTCTGCTGAACGAATATGGCCAAGCCACAATTAACAGTCAGCAATGGATCAATTATCATGTAGGAAATTAGACACTCATCACTAGTTGCAGAAAAGTGGGCCACCCAGCAGAAAGCACTACTGAAAATGGTAGAATACTGCTATGATCGAAGATTAGGCTGTCAAGAAGTGGATACTGCCACTCTGTGAAAATTGACTGACCTTCTGAGGACCATTCACATGATGTATGGCTGTAAGAGGGATAATGGGCTGGAAAATCCACAGCGGGAAAAAGGATGAGACTTTATAGGACATCTCCTGCAGCAATGGACTGAAAAGCATGTATTAATCCATCAATGGGCTGCAAAACAATTGTTATTTGCCATTCCTCTTATGCTAGATAAGTAGATGGAAGAGACAGGCCATCTCCTCCATTGATAGGGTTATCACTTGTGCCACATGGCTCAAAATGCTGGCTCATATCCAGCTACTCAAAATAAGTCCTGTGGATGTAATGTCTTAGGGCCAAAAACAATGACTGACCCAGTAATAAGCTCCTACGCACATGTCCATGTCCATTGGCAATTTGAGTTGCTCTATCAAAGTTATTGTTACTTCTTAGTGATCAAGTATGACTTTGAGCCCCAAAAGTGGAATCATATTAGATGTATGCTCCAGACGATTGAGGCTGTAAATTCTGTAAGCTTCAGGTTTCTAAGGAACACATAGGAGATATTGGTTATTCAAAGCTGTCTCATGGAGTTGGAAATGGTAGGTACAATTTGAGTTTCAACAGAATCAGAGCAAATTGCTTGACATGTTTCAAAAAAACTGCAGTGCCAAGGATGCAACAATGTATTCTGTAAAAGGAAAAAATGGGAGGATTCTGTTGCCTCTTTTTTGAGTGTGGTGTTTGATTTTTGCTTTTCAATTTGATAGATGTAGTATAAGTGCACATTTGTGGTCGAAAAGGGCTGCCGCTGCTTAAGCATAATGCGATAAGGCTACTGCTATATTTTAAAATTGTTGCTTTACAGGCCGAAAATCGATGGGCTGGAGTGAGTTTGCTTGGGGTTACTTCTCAAGAATGCAGTCTACGACGTTTTATTGACTCTTATGCTTCTTGGTTACAAAAGCTTGCGATTCAGCTCAAGGTACTTTCGTAGCATGACGTTTATTAATTTAATCAGTCCATCCTATATGGTAAAGTGGGCTTGTACATTCTAACCTTGAGATTTTATTATTCCTGGATACATTACATTCTCCCTTGTGTTTGATACTAAGGTATTCTGTTTCTCTGAATGCAGTCAACTGAACCTGCATTTGTTCGTGCAGCTGCTTGTGCTTCTCTTACGGATATTTTCACCAGGTACTTCAAAAAGTGTCTTGAGGTGGAACATTGTTTTGTCTTTTTCATTTTTTGATTGCATGATGGCAGCTTGTTGTGTGTATTTTACTCTCTGGGATGAAGTACTTGTATATTTTTGTTTGGCCCGTGAATTCTAAGCATTTAGTCGCAATCCTTTTGCTGTTTGTGTACTCATCATGAGATTGTATGAGTGCGGCAGATTGGGAGCTCTTCTAGAATTTCCAGGCATTCGTCGTGATGCTGCAGCACTTGCTGGAAAATTAAGTCAGCCATTGATACAAATTTTAAGTGACAACGAGTCAAGTAGCATTTGGGTATGTACATCTCAATTTGTTCATTTTAAAAAGTTATGAATGAGCTTCTGGTCACTGGTAAAAATCTAGATTGCATTCAGTCTTGCATCACACATTGTCAAATTATCTGACTATTAAAGCTGTATAAGTATGATGAAAAAAATTCAAAACCTATAATTGGAGAACCTTGCAATCATTCGACGCACAGGGCCAATCAAATCATAAAGTGGCACAGGAGCAGCAGGCTATGCACTCTGGCGATGGAAGATGAAGATGATACTAATGGAAAAGATGTTGTGGGGAATCGTGGAAGGCACTGAAAAGACGCCTCTGGCAGACGCAGAGGGAGTGATCATGGACGCTGAAGCTGCGATCAGATTCGAAGCTCGTGAGCGGAAAACGTTAGTCACAATATGTCTAACCTTGGGTGAAATACCTGCAGCTCAGGTCCAAGATGCAGTTTTGCCTGCAGCTCAGGTCCAAGATGCAAAAACTGCCAAACTGAAGAGGACTCACTGAGCACTCATCTGGAAAAGATGAAAGGTATAGCCAGACAATTGGAGGCTGCGGGAGCGCCAGTGGAGCGGACGCATCTGGTGTTCACAATACTGGGGAGTTTACCAGCGTCGTATGAACTGCTGGTAATGATCTTAGAAGGCTGCAGGGTGGAAGACATGGAGATTGTCTTCTTGCTGATTGTCTTTTGCTTCTTAGTCAACACTGGGTCTACCCAAGAGAATCCGGATTCTTTCGAAACCGAGTTAGCAACTTATGCTTGGGTACTGATGAGACATAAACAATGCTATTTGGCTAAGAATTTTTGTTTATTGAGTTTTTTATTATTGTTTTGACTTAGATCCTTTGACTTTTTGAGTTGCTCGTATATTGTTTCTAAGCTTTACCTTATGACATCACTGACTTCTCTATATAAATTTGTGAAATTGGATTTATTCTCATTTCACAAATAGATATATATGTAACGCAACGGCTACTGCAAGAGGAAGAGAGGAGGAGCTCATCCTCCATTGATGAGCATGCGTTGATCGGGAGACTCGCTCACTTAACCACGGGACAAAAGCAAGAACACGAAATGGGGAGCGTCCAGATGAACCAGAATGCTGAGCAGAGACCAAGCAATTCTGAAGGACGAAGCATCAGCCGAAGAGACAGAAAGAGGAGTGTGTATTACCGCAACATTCCCGGACACAGCCAGAGAATGCAGGAAAAAGCTAGAAGACATGAGGAGACAGATTGAGACTCAAGCCAACGTGGCTGAGACAGAAGAAAGGGAGAGGAACGTAGCCCTCATGGCTACACTGGGAGGCAGCGAAAGGAAGTATGTGCAGCACTTCCTCAGAGTGCCGCGAATCAAATTCACACCACGAAAGGAGGCACGATCAGACAGTAACTTGGGGATCAGTGCAAGAAAGGAGGAGGATGTGAGTAAAACTGACAGGAATTGGTATCTAGACTCCGGCGACGTGTCATATCACATTTGACATGAAGACATTTTCTAGTTATCAAGGAAGATATCCTCCACGACGTGTGATAGTGGGAAGCGGAGAAGGCCTATTGTCACCTAGAAGCGGGACCATCTGCCTGCGACTCATGAATGGGAAGTGCGGGGTGATCAGAGATGTCATGTATGTCCCTCAGATGACCAAGAACTTGTTGTTAGTCAGAAGAATGGCAGAGGAAGGAGGAGCTGCTATTCTCAGGAGACAAGTGTCACGTCACAAAGGAGGGAGAAAAACTAGCCACGGCAGTGACAGAGGATGGGCTTTACAGGTTCGAAAGCAGAGCAGTAAACCTTTATCAAGCCCACATGGTCGTTGCAAAGACCAAGAAGGATGCCATATGGCACAAAAGACTAGGACATGTAGGAGCGGATGTTCTGAACCTCATGTGGATAAACAACCTGGTGACTAATGGATTACAATGGAAGAGGAGAAGGATACACCTGTCAGGGATGTGTGCTTGGCAAACAACACAGAGAGCCATTCAAAAGAAGATCTGGAATAAGCACCAAGGGATTGCTGGAGCTGATCTACACAGACATCTGTGGACTAATGGATCCCGAGTCTTTGGGGAGATCCAAATATTTCATGACCTTCATTGACGACTTCAGTAGGAAGTCCTTCCTATACTGCATCAGATTCAAGGATGAGGCTATACAAAAGTTCAAGGAATTTGTAATCTTGGCAGAAACACAGACAAATCAAAAGGTGAAGCGTGTAAGATTGGATAACGATGGTGAATATATTGGAAACAAATTCAAGGATTTATGTAGAGAAAAGGGGATCCATCAATAGTTCACAACGAGCTACACACCTCAACAAAACGGACTTGCTGAATGCAAGAATAGAACTATCATGGACATGTCTAGGTGCATGTTGTATGGCAGAGGACTACCAAAATTCCTGTGGGAAGAGGCTGCAAGCATAGCAGTGTATATCCTTAACAGGGTTCCGAACAGATTAATGAGAGACTCCACACCAAACACAATGTGGAATGGTCAGAAGCCATCATTGGAACACATGCGGATATTTGGATGTAAAGCCTAAATGCAGTTCCCAATGAGACAAGAAAGAAACTAGATCAGAGAGGGACCCCAGGTGTTTTCGTAGGATATCCCAACAATGCAAATGGATACAAGATATATGATCTTGCTAACCCACAGGTCATCATAGATGAAGGATGGGATTACCTCACTAAATTGAAAGGGAAACCCACAGGGCAGGAGGGAGAACGACCAGAACCAACGATGCAGGAGATGTTGGAAGAACCAAGGAGATCCACCAGAGAAAGAAGAGCGCCCAAGAGGTATGATGAGATGGGACTCATAGGGCACCAGCAAGACACAGATGGAGTAATGAAGGAACCAGAGACATGGTTGGAAGCACAACAAAGTGCTGAGTGGAAAAAATGGGAAGAGGCCATGGAAGAGGAGTTGCAGTCGATCAAGGCAAATGAAGCATGGGAATTAGTGGAACTCCCACTAGATAGAAAAGCCATAGGGAGTAAATGGGTATTCAAGATAAAATACGAAGTAGAGGGGCAAGTGGACCGATTCAAAGCCAGATTGGTAGCAAAAGAATACAGCCATATTGAAGGAATCGATTATCAGGAAACCTTTGCACCAGTCATGAAGATAAGCTCTCTCCGACTGCTGATAGCCAGAGCCACCATTATGGATATGGAGATAGAACAAATGGACGTGAAAACTACATTTCTGGATGGAGACTTGGAAGAACAGGTGTACATGAATCAACCAGAGGGCTTCAACGATGGGACCAGAAAGGTATGTTGCCTAAAGAAGGCTTTGTGTGGATTGAAGCAATCATCGCGAATGTGGTACTTGAAGATAGATCAGTTCTTCCTGAGTATTGCATTCAAAAGATGCCATTCTGACAATAGTGTCTATATCTTGGAAAAACCTGGAATTTTTCTTTCAAGGACAATTTTGAAGTAAAAGACATGGGAAGTATACATTTTTGTTTAGGTGTCCAGATTAAGAGAGACAGAGAGAAGGGAGTGACCTGGATGGGGCAAGAAAAATTTGTTCATAACATTATTTCAAGGTTCAGAATGGAAAACTCATGTCCATTGAGTACCCCACTGGACACAAACGTTCAGTTAAGCAAAGAGATGTGCCCTGCTTCTCAGCAAGAGAGGGATGATATGAGCCGACGACCCTTCAGAAGACTGATGGGGTCACTGATGTATGCTATGGTGAGCATGAGGCCTGACATTGCAACTGCAGTCACCAAATTAAGTCAATTCTTATCAGACCCAGGAGAACAACACTGGGAAGCAAGAAAAAGAGTGATAAAATACCTCAAAGCAACTCAAGGGTTTGGTTTGGTCTTCAAGAGGACTGATGAGGGGGTAATCGGATTTGCTGACTCTGATTGGGCTGGCGATCGAGACGACAGAAGATCCACGTGTAGATATGTATTCATGATGGGGGGAGGATGCATCAGTTGGAGCTGTAAGAAGCAAGCCTCAGCTGCTCTCTCATCAATGGAGGCAGAATACATGGGCGTCTGTCATGCTGCAAAAGAGTATGTATGGTTGAGGAATCTGATGGATGAGTTGGGAATGACGAAGCATGAAATGCAACTACTCAATGACAACCAGGGGTGCCTCTTCCTCAATAAGAATGTAGGGTTCCATAAGAGAAGCAAGCACATTGGGATCCAATACCACTTTGTGAGGGATCTGGTAGAAGAAGGGATGCTATCACTACAATATGGATAGACAGAGGGGATGTTAGCAAATATCATGACGAAGCCTTTGGTGAAGCAACGATTCATTGCGCTACGAGATCAGTTGGGAATAAAAGACAAATATGAAAGAGTTGGTGGGTGATGACCATGAAATGAGAGAGAGTTTGTGAGTATTTAGACATTTCATGGACCCATTCGGTTAGTTGTCCATGTAGCGTGAAGAGTTAGTTAAATAGGGGCAGTCATGATGCTTAACCACGTGGCCACGTTTAGTTAAGGGCGGGCATATGTAAAGTGGGTCACGACCCATTTTTGAATGTATCTTTTGGTGAATATAAGGGGATGAATGCCCGAGCACTGGATGTCTTTCAGATCATCATTTGCCTTTCGTGTGATTGTCATTTTATCGTGATTGCTCTCATTTATTGCCTTGTTTATCTGTGCTTGCAGGTACCGAATCCTCAGGTTATATATATTAGTCGTGGGTAATAAAAATAGTTAGGGTTATATCTGTATGCGGTTAAGGATCCTAAGAACCCATGTTGGCTACATTTCATCACCCATAGAACTAACCAGTGAGCAGTAATAGCCTGGGCCAAATGTATCAATCATGAGTCACCTATAGTTATGGACCTGGCTCATTAGATTCGCCGCGTCCATTCTTTTATTGTTATTATGCATAAGCAGGCTATACTGGCCTTGGGCCCTATTTGGTTACATTTTTAGGACTTGTCACATTGATTTGGAGTGGGGGTCCTCCTATTGGGAGGGCGCACTATTTTCCCTCCAAATCCTTTTCCCTCCCTTTTTTGAATCCTCCATTTGATTCAGGGAGAGGGTATAAGTAGGGCAGCATTGTATTCCTTTATTCAGTTGATGATGATTGCTCCTCTTTAGCCTCCTTAAGCATTCTCTCTTCTTGCTTTCTAGCTTAAGTCCTGCTTTCTAGCATAGCTAGTGAATCTTAGCTTGTAACTTGGTATCAGAGCACTTTCCTACAGATTGGTGGAGGCTGTCCAGCGCCCTACCACCCATCACTTTCATCGATTTTCTCCGTCAACTTTCCTGCAGATTGGTGGAGGCTGTCTAGTGCCCTACCACCCATCACTTTCATCAATTTTTCTCCGTTATTTTTTCTTTTTGGTGGTGGTTGTCCAGTGCCCTAGTGCCTATCACTTTCGACGATTTCTTCATCATTTTTTGCAGTTTTGGTGGAGGCTGTCCAGCGCCCTGCTAACCCATCACTTTCGTCGATTTTTTGGGCAGATTTTCATTGTTTTTGCAGATTTGATAGCTGTTGTCCAGCGCCTTACTACCTCATCATTTTTGACACTTTTTGTCACCGATTTGCTGTCCATTTTTTATATTGATTGGAGGCTGTCCAGCGCCCTACTACCGTCTCATTTTCAGCGGTTCTCTTCACCGACTTGCTGTCCGTTTCGGCTATTGATTGAAGGCTGTTCGGCGCCTTACTTTAGCACCTTTTTCACCCTATTCTTTAGCATATTGTGGATCTTGGTAGTTGTTGCCCAGTGCCCTATTATCTTCAGCTTTTACCCCTCTTTGTTGGCACTACAAAGTGAACGACGGATCAGCACCCACCCAAGTATTGCTTGCGCCCATTTGCACTTCCTTTTTTGCACCTACTTGCTGTCTTTTTGCTCACATATTGCTCTTTTCCAGCCCCCTATTTCCCTCTCATATTTGTCATTTTGCTGCCTCGCACCCTCCTCCTTCCTTTTTCCATTTTGTTAGAACCTTTCTCCTTATTGGCGTTGCACATTTGCTGTCCATTATTCTGACTTTTCTGATGTTTATCGTTCTCGTCCCCTTTCGTCCTCTCGGAAGTTCCAGGTTTATACTATTGTTGATGATCGTTTATACCACTATGGTGCTTTATGTATTCCCAGTTCTCCTTCCATTCGTCCTCAGTTGTTGTCTGATGCTCATGCTTCCCCTATTGGTGGCCATTTTGGTTTTCAGAAGTCTTATGCACATCTTAAGGACAATCTCTATTGGCCATCTATGAAGTCTGAGTTAGCCCATCTTATTCGTGATTGTCCTTTTTGTGCCCGTAATAAATACTCCCGTGCTAAGTTTGCTAGTTTGCTCCAGAGTTGGCCCATTTCTCATCGCCAGTGGACAGATAGTTCTATGGACTTTATCCTTGGTCTTCCTCATACCCGCCGTGGTCATGACTCTTGTATGGTGGCGGTAGATCAGTTCTCGAAACATGCAACTTTCTACCGGTCCGCAGTACTATTACAGTTGAGCAGTGCGCACGTCTTTTTCTATCAGATATTTTTCGCCTGCATGGTATGCCACGTACTGTCCTATCTGATCGGGATAGTAAGTCTACATCTACGTTCTGGACAGAGCTTATGCGTATTTTGGATGTACAGCTTCTGATGGGTTCTGCTTATCATTCTACTACTGATGGACAGACTGAGGTCCTTAATTGGATCCTTGAGGATTACCTTCGACATTTTGTTTCTCCTTCCGGGAAGGATTGGGACCAGCATTTATGTTTGGCAGAGTATAGCTATAATAGCTCTGTTAGTACCAACACTGGAGTTTCACCTTTCTTATTGGCTCATGGGTATGCTCCACTTTTGCCAGGGGTGCCTCTTCCTCCTGATGATGCACCAATTTGCTTCTTTTTTATCCGGTGCTTGTGAGCTTATTGCTAGGGCTACTACTCACTTACAGCATGTTCAGCAGCGCTATCAAACTTCTGTTGATCGTCATCGCCGTCATGTTGAGTTTCAGGTTGGTGATATGGTTTACCTCCGATTACGCTTTGCACGTCATCACTTTGTTCAGGGTCACGCTTCTATTGAGAAGCTTGCACCACGCTATTATGGGCCTTATTGTATCTTGGATCGCCATAGCCCTGTTACATACCGGTTACAGTTGCCTGATTCTACACGAGCTTGTGATATCTTTCATGTTAGCTTGTTACGAGCTGCCATTGAGGATGATGCTCCTCACGATCTTACATTTCCTACAGAGCCAGAGCTGTTCCCTTTTTTGCCAATTGCCATCCATCAGGTTCGCCTTCAGTATAGTCGACGTCGCAGGCAGGTCCAGTTTTTAGTACAGTGGGATGGTCGTCCTCTTGAGGAGGCCACTTGGGAGCCTATTGATGTGTTTTATCATACAACATTATTGGCAGATCAGGCTCGAGCCCTCATGGCTTTAGTTCTCTCCTCTACTACAGATGTCATTGTAGATGTTCCCTCTGTTTCATGATTCGGCTAGCTATGACTATTCTTTATTGTCGTATTTGCTTAGTACTTGCTTTACACAGTTATGATGCTTTTGGGGTATCTGTTGTGACGACTTATGTCCTCTCCATCAGTATTTCCATTAGTTCGTGATTTTTCAGTATTTAGCATGCTTACATTATTGTTTTAGATAGTCATTATGCTTGCTAGCCGGTGGAGGGCTTTGTTTTTCTGCAGGGGAGAGTTATGGACTTGGCTCATTACATTCGCCGCGTCCATTCTTTTATTGTTATTATGCATAAGCAAGTCTAAGGGCCCTTTTTATTCGTATACTGGCCTTGGGCCCTATTTGGTTATATTTCTAGGACTAGGTCACATTGATTTGGAGTGGGGGTCCTCCTAATGGGAGGGTGCACTATTCTCTCTCCAAATCCTTTTCCCTCCCTTTTTTGAATCCTCCATTTGATTCAGGGAGAGGGTATAAGTATGGCAGCATTGTATTCCTTTATTCAGTTGATGATGATTGCTCCTCTTTAGCCTTCTTAAGCATTCTCTCTTCCTGCTTTCTAGCTTAAGTCCTGCTTTCTAGCATAGCTAGTGAATCTTAGTTTGTAACTCCTATCAAGTCGGGTTATTAGGATAAATCATCAGTAAGCCAATTGGTTATTATTGTTTACAAAGATGGAATGTCTGTAAAAAATTATGGCCGAAACTGTAGGGCTCAGACCTTTCTTGCAAATCTATTTAGAGTAAGTGTGCATGGAACATTTGATTTATCCAATCTGTAATTTTATAGTGGAACATGCACAGACATGTAACCAACATTTACCTAGTCAATCTGAGGAAACCCAAATTCTAGAACTCAAAACAGATCTTGTAGTCAATGTAAAAAGTGTCATGTCCAGTGTACTAGCTATTCTAAATTCTTCCGTTTTCAACTTTTTCCCATTTCACATCATATTATCAAAGCATCTTAGCCATTGCAACAGTTCAGAACATGTTTATTGTCTATTTTATTACTTATTTGTTCATAACTTTTTCCCAACGCAATTGGCTCGTGATGTAGAATGATGCAGTTGACTTGCTTTGTGCTGTTTTAAAATCCTTCCCAGCTTCACTCCGCCAACAGTATAATGTGGTAAGTACTATTTTATTCACAACTCGTGCCTTGAAACAATTTCTTCTGGGGAAGCTGAAAAGATGACAAAATACATTCTTTTGTGATTGTTCTCTTCGTTGCTTAGTGCTTGCATTAGCATGAAAGTTTCCGGACTTACGAAAACAGGTGTAAGAAATTTTGTTTTGCATGTGAGCCACACTTACTGTCGGCCTTTAAGACATGTGTATGGATGCAACAATATTTTGTTTGTGCTATGCATTGTAGACATTTTCTGGCCCCTCTCCATATTGTTGAGAATGGCATATTACTTGTTTGAAATTTTTGTGCAAGCTACTTTCAGCTGGTGTTTGCTATGAATTTTTCTTCAAGCAGAAGATTTATTGTGCTTGACTACCAGCTATTTCTCTTGGCGTTCTTCTTATCCTAAACATCGAATGGAGATTTAGTCTCATGACATCAATTCCATGTCACATCACATCAATCACGCATCACATTAATTTCATGTCTCTGATGTTTTGTGGATCTTTGTGTATTAGTTCTTGTGTCTGCCAGGTGGAGGGAGGGAGGATTTGAAATTTGAATCAGGGTCAAGAAGCAGCCTTAAGCACAGCTGATTCCAAGTGCCTTATTTTTTGGAGTTGTATCAACAGAAGTTGCTATATTGTGCTTGTGAATATTTGCAGGTAGAGGGTTTACTTGTTGCTCAACTTATGGATGTCGAGTGCAATTCCAAGCTTTCACAGGTGGTTCCTGACTTCAAATCAGAATAAGTTTTGGTACAGCCAAGATAGGAATTCAATCAATTTCATGAAGAAATCTAGGAATGCTTTTTTACTTTCTCCCCTTCGCTTTACCAATGAACATTTTGCTTCTAGCATGGTAACTACATTTTATCCTTGCTTTAATTCAAGACCAAGCAAATGATGTTTCTTGGCCTTGCCTTAAATACGAAGACAGCAAGTATGCAAAGGGTCAGATAACTAATATAGCTCCAACCATAATTACTGTTTTTCATGTAAAGAAACAGCAAACCTTGTGATGGACATTAATTTCAGCTTTCTGATGAAATGATTTTGTATCTCTTCTGCTCTCTTATTTAGGATCAGAAGTATCAGGTTTTTGATAGCTAGCAACTTGCATTAGCATGCACACATTATCGTGTCATGGTATAACTTGGACCCATAGAACCCAGCCATTTCTGCTGCGCTGAGTTTTACTTAGCCAACTGACTTTGCCTCATATTTTGTTAGATGGCTATAATAAAAAAAGGAAATACATGAATCACTAAATAATGCGGCATCCCTGGGGATAGTACAAATTACAAAATATCTTAGCTTTCCCTTTGTCCATTCTTTAACAAGGATTCTATAGCATTACATTTAAGCTTGCTGAAATATAAAAGGCTTACACGGGTTGCAAGAAAGCGTTAAGTTGCGTCGGAACGGCGTTCCTGAGGCATAGGGTTTTGGAAAACAGCACTCTGGAATGTCGGAACCTGGGGAAAAAAAAACTCCACTACCTGCATTGTCTAAATGCATGGTATTCTTATGCACGATTCCCTCTTACAATTATGGTGCTGCTTTGTGAACTATGTCCATGAAAGAATCAGATTAATCATTAAAACCTAGACCATATATTCTAAATATGACTAAATATGTTGGCAATGTCATCATTCACTAGTTTCTCCTAGAAGAGATGGATGCTCAAGCATACTCACGAAGAATGGCAATTCAAAGCTCTTGGAATTGATCCCAATTATATTGAAAAATTTGCTAAAAGTATGAATCTGTTTTGGAAATCTAGCTCATGAATGTCACCAGTTTGCTAAAATTTGTGCACAGTCAATAGGGTTGCTGAAAATTTGTGTAATTGTATGTTACAAGTGATTAGGATATTAGTCACTCTATCACTATTTCTTGCTTCTGCACATCTATATAGTGCAGTCAGTAAAATTAAAGTTTTTAATATGTTCTTACATCTTGATTCCGGAAAGCCTTAAAAACCATGCTCCAACAAATCTTAGAAACTAATTTTTTGGGAAAAATCTACTCAATTTGAAATGTTTGAATCTTGTTCAAATCAAATGGAGTCTCAATTCAAGTTTTCTGGTGAATGTTTAGAAATTCAGTGCTTAGAATATTACCTGATACAAGGTATTCAAATGTGTTTCCTTTTCTTTTTGTAAGACACCTAAAACATTTTCTAAAAAAACTGGGGGAAAAATAAAAAAGCGTTCCGGAACAGAACGTTCCAAAAATTTCCGGAACGAGCGCTTTGGAATGTGATTGGAAATCTACGTTCCGGAACGTGAAACCTTTTACCATCAAGGGTGTCGTGAATACAGATTGTTGCTTTTCTATGTCTTATTGATAACATTTTTCTACTCTAGGCAAGGGAGGATATAGTTGACTTTGGGAAGCTTTATTTTTTTCAGAAATGTGCACTCTCCCTTGCACTTTTACCGAGGGCTCATGGGGAGGCCTCAGCTTGGAGTTCAATGATTCGTCAGATTTTGACTGCCATCAACACTGAGCTGGATGATGCATTTGTTGGAATGGAGGACCGTAAGTACATGTGATCTCTAAAGTTTTCCAGCACGTCTAAGTTTTGTTGTACTTTACTAAACATTGGAATGTATATGTGTTTTTGGTTTGGAAACTCACTTAAGTGTGACTTATAGTGTTGCATAGTCACTGACATCTGTATCTTTGGTTCTTGTTATTTTTGGAAGCTAAAACACCTGAGATATTATTGGTAAGAAATCAGGAACCACCTTGGCCTTTAGGTGGTTTTGCAATCACATCAACTGCATCAGTTCAAGTAACCAAGAGGTTTTGGCAGCAGCTGGTTCCTCGAGTTTCTTCATTGGTCCATTGCTGTCATTTTCTTCTGGTTAAGCCATATCCAGTGCCTGTAAGTCCATGTTCTTGAAATCTTGTGAATTTTATTGTTACCTGATTGTGCGTAGTTTTGTATCAGTTATAACTATAGTCTGTATGTGATCTGCAGCTGCATTAAGAATTTGGACAATATTTCTCTAGAAATCATTTAAAGATTTCAGTTATGTGCAATTTCAAAGAACTCACTAATGTAGAAAAGTTTTTGCATATACATTTCAAATAAATATGTTGCCTTTGTGGCATATAATATAGCCTTTTTTGAATGAAAAGATGTTATGTATTTGTGTGTGTGCGCGCGCCATAGCCCCATGTTTCATCGTGAGGGAATGTGGCTTTCTAGACGTGCCATGCATTGGCAGCCTGCTCTTGTTGGGAACGTGCTCGGGAATATGACCAGGGAACTCACTGGTCAGTTGTATCCATGGAAATTCACACTAAGATATACTGGCCTTGGGCCCTATTTGGTTATATTTTTAGGAGTTGGTCACATTGATTTGGAGTGGGGGTCCTCCTATTGGGAGGGTGCACTATTTTCCCTCCAAATCCTTTTCCCTCCCTTTTTTTGAATCCTCCATTTGATTCAAGGAGAGGGTATAAGTAGGGCAGCATTGTATTCCTTTATTCAGTTGATGATGATTGCTCCTCTTTAGCCTCCTTAAGCATTCTCTTCCTACTTTCTAGCTTAAGTCCTGCTTTCTAGCATAGCTAGTGAATGTTAGCTTGTAACTTGGTATCAGAGCACTTTCCTGCAGATTGGTGGAGGCTGTCCAACGCCCTACCACCCATCACTTTCATCGATTTTTCTCCGTCATTTTTGTAGATTGGTGGTGGCTGTCCAACGCCCTACTGCCCATCACTTTCGACGATTTCTTCATCATTTTTTGCAGTTTTGGTGGAGGCTGTCCAGCGCCCTGCTAACCCATCACTTTCGTCGATTTTTTGGGCAGATTTTCATTGTTTTTGCAGATTTGGTAGCTATTGCCCAACGCCCTACTACCTCATCATTTTCGGCACTTTTCTTCACCGATTTGTTGTCCATTTTTTATATTGATTGGAGGCTGTCCAGCGCCCTATTACCATCTCATATTTAGCGGTAACCCATCACTTTCGTCGATTTTTTCGGCAGATTTTCATTGTTTTTGCAGATTTGGTAGCTATTGTTTAGCGCTCTACTACCGTTTCATTTTCAACTGTTCTTTTCACGGACTTGCTGTCCATTTCGGCTATTGATTGGAGGCTGTTCGGCACCTTACTTCAGCACCTTTTATCAGCCTATTCTTCAGCATATTGTGGATCTTGGTAGTTGCTGCCCAGTGCCCTATTATCTTCAGCTTTTACCTCTCTTTGTTGGCACTACCGAGTGAATGACGGATCAGCACCCACCCAGGTATTGCTTGCGCCCTTTTTGCACTTCATTTTTGCACCTACTTGTTGTCTTTTCTGCTCATATACTGCTCTTTCCAGCCCCCTATTCCTGTTCATATTTGTTGCCTCACACCCCTCCTCTTTCCATTTTTCCATTTTGTTAGAAACCTTCTACTTTCTCAGCCCCTCATTTTCTGATTATTATCCATCTTGATTGACTGTTTACGTGCCATTTTTGGTGATTTTGGAAGTTAGACTAAGTTGGGGTGACGACAAACGTCCTCTCCCTCAAGTTTTTGTCTCTTCCTTAGTCTCTATGGCGACATCTTCATTAGAAGACCCTCCGCAGAGCTCTTTAGATGATCGTTTTACACATATTGATTCCCGCATGGATCATCTTGAGAGTCGTATTGGTCGTATTCTTTCTAGCCTTGAGACTATCCTACCACGAGGGGATACCACCCCCCCAGACATTCTTCATCGTCCTTGTAAAGCACCTTTATTTCCTATTTTGAGTACGCCTCCTCCTGCTCCATCTCCATCTTCAGGAGGTGCTTTTGGTAGTACGTTCGGTCTCCCTTCATATAGTGCTAGTTCTTATGGGTCTCCTTTCGGGTCTTCTGTACCACCACCTGGATTTCCCTCCGCACCACCAGGATTTCCGTCTTCTACTTTTTCAAGTAATCCTGGGCCTCATTTTGCTTGTGATTTTCGTGATCGCATCCAGCTTACTATTTATTCTGGTTCATCTGATGGGAATATCTTGGAAAATTGGTTCTCTAAGTTAGAAACCTATTTTCTTATGTATCCCAAGACTGAAACCCAGAAAGTGCAGTTGGCTGCGTTACATTTAGATGGTCGAGCTCAGACTTGGTGGCGTGTCTATCGCTCTGAGCCTACTCGTGAGGGATTACGTATATGGCCTACTTTTTGGCATGATCTTCGTATGGCTATGATTGACCCACAATGGTTGGTTCGCCAACGTGATCTGTTTCGTAGCCTTTGCCATA
Organism: Diphasiastrum complanatum; assembly: GCA_029204225.1. Classification (NCBI taxonomy): domain Eukaryota; kingdom Viridiplantae; phylum Streptophyta; class Lycopodiopsida; order Lycopodiales; family Lycopodiaceae; genus Diphasiastrum; species Diphasiastrum complanatum. Next base: position 13,162,397 of record CM055111.1, on the reverse strand, counting down.
CTAGTCATTTGACTGCTTATATTGATCAGTTTGCTGAGCTTTCTTACCTTTCTACTAATCTTCATCCTACAGAGCTTATTTCACGTTTTATTGCTGGTCTTAGAGGCTCCTTACGATATGATGTTTCCTCTTTTCGGCCTCCTACTCTCTCAGATGCTATCTCCCTGGCTACTACCCTGCAGCATAAGTATCCTGAGTTGTCCAGTTCTTCTCGTTTTTCTCGCCCTCTTTCCACTGCTTCTCCTACTTTGGATTCCTCTACTGCCGTTCCCCCTCAGCCTTCTACACCTCGCCCTGCCTTTGTTCGCCGTTATTCAGCCGCAGAGTTCGCTGAGATTCAGCAGAAGTGCCTCTGTTATCGCTGTAAGAGTCCAGATCATCTCGCTCGTGATTGCCGACAGTCTCCTGGTCCTCCTACCGCTGTTTTTTACCATGAGGCTCTTCCTCCTGATGATTCTGATGTTTATATCCAGATTCTTGAGACTGCTGACCCACATTCTGTTGATGAGTCGGCTGACCCGCTTCCTGATGATCCTGCTTCTACCGCTTGCCATGCGCAGCTTGCTTATGCTACTTGGGCTGGGCGTCCTGGTCCTCGTTCTATTCGGTTACGTGTTCGCATTTTGCGACGAGAGTATATTGCTTTGGTGGATACGGGCAATACACACTCATTTATTAGCAGTTACATTTCCACCAGGATTCGTGCTACACCTATTTCTGCTACACAGTCTCTCAGTGTCGAGGTTGCTAGCTCACATACTTTTATCAGCTCTCAGATGTTTCAGGGCTTGGACTATAGCATTGGTGACTTCTCTGGACAGGCAGATTTATGTGTTTGAATTACTTATTAAGCATCAACTGTTGGCCAAATTGTCCAAATGTTCTTTTGCTGTGGTTGAAATCGAATTTTTGGGTTTTCTTGTTTGTGGTGGACGTATTCGTCTTGATCCTCGGAAAGTTCAGGCTATTCAGAATTCGCTTGTCCCAACCGATGTTCATTCTGTTCGTATGTTTTTAGGTATGGCAACCCATCTTCGTCGTCCTGTTAAGTATTTTGCCACTGTGGCTGCTTTGCTTCATTCGTTACTAAAGAAGTCTCATGCCTTTGTTTGGACTTCTGAGTGTCAAATTGCTTTTGATGCTTTACGTCATGCCATTGTTTCTGCTACTGTTATGTGTCTTCCCCAGTTTGATCATTTATTGTTGAGACTGATGCTAGTGCTATTGGTTTAGGCGCTCTTCTCCGTCAGTCCGAGTGTGTTATTGCTTATGAGTCTCGTTGTTTGCGTTCTTATGAGCAACGTTACTCTGTACATGAAAAAGAGCTACTTGCTGTCATCCATGCTCTTAAGAAATGGCGTCATTATTTGTATCGTGTTCCCTTTGATATTATTATTGATCATCAGTCTCTTCGTTATCTTTTTTCTCAGCGTGATCTTAGTGATCGTCAATATCGTTGGTTACAATTTTTACAGTCTTTTCATTTTGATATTTTGTATCGTCCAGGCAAGGCAAACACGGCCGCTGATGCTTTATCTCGTCTTCTTGCATTGTTACATAGTATTGTTGCTTCAGTTCCTTCTTGTTTTGATGATTTACCAGCCGCATATTTGTCTTGTTCTGACTTTTTTGATGTTTATCATACTTGTCCCCTTTCGTCCTCTCGGAAGTTCCAAGTTTATACTATTGTTGATGATCGTTTATACCACTATGGTGCTTTATGTATTCCCAGTTCTCTTTCCATTCGTCCTCAGTTGTTTTCTGATGCTCGTGCTTCCCCTATTGGTGGCCATTTTGGTTTTCAAAAGTCTTATGCACGTCTTAAAGACAATTTCTATTGGCCATCCACGAAGTCTGAGCTAGCCCATCTTATTCGTGATTGTCCTTTTTGTGCTCGTAATAAATACTCCCGTGCTAAATCCGCTGGTTTGCTCCAGAGTTGGCCCATTCCTCATCGCCAATGGACAGATATTTCTATGGACTTTATCCTTGGTCTTCCTCATACCTGCCGTGGTCATGACTCTTGTATGGTGGTGGTAGATCGGTTCTCGAAACATGCAACTTTATACCGGTCCGCAGTACTATTACAGCTGAGCAGTGCACACGTCTTTTTCTATCAGATATTTTTCGCCTGCATGGTATGCCACGTACTATCCTATCTGATCGGGATAGTAAGTCTACATCTACGTTTTGGACAGAGCTTATGCGTATTTTGGATGTATAGCTTCTGATGGGTTCTGCTTATCATTCTACTGTTGATGGGCAGACTGAGGTCCTTAATCGGATCCTTGAGGATTACCTTCAACATTTTGTTTCTCCTTCCGGGAAGGATTGGGACCAGCATTTATGTTTGGCAGAGTATAGCTATAATAGCTCTGTTAGTACCAACACTGGAGTTTCACCTTTCTTATTGGCTCATGGGTATGCTCCACTTTTGCCAGGGGTGCCTCTTCCTCCTGAAGATACACCAATTTGCTTCTTTTTTATCTGGTGCTCGTGAGCTTATTGCTAGGGGTACTACGCACTTACAGCATGTTCAGCAGCGCTATCAGACTTCTGTTGATCGTCATCGCCGTCATGTTGAGTGTCAGGTTGGTGATATGGTTTACCTCCGGTTACGCTTTGCACGTCATCACTTTGTTCAGGGTCACGCTTCTACTGAGAAGCTTGCACCACGCTATTATGGGCCCTACTGTATCTTGGATCGCCTCAGAGCCCTGTTACATATCGGTTACAGTTGCCTGATTCTACACGAGCTTGTGATATCTTTCATGTTAGCCTGTTACGAGCTGCCATTGAGGATGATGCTCCTCGCCATCACATTTCCTACAGAGCCAGAGCTGTTCCCTTTTTTGCCAGCCGCCATCCATCAGGTTCGCCTTCAGTACAGTCGACATCGCAGGCAGGTTCAGTTTTTAGTACAGTGGGATGGTCCTCCTCTTCAGGAAGCCACTTGGGAGCCTATTGATGTGTTTTATCATACACCATTATTGGCAGATCGGGCTCGAGCCCTCATGGCTTTAGTTCTCTCCTCTACTACAGATGTCATTGTAGATGTTCCCTCTATTTCATGATTCGGCTAGCTATGACTATTCTTTATTGTCGTATTTGCTTAGTACTTGCTTTACACAGTTATGATGCTTTTGGGGTATCTGTTGTGATGACTTATGTCCTCTCCATCAGTATTTCCATTAGTTCGTGATTTTTCAGTATTTAGCATGCTTACATTATTGATTTAGATAGTCATTGTGCTTGCTAGCCGGTGGAGGGCTTTGTTTTTCTGCAGGGGAGAGTTATGGACTTGGCTCATTACATTCGCCGCGTCCATTCTTTTATTGTTATTATGCATAAGGAGGCCTAAGGGCCCTTTTTATTCATATACTGGCCTTGGGCCCTATTTGGTTATATTTTTAGGAGTTGGTCACATTGATTTGGAGTGGGGGTCCTTCTATTGGGAGGGCGCACTATTTTCCCTCCAAATCGTTTTCCCTCCCTTTCTTTTGAATCCTCCATTTGATTCAGGGAGGGGATATAAGTAGGGTAGCATTGTATTCCTTTATTCAGTTGATAATGATTGCTCCTCTTTAGCCTCCTTAAGCATTCTCTTCTTGCTTTCTAGCTTAAGTCCTGCTTTCTAGCATAGCTAGTGAATTTTAGCTTGTAACTGATACTCCCCGAACGGTTTTCGAAATAGGCCACTCTTGTACCTTACAAACTTACTTATAATCAATCTCAAAATGTACAACCCATTGTAAAAAACCTATAGGCTGCAGAATTTTATTATCATTCTACTATCATTGAGGTAACGTAGCAAAATCTCGAAACCATCGGAATTGTAGAAAAACCAAATCTACTCAAGCCATAAAATAGATCATTTGAAGCCATTTTGACATGAATTTAAGCGCTACAATCTATGATGGAAAATTGCCAAAAAGATAAGTGATGTTTCTTCTGAGTACTTGGTCACGTGTCATGGCACACCGCTTTCAGAACTACTTGGGCGACCGCACACAATACTAGGATTTTGTCATTGTGGACGATGTTTCTCTAGGGGAAAGGGATGTCAAAGCTTTTAATCCCTATCCCGATGTATATAGTTTTACATGACAATTGTACATGAAACTTTACATTGAAAAACCTAGTTGCTACATTTCCTCCCAGCCTTTGAAGTTTGGTGCATTAAAAGTCATAAGGAATGCCTCTCCTAGGCTCTCATTTCCAATCCTCAAGCACCCCTTGACGTTGACACATCCTATTGTCAGCACATGGCAAACTCCATGCACAACGGACACTTTGCCACTTGGCAGTACCCTAACACATAGGCAAGCAACTACGAGGACCATACGACATGTGTCACTCATATGCTGGACCAATCAACTCCTACTTTTTGGAGGTCAATCCAGATAAATGACCTAGTACCTGATGCCAAAGCTAATTATGACTCTTGAGTTTCAATTCAAAGTAAATACACCATAATTACAATGGTCACCACATGGTGATGCCAAGCCATTTCAATAATTACAAATAACATATCACCTAGTGTCTGATGATTGGTTGGTAAGTTTAGATTGAGAGTTGACAACTTCTACTTTGTTATTATTTAAAAAAATGGCACAAAACATTTTCAAATAAAATAGAGCCTTGCATGAATTCACCAATCACAACCCATACCCTATTGCACGCATGGATGATATGTTTGATTAGTTAGGGAAGGTCACTCTATTTTCTCATATCTGTGTGGATCAAATCCAGGATGTTCTTTGTCCTTGCAACACCACCTTTATTGAACTTCTCTCGATGCTGCTTCCCATACACACATGATTCGCACATCGACTTCAAGTGGTCTTCTATCGTAGGCAATCCTCTCACCATTTCCAGTTTCCTCATCAAACTGAGGCTTTCTAGGTTCAAATCACCAAGCCTTTTATGCCACAGTTCAGTTTGCGATGGAATGGATGAGATAAGTCCATGTTGCCCCTTGATTGTAGCATTCAACCTGTAAAATTTAGTATTGGGCTCCCTTATACCATCCGTAGTGACTTTGAACTTTTGGTTCACATCCTTCACAAAGCAACGATCATGGGCAAATTCTACTTTCAACTTTTGATCAGTAATAACACCAACAAAGTAGATTTTTCCTCAAACCTGGTACGTAAAGTACCTTTATGATCATCCTGCTTTTGCCATCAGGTAGTTGAATTGAAACGGTGCCTATCCCCTTGATCTTGCACACATCACCATTTGCTTGTGAAACGGAATTATCCAACACTTTCAAGCTACTGAACCAATCCTTGTTACCTGTCATGTGTCTTGTGGCTCCTGAGTCAATGTACCATGCTTGATCATCTTGATTAGATGACAATGCCGATATGAAGATGCTAGAGTTTTCAATCTCACCCTCATCGACAAGGTTACCTGCTTGCTTTGGTTTCCCCTTGCCTGATTCCGCTAGGAATTTTCGACATTCACTCTTCCAGTGGCCCTTTTTGCCGCAATGGAAGCACTTGCCCTTCTTCTTGGTCTTGCTGGAAGATCCCTCAACCTCCTGAGTCTTGGCGAATTGCTGCTTAGACTTCTTCTTGCCCTTGCCCTTGCCTTATTTTTGGCGTGTCACAAGTGCCTAATCGCCAGTGTTTTGACGTCTAGTCGTCACCATTTCTCGTCGTTGCTCCTCCGGCATCAAGATTCCTGTGAGCTTGTCAAAGGTTGGCAATCTTTCTCTTGATGCTATGCCGCACAATGCATTGTGCACCAACATATGCGCTCACCAATGGAATGCAATTCATCCCTCATTGTCTTAATTCTGGTCATATAAGTCTGAATATGCTCTCCTTGCTCCATCCGGGCACTATTCAGTTTTGACTTCAAGAACATGATTCTTGACGGATTTGACGTCTCGAACTGCTCCTTTAGCACATCCCATGCCTGTCTGGGTGTAACAGCATCACAAATGTGGGTAATGATGTGATCCTTCACTGACAAGTTAATGAAGGTCAAAGCTTTCCTCACCTTCTTATCAAACACTTTGATGTCCGCTTCATTTGGCGGTCTTCTCTCATCACCTGTGACGACATCCCACACATCCTTCTCCATCAGTATGTTTTTCATTTTGAATTTCCACACTGCATAGTTGGAAATCCCGTCCAATTTGCTACTTTCACTCGAAATGGACTCTCCCATGTTTGCCATCGCAAAACTGCTTGAAACTTCAATCGTAGGCTAAAAGCTGTATGTCGAGGCCAACTGTGATGTCAGAAGTTGAAAATAATGACCTGCTATTTTTTCTTTACCAGGCCACCCACAGCTTTTCTGCCAAATTGAAAGCCAAATCGGCGTCACCTTTCGAAATGCACTTTGTGGTCCCTTTCGTACGTCGTTTCGAAATGGGTTTGAAACGCGTTTGAACTGAGAGGTTCAGGTTCGGAACGAAATTTTTTTTTTGTTGAAAATGTGTTTTTATGGGTTTTTGGATTTTAGCAATGTCATAGAAAAACTAGTGCCAAGTAGATACATCCAATTTCATGAGAATGCTCTAGAGAATGCAATTTGAGGAGGAGAAACTGTGTACGCGTTTCGAAATGGGCCCGTTTCGAAACGGGGCGTTTCAAACGCGTTTCTTTGTTCGAAATACATTTCGATGAAACATTGTATGGTATGTTCCTTAATAGAATTTAGTTGTAGCATGAATTTCAGAATCTACACTTAATGATGTGGGTAGCTTCTTCACTTCAAAGGTTTAGACTTAACTTATACATATTTTGCACATTTGGGTGTTGATGAGCACAACATGTCATTCTGCAATAGATGGGAAGTTCAAGGTTCTTTTCTTGGATCTCAAAGGATTACTGGAGGTCATTTGTTCACCTTCTAACATTGATTGGGATCAACACTTTTGCTTAACTTAGCTATAATAGCTTATTTTTATCAAAATTTCAAGTGTTCCACTTTTCCATTTGGGATAGGGCTACACACCAAGTTATCAAGTATACATCTGCAACAATACCACTAGAAGTTGTCTCAGCCATTTGAGCTTCTTTTCTTTTTAATGCTCACGAGACTGACCCAGGAAGTCAGACATTTACAGTGGATACAAGAACAAGATAAAATTGTCGTAAGTAGATATCACGAATATGTTGAGTTTGATGAGGGCGACAATGTGTGATTGCCTTTGCTTTGCATAGGGGTAGAGACTCAAATAGAGAAGCTCATTGCTTGCTATTATGGTCCTTTTGGAATACATTAGAAGTTTAGCTGGGTCACATATGAGTGACAACTTCCGCCTACCACCAGACCATGCGACACCTTCCATTTGAGTCTCGTACTTGCTACTAGTGGGCATGTTGAGAGCCTTATTGTGCTTAGTTACCCACTGCTCTTGAGCTCATCCCATTTTTGCTCTCTAGTAGCTGGTTCACTGGGATGGTACCAATGGGCTCCCATCCATCCAAGCCAGATGGGAGCCCATTGTTGCCTTTGCTCATGCACCTTGGCTATAAACTTAGGCCCCAAGCACTTGTTGCGCCAACAAAAATAGGGTTCTTCATGCAGTTTGGTCACCATGAAGTAGGGGCACCAAAAAGTCGAGTGACTAGCACTTAATCTTCGTCAAAGTTTGATGTTCACATTTTGACATTTTTGTGCATCTTATTGCATATTGGGATTTCGTATCATGGGATTTTGAGAGCTTAGTGTCAAATTGTTGATTGTCGATTGGAGATTCAGAACTTAGGACATTGAAGAAAATTCTTCCTAAGCACAACTTGCGTTTTTCAAGATTTGGTTGCATATTTGCATTCTTGAAAGGAGGGCATTAAATGATTTGGTATTTGTTTGCATTTTTGGCCTGAAAAGTGAGGCGTTGGGATACATCTTTCTTGGTTGTCATTTGTTTCATTTGCTTTTGCAATATGTTTCTTCTCTTTTAGATATCACTTGAGAAGAAGGGTATTATGTTCCTGATCAATTGCAATTGGTCGACGTTTGGCCTCAGATCAAGGAAAGCTTGGTGAGGCTAGGATCTAAGTGGTGGTTAGTGTTTCGTGTTAGATATAGTTAGCTATAACTAGAGTGGTGGCTCGGGGCAAACTAGAGGACATTTGGGATTAGTTGCATATCAAGTATCTAAGACATGTGGCCTTAGTCTGTGGATGTATAAGAGGTACCGGGCGCATCGTGTGAACAAGGTGAGGTATTAGAGTAGTGGGATGGGTGATGGTGATATGAAGCCATAGCTATTGCTCAAGGGATTGATCAATGATGTTGGTGTTGTCTCCTAATTTGAAGGTGCATACACGTTTGAGTTCTAGGGTTGGATGGTGAGGTATTTGTGTAGTTCCTTATGGATGCAGCTAAGTGTAGTACGATTTAGTAGTGAATAATTGGCAGGATATGGAAACTAGATAGATTTGAAAGTTTTGAGCTGTTTATCCCAAATGTGCAAATAACTGTGTACGAAGTCTATGAAATCAATGATCGAATTGATGAACAAACAAGTAAAAAATATAGCTTCACTTGTGAGAGGAGAGCAAAGAAGAAGGCAAAGAGCTCTTAACCTAAACAATGGGGCTAAAGGAAGAAGAAAAGAGTATGTGAGGGAAGTGGTAAGCTATTCATTAAAGATAAAATTCATGTATAGGAAAAACATTGGACAAATTCCCTTGAGATAGGGAAGAAAGGGGACAACAAATCAAGGCATGTACAAGCAAATCCAAGTATGCACAAGAAAAAGGGACTCAAAACATGGAGGTCATCTCAAAGGGAGGAGCATTTTGATAAATGAAGACTTTTTTTCTTCGGGTCCAATTCTTTCCGATTCGAATCAGACCCAATCAATTTATTGACAAATCGCGGTTCGTTCGCCAATGAACCGCGATTTGTGGAAACACTAAGGGCAACCAGAAGAAAAGGTAAAGATACTTATCTAAGGATAGGCAAGGCAATAACAAGTAACAAGACAAAGAAGAACGAAGCTTTGGCATGGGGAACGGAGGCCCTCAGGTTTTGTAGGTGGAAAAGGAATGGGTTCTCAATGGACAAGTTCTTGGCACTAGAATCTTTCATGTAGAAAGTGCATGTGTTCTCTTGGAAAGTGGGGAAGTTGGTGCTAATGGGATTCGTTAACTTGAGGGCTTTAATTAGAAATTTTAATATGCAATAAGAAGGATTTTTGTTAAGTGGGAGAGGATTTGGAGGATCAACATGTTATTTCAAAACAAAGGTAATCATGAACGAGGACATTGTCTAGCCTGGTGCAGACAATGCCCAAGAGGGGAGCATTCTTTTGGTAGGTGACTTCAATGGAAGAATTGGGCCTAAGAAGCACCTATTTGTGTTTTTACGTACAAATTTCTTTTAGGGTATCTCCTTTTGTAGGTATAGGTGGGCACATCCTATAACAAAGGAAGCATTGACCAAATGTTGTGGACCATCTTGTTTCCTCACCTAGGTGCAACCAATTCAATTGAGAATTTCAAAATAGTTAGACAAAAAAGTGTTAAATCTCCCCACATGGCATTGTTTTTCAGTTTGAAGGGTATGGAAAGGGAATATGAGAGGATTTGATTGTATACCTAAGATGCATCGACAAACAAGGAGAAATAGTAGGACACTTCATGTGGAAAGGAAATTGTGAAGGTCTCAAGAAGCTAGCAAGGGAAAGGTTGGAGATCCACTTGGCCTACTTGCTAATATGATTAAATGGGCTAGGAAGATTGTGGAGAAATTATGAAGGCCATGTTCTGCAAGGCCATTGTTTTAGGCTTTTTTAAACAATGGCAAGCAATATCATATAGTGTTGCATGTACAAAGACCTTGGAGAGCTCCATATCTAAACAAGTTGATGCCTAAAAGCCTGATTATCTTTTTTTGACAACTAGCTTGTACAGTAGGGAGTTTTTCAAAAGATTTACTTGTTGATGTGAAGAAATTGTTTGAAAACTTGTAGATAGACTCTAGAGCAACCTTATAATTTTGTATATACAGTTTGGAGACATATTGGAAAGGTTGGTAGTCATGCCAAAAGGCAACTATATAGATCTGTAATTTTATGGCTACCTATATAAAGATCTTGTTAGGTCTCCTGTGAACATCAACAAAGCGTTTCATGTTGTTCTCATCTTCACTAAGTTGTTGTTAGTTCTCAATATTCTTCTAGAGGAGTGTTAGCTTGTTACTAGGTGCTTGGAAGAGGTGACTCTATTTCACAATCGAATGCTTTCATCTTGATTCTTGTGGAGAGTGGCTATGCCCTCTCACACGAGTACCTTGTAAATTCTGTTTGTCATTTTGCTGACTGTTATTGTTTATGTGAATTGGGGTAAAAGTAATGGATTAGGAGTAGAAGTTCTGTCTATTGAATGTCGATCAAGCTTAATACGAGAATGACATAGTAGTCTATCTTGTTTGTGTTACCATTTCACTTTTTCTATGGTTGTAGTGTTTAGTGGAGTTTCTTGGTAAATTGTGAAAATATACTAGCTTATCATTGGATCTATACCTATTCTCTTTGCTACCTTGGTGACCTTGTTGCTTGCTAGAATCTCTTTTTTCTCATAGAAGAGATTTCCTTATAATACATGTGGAATTTCAACAGAACAGTCATATTGCATTGATAGTAGGGTGCTACTTACTATGTTGTTTTTTGAAAAGGTGCACGTTCCCATGACTCCCCTCTTGGCTCTCGTGAGTAGAATTCTGCATGTGGATGGATCTCGTGTACCGGCTATATCACCACTTGGTGTGAACATTTCTACTGCTCAACAACTAGCCTTGTGTTGTGAACTTCCCACTTTGCATGGATGTGCATTGGATCTTCTTAATGCAACTATTTGTGGAGCTCGCAGGTACTAAGTTAAACCTTCTAGTAGATATGATTTATTTGTTCGATCTCTCTTTGTTTTGTGTCAATGAAAGTTTTCAAAGTTTTCTTAATTTTCATTGCTAATTATGGCTATTTAAATCTTCAATGGACTAGTACACATTGGAATGACTACTTATGCTGAAGTGCTTCAATCAAAAGCTTTGTTTGTTTTAGATCTAATACTGTAGGAGGACTTTGGAAGGCTAAAGCAAATGGTGTTGTCTGACTAAGAATATTGGGAGAACATCAAAGTGAATAGCTGATCCCCTATTGGGAAAAGTGATGAGCTTCTACAAAGGAATTAAGAGTGTTTCAAATCATAATCTACTTTAGCATCCTTAGCGGATTGTGGTTTGTTCTTTGGACTCGGCGAAAGGGATGTAATTGACGAAGTTGGGATGGGAACTTGCTCTTCAACGAAATCCATCGCAATGTAGCAAATTACAAAAGCATATCTTCAAAGGAAAGAAACAATGAATAAGAAGTAACTTTGGCAACAAAGAAAACTACCAAATTACTATGAATTTGATGATTAGTTTTTATTTCTAGGTAATATGTACACTAGTTTTCGCCACCACAAGAATGTACAAACAAAATGATAAAATTCAAGAAAGTAGAAAGCTAATTTCTAGAAGTAGAAAAGATGTAAAATGCTCCTTTAAATCTTATTGTTGGCTGCCCCTAAATGGACTCCAAATTGCTGTTAAGTTGCTTGCAGATCACTGCAAAAAATCAGCCTTCAGTTAGCTGGAAAGATCAGACCGAAAGGTTGGAAAGACAAGCCGTCCAAAATTGCTGGTTAGCGGCCACCAATTTTTCTGGAACAAAGAGCCATCAGATCTCTGGAGAAACAGCCGTCAGGTTGCTGGAAAATCAGCTGACAGATTGCTCGAAAATCGGGAGTCAAATGTGCAAAGCATGCTTGCAGAGAATCGCAATTCTCAGGCTATAGTTTTTGGCACATTGTTTCATCTATATAGATATCCTGAAATGGACCATACTGTACCTGAAACTACTGGCAACCTACATAAATGCACTGCTTTCATCAAGAGCTTCAAGCTGATACACCCACGAAAATCCAAAAAAACAAAAACAATTCTCAAGACCCTAACAAAAACCGCGAATTGCGATTGCAAATAGCGGTTTGAACCGTGATTCGCGGTTCACGCCGTTATGGTACAACCCTAGTACCGCGGGTTTGAGGGCGGCACCATAATGGCGGTACCACCGCCGGTACCATAACGGCGGTACGACAAGGAACTATGATATAGCAAGCCAGACGCGGGCAATCCGTGTCCGCGTCCGTGTCCGGCGTCCAAACCCGGACGTGTCCATATTTTTTTTTAATTTTTTTAACACTAAAAGAATAAAAAAAATCTTAAAAAAAAAAAGCGGACGCGTCTGGGGACCCAAACGCACTGCACCCCTGGCGCGTCCGCATCCGGACGCAGACGCGAACGCGCGTCCAAACGCACGTTCGCATTCAGGGTCCGCCACCTTAGATATATATATATATATATATATATATATATATATACATATTGGTACCGCGGTACCATGATGGTACCGCGGTACCACAATATAATAATATTTTAAAAAAAAAAATTGACCTAAACCTACCCGCCCCCCTAGCATTTCCTCTGAAATTTTTTTGCGCCCTCCTCCGCCCTGCCATCGCTGTTGTTTTTGCCTACCTGCCTTCTATTTCCTTGCGTCGCCCTTCGCCCACGCAACGCCTTGCCTTGCATCTGACTTGCTTCGCCTTGCCTTCGCCCATTTTCAGCGTCTCTCCAACAGTGAACCCTACTGTTTTTTTTCTAGCAATCCATCCCTCATTTCATCTGCAATGGTGGAATCCGACCTTTCCGGTCTGTGGGACGAGGTAGACATTGTCAGGCGGGTTGCCTACAAGGCCAACAAGACCGGTCAAAAGATCGTGCGTTGCCAATACTGTCTCGTCGAGTTTGCTGCATCCCTCACTCGCCTTAAAGGCCAGATGCTCGGTGCACGCGCCAAAAATGGTGCCACCTTGAATGTTGCCCCTTGTGGCAGCATGACCGTCCCCGACAGGCAGCGACTACTGGACACCTACGGGCCGCGGCTCGTGGCAGGGGAGAACACCATTTCGGAGGGCATTCTCCGATTTTGCACCGCTCCTTATGTGGCTGACCCAAAGTTGTTGCCTGCTTGGCTGGCACGCACGAGGAGAGGGAGTGCATCCTCCTCCAGTCCCTTTGCCCCTCATCCCCCTCAGATAGTTCCGCCTCACGCACCCCCATCTGCTCAGATTCCGGTGGATCCCGTCCCATCGCGTCCGCCAGTTGCCACTGCAGTTCCACCACCACCCACTGTTGCTCGCACTCCCCCAGTCTACGACTTTCTCATGGACTCTCCGCCACCCGAGCAGGCCCAGGATGCTACTGCTGGGGCCTTCGAGGATGTGGAAGAGATCCCTTCTTCCTTCCCTTCCCATCCGGATGACCTCCTCAGCCAGCAGTTTTCGTACCCCATGCCAGATGTTGCCCCTCCACCAGTGCACCCCACCTATGCTGCTGCACCGATCCCTGCCAGTGCATCCCACTCTCCCCATTCCACGTCTACAGTCGATGCATCCACCAGTGCTCAGCTTGTCGCGTCATCGTCCATTCCCGTCACGGTTGGTGCACCGTGCTGGAGGTCCACCACTCGTCGCCCACCAGGGAGAGCCCTTGTGCAGCAGACCATTCGCGGCGCGCATCAGCCGCACATGGACAGAGAGGCCACACAGGCCGTGGCCAGTTTGATTTACGATCTGAACCTACCCTTTGCCATCACCGACTCTGAGCCCTTTAGAAGGGCCTTCCGCCTTGCACAGTCTGTCAGCCCTAGTTGGAGAGTCCCTAGTTCAGAGGTTGTCCGCACACACATGCTGAGGGATAGGGTTGAGTCCTTGTCTAGAGACATGGAGCCTCTGCATCGGTACTGGGCCACTTACGGTTGCAGCATCATGTCCAATGGCTGGACTGATGTCAGGAGGAGGCCGATCCTCAACATACTGGTCTCCAGTTGCATGGGCACACAGTTTTTGAGGGCAGTGGATTGCAGCAGGGGGGGGGAGAGTCATATCTGCAGAGTTCATGTTTGATGTCATCAGGTCTTCCATCCTAGCCATAGGCCCACAGCATGTCATCACGGTGGTGATGGACAATGCCACGAATTGCATTCAGATGGGTGTACTGCTAGAGGCCGAGTTCCCTCATATTGTTCATACCCCCTGTGCAGCGCACGGCATAGACCTTCTGATGGGGGACATAGGAGCACTTCCCTGGGTTAGAGCCATCGCCCGGGAGGCCCTTTTCCTGGTGACTTTTTTCACCAGAAAGAGGCGTGTTCTCGCCATGTTCCGGGTATTCAGCCATCTGGACCTCCGTAAGCCAGCCCCCACACGCTTTGCATTTGACTTGGTGGTCATTGACCGTCTTATCAGGTGTAGGGCGCAACTTCTATAGATGGTTGCCAGTGATCTTTGGCGTGCCAGTACGTTTCAGCACACTGAGGATGGGGAGCACTTCTCTTCCACGGTGAGGGGAGACCAGTTCTGGAGGGATGCACAGACATTGTCAGGACTGCTTCGACCACTCTGCATTGTGCTCCGCATGGCTGACAGCGAGGGGTCGACACTTGGACTGGTGTATGAGCTCATGGACCGGATTGGACAGTTCCTGCAACTGCCCATCTTGCAGCCAGAGAGGTAAGCGGTACAGTGTTGTAAATATTCTTTATCTTTTCAATGGTTGCTAGTTTGTTTTTTTGTGAATGTTACGGTTTTTCGTAATGCCCTAAACCACATGCCTCTCAACTGCAGGATGACAGAGCTGAAGTTCATATGGGAGACGTGGTGGAACTACTTCCACGGGAGTATCCACAGCGTTGCACACATGCTGCATCCCCTCTTCCTCTCTCTGACACAGATCGCAGACAAGGAACTCGAGGCCGATTGGCTTCAGTACATTCATAGGGTGGGTCCATACATAGGTTTGGATCCTATCAGCTGCATTTCGTTTCGGCATGGGCACGTTCGGTCACCCGGCTGCTCAAGATCCAGAGAGGAGGCAGCTCCCCATTACCTGGTAAACCATATTCGGCAGCACCTATCCATCCATACAGCGTCTTGCACTGCGGGTCCTTTCACAGGTATGCATGTCATCTCATCCTCCCTTGCTGTGTTTCGTTGACATTCCACCCGTGCACGTGGGCTGAACCATTTCATTGCACGTACCACAGGACTGCGCTGCCTTCGTGTGTGAGCGTAATTGGAGCACATGGGCACTCATTCACACGAGGAGAAAAAACAGGCTGTCAGTGAGTCAATTGGAGCGGTTGGTATTCTGTAGCACCAACGCACGTCTCGCCAGGAGACTGCCGACCATTACGAGCGCATTGCAGGTGAAAAGCCATTCTCCCATTGCATGTTGGTTGACGTCTCACTAAAATGTAGGTTTCAATTTTTGATCGAGTTGTTTTCCTGGCACGCTCAATTTTGGTCTTGCAGACGAAGATATCAAATTTGGAGCGCCAGGTCGACTTGCCTACGGACAGCACCCATCCCATGCCTGTAGATGACCTGGGCACACAGTTGATGGCAGAGAGAGAGAGGGAGCTTGCCGAGATGAGAGAGAGAGAGAGCTTGGGCTTGAGTACAGAGAGCCTCCATTGTATGAGGCAGATGAGCCAGTGTCAGAGGATGAGCATGACGAGGATGAGCCCATTCGGGTTGTGTTTGCCAGACCAGAGAGGGATGAGGCAGATTATACAGGTGCAGGGCACACGCCACGGGCAGGGGTCACAGGTGCATCACGTGGCAGAGGTGGGACACATGGCACAGGTTATACCGGCAGACAGGCAGGGCACACAGGGGGGGCCAGTGGCATACCTACCTATGTCGACATGATGGAGGAGGCTCTTGATAGAGGGTAAAGTGGTTTAGATGCCGGTCTCGCAGATGTTTGGATGCGTGCAGCACAGAGTCATGGCCGTTACTACGACAGCACACCAAAGGAGGCACCAGATGACTTTGATTGCACAGATTGGGAGGCCATGCAGGGTCTACAGGGTGCACATGATGAGGCACGGGATGATTCAGAGGTTGGTGCACAGGATGATTCAGTGGATGGTGCACAGGATGAGGCCCAGAGCCCAGAGCATTTGTATTCAGATGCCCAGCTGGACAACTTGATTGCCACATTTGATTCAGAGGCCCAGCAGATGCCGAGTGTCAGGGCACCCCCTTCATCTCTTGCCAGCATGCCATACACAGAGTCCCAGCCAGAGCAGCTGCACGAGGTTCCCACAGTTCCTCCAGCTCCTTAGAGGGTATATGTGCGCCGCACAGCTCCTCCAGTGCCACCGATGCCATTCAGGCCTGCAGCCCCTCCATCGCCGTCCACTTCTGCAGCACCAGGTCTCCATGGCACGCCACCATCTGTGCCCAGGTTTTCTCTCGCAGCGCCCACATCCACAGTGGCTCCTCCAACTGCTCCTCCCCAATAGAAAGATAAATGTATACAATACTTCCTAACACAAAGTAACTGATACTCCCCTTCAAATACTTTCTCGCACAAAGTACTTGACATGATCTTTTTCATGGAATCTCCTACCTCTATCTCACACACCAAACAACTTTCCAACCTACAAAGCATTTCGTCATGATATTTATTCTGACACTTTGTCATATGCAAACTTGGTGGACATCCATCTTCAATCATGTTGTTTTTCTTGAAGCTAAACAACAACGTGTACTGTTGATTTTCAATGGCTAATCAACAACCTTGGCTTCCCAATCTTATAACAGAATCTACCAGATGACAGGATATGAACTTGGATAGATTCTAGAACTTTTCTGCAACTCAAAATAGAATTGATCTCACTTAATACCACGACATGAACAATCAACTATGACTTGGATGGTATCTAGGAATTACATGACAACCACAACAAACAATCACTTCAATTACTCGTAAATCTGAAGTGATACTAGTTCAGATAGACAAGAAAGTTTCTACAACATAACCAAGTTACTATGACTTCCAAACCAACACATTGTAGAATGTCGGCCACACAGCTTGCCACACCTGTCACTTGTAACAATGAACTTATCATTTGCCACCATGATAAGAAACTGTGAAAAACATCCTTTTGAATATCAATTTACCCATGCAACTCCCTCTTAAGAGCTTGCACCTTTGTCGATTCCAACCTCGACAAAAACCTTCCTTCAGTATGCTTGTTGGTAGCTGCTTCTGCAGCTTCAGCAACACCATGATCACCGATTGTCTTCCACTATCATCTCTTTTGTTTCATGTAGAGTTTCCTTTTCCTACGAGTTAACCCTTCCATTTTGTGACGAACCTTGTTCTGATTCTTGTTGTGAATCTTTTCTTCACCTTGCACATGATTGCAGACAACTCCTAGTCGTATTGCCGATCCTTACTCCTGAGACCTCCTTAAGCGTGCATCAAGGTTCTTTCCCTTCTTAAACCTTAGTGATCTCCTACTACATGACACAGCCATTGCATCCTAGTAATCTGTGTATGCCCATGCTTCCTTGCATGTAATCCAATTACTTCCAACAATAATCGACAATTTGTCGCGATCCACTTGAGTATGCTCCAAATTTCTCTTAGAAATCTGTAACTAACCACAACCAATAACATGCATCCTTGCATGCAACCCAAACTAGGTTTACTTTGGCCTTTGAACTCTCCACCACTTTTTGACGGTCCTTAAATCTAAATTCTTCTTTGAACTTGACTCTCCTCGAATCTTTTACGAATCCTCCTTCACCTTTGATTGTGAAAATATTCTCCGGTTCCACGAAATGTTTGTTGGTTCTTCTTCACAGAAGACAACCAACGAACCCTTCAAATGAAGACGTTCCTTGTGAATCTTGAAAGCTCCCACATGCAGGTTGTCAACAAACCTTGATCAATCTTCTTCAACAAGTTGCCTTTTCAACGAGCCTTTCCTTCTTCTGATAGTTAGCGTGACCTGTCCTTCAGCAACAAGCAGTCCCTTCAGCGACCTTCAAAGCTTCACACACAACTATGCTTCAGCTACACTTGTCTGTAGCAATCTCACAAACTGTCCAAAAATAGTAGTAATCCACATGTACCCAATGAGTTGATGAAATTGCTTCGTAGCAACCTTCACCCACTCAATCAGCTGTTTCCATAAACTGCTTTCTAACAATCTCAGCCAACAGCAATTGCCCTCCAGTGAACACTCGTGGAGAATTGATCTAGCTGGCACTTCCAGCGAGCAATAGATGACCTGTAGCAATAACCAGGTCCTTCCCAGCAAACTAGGCACCACACTTCAGCAAACAAGTTCTGTAGACAATAGCTAAAAAACTTATTTGTCCTTCAACGAACAAACTCAGTAGCATGCAACACAGTTTTAGCCACCAGCAGCAAAGGACTCCAGAATATCAATTATCTCCCTGCTTTCCAGCAAAGAACACCTGAAAAGACAATGATTTCCCTGCAGCGATGGTACTTAATGAAAAATCAGCGAAATGATGTCTTTTCCAGACCTGTCCACGCTATAAAAATGCTGTCCACCAGCGAAGGAGATAAACTCCTTGTCTGCAGCAAAGAGATATAGGATACTGTATGCTATCCACGGTTTCCTGCTTGTAAATCTAATCAGAACAGTATGCTATCCTCTTCATAGCCTCTCCACACATGTGGAATGAAAGAAACCAGGTCAGCGAACAGTCAGGAAAAGGCAGCGAACAGCCAGTAGAATCCTTTCTCCTCAGCGAACAGCTTTCACAATGAATTCTCCATAACCGATTTCTCAGCATGTCCTGCATGCAATGAGCGATCCTTGCTCACTTCAGCGAACAATTCCTGCAAATACAAGCTCAGCTCTCCTCCTTATGGCACCGGATCTTCTCCTCACAAAGCTGCCACCGTTGTAGACGAAGATTGAATCTGAGGCTGGCTAGGGACACCACCTCCTCTCCTTGAAGATGGTCAAATCAATCTGCATGTAGTGATTGATTCCATTCGTTGAGTATCTCTTTGCTCTCTTGAATCTCAAACATAGCTCTGATACCATGTTGGGGAAATCGACTTGCTCATACAAGTAACCCAAGATGAGATTCCTATTGTTGTTAGACAATAGCCATACACATGGAAGAGAACAATGATAACCAATCATGAGATGAACTCCAACGATGTCCCATTACAAATGAGGTAGGGCGCCCATCATACTTATAGACTTTGGTCTATGTCAAAAAGCAAAAGCAAAAGCAAAAGCAGCCTAAAAGTAATTGCCTAATTAATGTCTCTATATATGGTAAAAGCACCAACACCTATCTATAGCAAAACTATAGTCTAACTTGACTTGTACTAAATATAGGTAAGGGCCCCTAGAATTAGCACGCAGGCATGGCCCAACAATGTTAACCTAGATGATAACATTAGGGGTACGAGAGGACGTAAGTTGTCACAACAGGTATTCCAAAAGCAACATGTTAAGCATAATATATCAATTGTAAAATAGTGCTAAATTCGAAGCATTTGTTATAAACTAATGTAAATGCATAAAAAAACAAAGTGAGAAAGAATTTGTTCAAGGTACTTTGATAGCCCAAGAAAGCCATATTAAAATGTCGGCATATAGGACCCCAACAACTGAGATATGTAAGGCTAGCCAACTGGCCCAGGACTACCTCAGAAAAAGGACAGCTCAGCAACTGGAGAAGCAACTCGGGAACAACATAAGAGATCAAGAATGCCAAGAAACATGAACAGAAATAAATCAGCCTGACAAACAACAATTGGAATGGACACCTGTGTAGCAAGCCAAGGTATTCGCGTATAGCAGTATCAAGGAAAACAAAGTCAACACTCCAAGGAATTCGTAAGGCCCAAGAGTGTACAACATCAACATTGACTACAACAAAGTCATATATAAAATCACAAGGATGCATATCACAGTTGCAGCGAATCGCAATTCGCAAATCGCAATCCTAGCGAATCGTGATTCAATCGTTGCAAGACAATATGATATGGATCACTTCAAAACAAGCAACTAATTTTTGGATACCTTTGCAAACTGATTTTCTGATTCATTACCATCTCGTGAATCAAAACAGATACTAGTAGAAGTCACGAACATGTGATGATGAAACACGTACCTTAGGAAAATGAGCACCAACCTGAGTTTTTTTTTTTTAACGATCAACTAGCAAAGTGTGCCCGTCGTTGACGGGCGGGAGCGGATGATCTGGGTGATGGCCGATGACAGCGGGCGGGGGGCGACGATCTGGGTGACGGTCGATGACAGGCGGCCGATGGTGTGAGTGTGAGTGTGAGTGAGTGTGTGTGTATGTGTGTGTGTCCAAAGGCGGACATATAGATGCGGCCAATTTAAGCTCATCGATCCTTTGGTGGGGGTGTTTTGAATGGATTGTGGAGGGGGGAATCACAGGGGAAAGTGGAGTGCGGGGTGCGACAGGAACGGAAGGAGGTCCGAAGTCAAATGCGGACCGAAGTCTAATGGCGGGCCAAAGTCCAATGTGGCCATGGTTAGGTGCAGGGCTACCATGAGATTATAGTACCGTAAAAAAGAGGGGTTTGAGAGAGAGAGAGAGAGAGAGAGAGAGAGAAAGAAAGAAAGCTTTATTAATGTCTTTTCCATGCCAAAAGGCATATAAGACTAAAAAGTACATGTCAAGTGTGTGGTAACCATGGGAGCGTATAAAACATCTCCAATATGTAGTAAAGAAAAACATCTAGTACAAACTAAAATAGACACGTATGCGGTGTGTGTGCATACTGTTTATATGTATCTGTGTCAAGATGTCAAGATTGCGAAGAAGCCTGTGCTGCTACTGCTGTTGTACTGATACTATAAAAAGATGTAATGCGAGCCACAGCATGAGAAAGCGCTGGAGCCTGCTGGCGTCGTCTGTGGGCATGAGCATGTGTAGCAGTGGCACGCCTCTGTGTATGATGTCTGGTGATCCTGGTAGTAACGTGATGGTGGGGAGTACACTGTCTCCGGTCTCTATGAGCATGTGAGCGGCTATCACCCTCGTCGTCGTCGTAATCCTCCTCCGGCACTAGATCACGTGATCTCCGCCTAGTAAAGAATGAAGTGATCAATGGCTGTGAGGTAGAATGTTGTGGTGTCCCGTGTAAACCTCTCCGTAGTATGAACATCTCACGTATCATCAAAGCGACACATCGTGGGTCCTCATAGGCCACGAGAGAGCGTAGAGTGGTAGGCATGTCTCGAAACAGGCAGTGATACCGCCCTCTGATCTCATAGTATACAGGGCATCGGAAGATAAAGTGCTCCTCAGACTCCACCTCACTTAGAGAGCATAACTGGCAAATCCGCTCCTCTTTGGGAATACCATGAAATCTTCCAGTCTCAGTAGCTAGCTGATGAGAAGACACCCTAACCTGTCCCAGTGTGAATTTGAGGCAATGTGATAGTCTCGAATCCAAGTAGCGTGGCATAACCAAGGCCCTTGATGTATCCAGCTCCAAGAAATGGGTCTGGTAGAAAGTTGGCTTAACCCCTAATTGATTATGCCAAGTCCGCTCTAGGTATGTGCGATAGAGGAATCGTCTTATATACTAGTGGGTGCCTGAGGGTAGGTCTGTGATGGAGATACCAAATGAATCAAGTAGGAGGTGAGATGCCTGAGAGAACCATGATAACCTGTAGCCTTGATCATGAGGATGCTGTGAAGAGAGTAGTGCAACCTGTGTGTATCATCTGTCTATCTCTGGGAACGCCTGTATCCTCTGTATATAAGTGATGAGTTGAAGAGCTGTCTCGATCTGTAAAGGTGGAACTGCAAACTCAGCCAAGAGCATCTCATGTGGAACAGAAGGTCTCGCTCGAATCAGCCGGGCTAGCATGGTGGTCTGTAATCGTGAAAAACTGGCCCAATATGAGGAGGGGAGACTTGTACACCATGTCTCTGCCGCATATAGAGCCATAGGGGTGACAATGGTATCAAAGAGGCGACACTTACTGTGGGCATCTTGGATGGACTTCCGGAAACAAAATCGCTCTAGCTGAACAAGGGAGGCATGCCCCTTACCCAGTCGACTGGTGGCGGCCTATCTCATGCTAAAAATAGGACCTGAGAAAAGGATCCCTAGGTATGTGTAGGAAGGGACCACCTCTAAAACTTGTCCACCCAAAGTAAGCTCCTGTCGCTGCATGAATGCTCGTGAAGTGTTGAAGACCATAACCTTGGTCTTCCCAATGTTCACCCCTAGGCCCCATCTGGTACAAAACTCATGTAGGCAGTCCAACTGTCGCTGGAGACCCTCTCTGGTCGGTGAGACCAATACCACATCATTGGCATAAAGGAGGATAGCAATCAAGATGTCCCCAAGCTGGCAACCAGCACCGCCACATTGTGTAATGACTCGCTCCAACTCATCAATGTATAGGCCAAAGAGGACTGGTGAGAGGGAACAACCCTACTTCACCCCAATAGTGCTCCAAATGTGATCGGATATACCACTGCTATGCCGGAAACAACCCATGCACGCTTATAAAGTGCCATTACAGCAAGAACGATCTCAGTGGAGAAGTCAAGGTCTCGGAGTCTCTGGATGAGCAATGAGCGAGGAACGGAATCAAAGGCTTTCCTGAAGTCCACAAAACAACAGTAAACCCTCTCTCTCCTGTGTAATCTCCTAGTCTCTGCCTCTGTGCTCACAACCGACTATAGGATAGTACCATATAGTTTCGCCAGGACATGTCCAATCATGATGGTGCAGTAGTTACTCGGAATCATGGGGTCACCATTCTTATGGATGGGGTGGATAATGTTAGTGCACGAGGATGATGGGAAACCGGAAACAATTGCAAAATTAAGAAGGGTGGCTATGGTGGGGGCAAGTAAGTCAGAGGCATGGGAAAGGAGCTCAAATTTAAGGTCTTCAATATCTCTGGCCTTGTGGGACTTCATCTTCTTAATGGCTGCAAGTACCATGTCAAAGGTGAAGAAGGAGAACTCGGATGGTCGTGGAGATATAGAGATCGTCGAGTCGGTAGGGACGGTATACAGGCTGGTAGCATAATCGGTCGAAATGCGAAGGTCTTCCAGGAGAGGTGGTGGAGAGCGAGGGATGAACTCACGCCAAAAAGCGCCCGAAGAAGAACTGAAAAGAAGGTCAATAAGACGTTTCCCTTCAGAATCGTCGTAGGAACGCTTCTTACGACGGAGAACACGATGGTAGGAGCTCTGGAGGATCGAAGCAAATGTGGGGCATGGATACGTGAATAGGTTACTGATTGATGAAGGGAACGGCACTCGGTATCGTACCATGGAGGGTGCAATGGTCGAGGTGTGCGGCGAGACTTTTTGGGATGGGGTTTTGTGGGGAGGGTTAGTGATGCAGCCGTGTGGAGAGAGGTGGCGAGGAAAGCAGCCTGGGTGTCGATTGGACTGTCATGAGGAAAGGAATGTAAAAGTGAAGCCAAGGACTGACGGCACAAAGGCATGTAAGTGAGATCAAATATGTATGTGGGTGCGCGGGTAAGCATGGGTGGTGTAGATGAATGAGTGGGTGGAAGGTGGCCAATATCGTAGGAGAGAAATGAGTGATCAGAAAGGGTGGTGGGAGAGACGTGGAAGTCAGAGACTGTGGGTATAAAGGATGGTGACCCCATGAGATAGTCAACGACACTATGTCCTCCACTGTGAGGGTGGCATGTATAACTGTCTGACTGTGGCCAGCAAGGTAAGCCATTATAAATGGCTAGCTCGTGTGCCTCTCCAAACTGTAGTAAGTGCTCACCATATGGAGTAGTAGGTCCCAAGCTATCTGCGGAGGTCCTGGTAACTCCAAGCATATCACTGTCAAGGGCACGAACACGCAGCTGGTCAGTGGTGTCGAAGAACTCTGCCTGTCTCGAAGATGTCCGGGCATTAAAATCCCCTGAGGAGAATATGCCCCCGCTCTGAGAATCTAATAATATCTGGTGAAAGGTCCTGACCAAAAATTTGGGTACGCTCTTCCCCCTGCTGCGTAGTTAGACCATTCTTGGAGCAATGTAACACTAATGTTTTATATGATATAGATAAAGATTGGCATACCAATATCTTAGTTCGCATATGAAAAGGGAATAAAGACTCTTAGTGCTACCAGTATCTTGTTCTCATATTATATATGCAAATTAGAAGAAAAATTACCATAACAAAATCTTGTTCGCAAATGTAAAATAGAATAAAGATTATCAGTAGTGAAATATAACACAAAAGTTCGTAGTCTTGTTGCAAAAGCAAAATAGAATAAAGATTCTCATTGCTGAGATTTTGTTTGCATGTACAACATAGAATAAAGGTTCTCAATACAGCAATCTTGTTCTCAAATGCAGAATAAAACAAAGATTCTCATACCAAATCTTGTTCTCAAATGCAAAACATAATACAACTTTGCAGCACTGAAATCTTGTTTGCTGATGCAATACAAAAACAAAAGTCGCAGTGTTAAAATCTTGTTCGCAAATGCAAAACTAAATAAAGATTCTCATACCGAAATCCTGTTCACGGATGCGAGGCTCCTCGCGAACACCCGTAGTGCGCTGAGGCTCGAACGCCATCCCCATACCTCGCAGAGTCTGCAGAGTACGCTTGTACGACGAAACATAAGAATAAACCTGCCAATCGTCACACAATCATCGTCTATCAATTTTCGGATCCTGCGTCCACAATGAACAGCCTGCCTCTACCGAAAGAGGAAGAGTGCCTAATGTTATAAATATCAGAAGATCTAAACATTGATCTTATTTATCGCACTATCGGTCCACACACAATATTTATAACTAACATAAAAAAGAAACAAAGTTTAACTAACACACAGAGAAATAATAAAAGAAAGATAATTGACCCTTATGCTCATTAAAGGTACAAGGCCAAATTTTTTTACCTATGATCTATATTGAAGGATGTCCTTTATGGCCACAAAATTGGAAGGAGACCATTCCAACTATTCCGAACCAAGAATTGGCACGTAAAGTCGCTTTGGTGCATTTGCCACAACAATTCAAAACACAACAATCAAACTGCAACGTCCTGAGTAACTGCTCACCAAATGTAGTAGAAGGGGTAGCCTCATCATGAGATGTCCACTCAAAACCTGTATCCAAAACATGAAGCTGGAGATAGTCTGTCATGGCATGAAATTCCGTCTGTCTGGTGGCCATGCGGGAGTTAAAGTCACCTGCTAAAAGTACATATCCCTGGGGAGAAAAGATGGAAATATCCTCAGACAAAACCTGAAAAGGGTCCCCACCATAATCTGCAAATGTTGAACTGTGAGGAGCAATATAAAAAACAGCCAGGAAGATATCTCTAGCCAAACCTAGGGAGTGCCCAATTAACTGCAGCCATATATAACGTGCGTACAGATCTTTTTTAACCAGCTTAAGAGTATGACTATACTGGTCCCTGTATAAGCATGCCACCCCACCTGAGCCTCTGGAGGTCTTCCCCCGTAGGAATGGTCTAAATACTAAGCGCCAAGAGAAATTTGTCACCATAGGGAGAGGGCGAAATTGAGACTCATGAGTCTCTACTAGAAGTAAAATATCTGTACGAGCAAGAAAGGACTGCAAGTCACCTACAGAAGAGGAAGAGTGGAAGCCATTACAATTCCAAAAACCAATACGAAGCTTCATAGGGGATCTCGAGTTGCCTCCATGCCCGGGAGCCCCAATTCCCTATAGAGAGCGTTCATAGTATCGTGGCTTGCCGTCAATAAACACCACCCTTTGCCCTTTTTCCTTAGCTTCTTGTATGATATTTTTCCTTGCTAGCCATTGCGTACGAGTTAAATCATCATCCATAAAAATAAAAGTCTTTTTCAGCTTGGCTCGAAGTTTCAAAGCAGCATCACGATGTACGAGAGACCGGAATTTAATAAATAAAACGTTCTCGTCATACTTGCCTCTCCAAGCAGTTTCAAATCCCTCAGTTGAGTGTGAAAGTTTATTGGCAAGTAAATCCTTAGCTTCCTCAAGAGGTTTTCCAGCATTTGATGCCTCTCACTCTAATATTAAGAGCTTTTTTGGCTCTTTTCTCTTGCTCAGAAAACATGCTTTCTAGTCTTGAGTCAACTGAAACATTCGTAGGCAAGTTGATCATACCATTATCTTTCTTGAACAGTGCTGCCCATGATTTTGTCTCTTCCACCTGTTTCTCAAGGCTGGAAATCTTGTTAGAAGTTTCTGCAAGATCCGTAGTAGATGATGGTAATAGTGTTCGTAGCTGGCCGATCTCATCCCGCAATTTTTGAACCTCCAATTTGAGCGTTACATTTTCTCCTTGTACTTCTGAAAATAGTGCATACAATTGCCCTACATGATAATGAACGTCTTCCGGCAGAATAGAGCGAGGGATAGTTGGAGGTGAGACCTTAGATAGTACAAATGGAGGAGGAGTAGAAGGATTAGGAGGAAGAGCAGAGGGAGGTGTAGCTGGTTCCATAGTGGATAGAGAGAGGAATGAGCACTTTGAGCTTCTGCTCACTGTTGCATTCTTTCAACAATGCTAGAAAACACCTTCAGAAATGCGCTAGTAAGACATGTGGTCTCTCAACTTGACCAATCTGGAAAGTTCATACCTGAGGAGACCTCCAGCGAGTGCTCAGACTTTCAGTGATGGCTCAGATCTCCTGGCTCAGACAGCGATGGCCAGATGGCTCAGACCAGCGACTCCCTCCTGGCTCAGACCCACAGCGATGGCTCAGATGGCTCAGACCAGCGATGGCTCAGACCTCCTGGCTCAGTGATAATTCAGAGATGTAGCACTGGACAGCAGACCTCCAGCGATCAGACCTCCAAACCTCCAGTGATCAGACCTCCACACACACACAGAGAGAGAGAGAGAGAGAGAGAGAGAGAGAGAGAGAGAGAGAGAGAGAGCTTTATTAATGTCTTTTCCATGCCAAAAGGCATATAAGACCAAAAGGAGTACATGTCAAGTATGTGAAAACCTTGGGAGTTTATATAAAGGTCTCCAAGAAAAAATTATGCACAAAAAAATGAGTAATATAACTGTAAACTACAAACTGCCAATTGCCAACTGTCCATAAGTGGGAGCAAAATAGCTGCCAGGAGTAGAGTAATATCATCTTGCACCACTGCTGAAAAAAGATGTGATACGAGCTGTAGTAGGAGGTAATATGGACCGTCGTTGACCTGTGTGCTCTCATAACAAGGCGGGAAGTGCGAACTGTCGCATGACTATGAGTGATACACTGTCTCTGACATCTGTGAGGTGGTATGTCATCATCATCGTCATCAGACCGTGTCCGTCTCCTGGTGAAGAAAGACGTAATCTGAGCATGAGATCTAGGATGTGGCTGGTGAGCTGACTGGTACATATCCTGTCGCAGCAAGACCATCTCTCATATGTCAGACCGAGAGAGAGAAAGCTTTATTAGTGTCTTTTCCATGTCATTAGACATATAAGACAAGTAAATGTACATGTCAAGTATGTGGTAACATTGGGAGCATATGAAACGTCTCCAAAACAATAACAGATATAACAAATCTAAATACTATGAGCTAAAATACATGGGATGAAATGAAATGAAATATGAAACATGTGGGAGCATAGATATAGCTAAATGTCATGATTGAGGTATATCATCTGGTCCTATCCTGTTGATGCTATAGAAAGATGTAATACAAGCTGCAATATGGAGGACCGTTGGTGGTCGCGGATGTCGTCTAGGAGGATGAGGTCTCCTCATGATAGGTCGGGTAGCTCGTGCTGCAACATGAGCGTGAGTGGGACGCTATCTCTGATCCCTATGAGCAGGTACGTCATCATCATCATCAAGGTCTCATCGTATTCTCCTAGACAAAAAGGTAATCAGAGGTTGAGGAGCATGACTCTACTGGGCTGTCTGGGACATAGGTCCTGTTGCAATAGGAACATCTCTCATATCATGAGTGCAACGCAATGGGAGTCCTCATAGTGATCGTAGTGCAAAAAGTCTACACTTACTTCAAGCATCCCAAGTGGCTTTCCTGAAGCAAAATCGCTCTAGCTGAACAAGGGAGGCATGTTCGTTCCCAAGTCGAGTGGTAGCTATCTGTTGCATATTGAAAGTAGGACCAAAGAAAAGTATCCCCAAAGAAGTGTAAGAAGAAACTACCTCTAGGGTTTGTCCATCGAGAGTGAGCTCATGACACTGCATAAAAGCTCGAGAAGTGTTGAAGACCATAACCTTGGTCTTCGCAATGTTCACCCCCAATCTAGTACCATATCATTAGCATAAAGGAGGATGGCAATCAAAATATCGCCAAGTCTGCACCTAGATCCACCTCACTGCGAGATGACTCTCTCTAGCTCATCAATGTATAATCCAAAAAGAACTGTTGAAAGAGCACAATCCTGCTTCACCCCAATAATGCTCCAAATGTGCTCAGAAATGTCACTGCCATGTTGGAAACATCCCCAAACCCGGTTGGAGCTAGATCGTTGAGCAGTAAAGAGGGAAACGTAGGGGAATGGCTGAGAAATGATTGTAAGAGAAGGTAGACAGGAGCAGCGCAAGTGAATGAACTAGAGAGGGTGTGCATTGGTTGGAACTAGAGAGAGGATGTGCACTGGCTAGCTTTAGACTAGGGAGCACATGTGGATAGGTTGGCAGACATGTAGAGCTCTATAGAGAGATTTAGGAAGCTGTGAATCTGGGAAAAGGAAACGTTGAAGCTAGAGAGAAGAAAACAATGATCACAAGATTGACAACGATCATATGCAGTAGGGAGATAGGTAGCGACCTAGGGAGAGGAGTGCGCTAGGAAGAAGGGAAGATGGACAAGAGGAGCGATGGAGGTGATAGGCAAAGAGAGAAAGAAAAGAAAGAAAGAAAGCTATATTAACATCTTTTGGACACCCGTGGGTCCATAAGACCAGAAAACAAATATGTACAAGCAACAGTGGGAGCATCATCCATAGGAGGATGTGTCCGTAAAGTGCTATAAACTAGCTACGAATGAAAGTAGAACAAAGCAAAAGTGAAATAAGCCCACAACCCGAGCCATGTATAACAGAAGAACTACAGAAAAAGTACCAATGCCCACAACCCGTGCCAGGTGGAGAATAAGTACATATCAGCGAAAGTAAGTGTGAAGTGTCCGCAAGAGAGAGAGAGAGAGAGAGAGAGAGAGAGAGAGAGAGAGAGAGAGAGAGAGAGAGAGAGAGAGAGAGAGATACAAAATTGCACTTAGTTCCTCTTGACAAAGCAAGACTGAAATTTTTTAAAGCTTTTATTCATAATCCAACAAGGTAAAGTACAGCTGAAAAGTAAAATACAGTACTATGAAGCACCATAAGCATAACCACTTTCAAGACGTCCAGCTGATACCTGCCACCATCCCACAAAACAAAACCGCTCAAGTTAGTTTAGTGAGGAAGACATGTGTTATAGCTGAACGTCAGTTGTTATTCATGTCCAAAATAAGTTATACTACTTGACAGCTTTAATTAGCAAATTAAATTGTAGTCCAGTCTTCCCAAACAAGCTTTATTTTAGCGATAGGCCAAGTCGTTATATTACCATGTTAGGGCAAGTGCCATGCTGATCAGTTTACGGGCAGTTGGTCCATATCAGTTCTTTTTTAGTCATAAAAGAGTATAAAAAGTTTTAACCGTTTACGTTTTTCTTAGCCAAAAGACTTGGTGTGGACACGTGTGCTGGTGTTAGAGCAAATCCATGCTATGCTAACCCAAGTGACCCTTACAGGGCAAGGTATGTCACGCACTACTGTCCATACTCCTGAGCATATCCATGCTTTCCAGTTGTATCTCACCAAGAGTCTAAAGTAACACTAACAAGGGTAAGGTAGGGTTAA
This sequence comes from Diphasiastrum complanatum, assembly GCA_029204225.1. Lineage (NCBI taxonomy): Eukaryota > Viridiplantae > Streptophyta > Lycopodiopsida > Lycopodiales > Lycopodiaceae > Diphasiastrum > Diphasiastrum complanatum. Next base: position 13,132,648 of record CM055111.1, on the reverse strand, counting down.
GTATTACCATGATTGTTATGTATGAATCACATAACAATTATGGTATAAGGACACTGCATTGGAAAGATATGAATAACACTTAGTAAGGGACTACCAATGTTTATACTAGGTATTAGGGCAGATCCGTGCCATTCTAATCCTTTAGTAGAAACTAGATTCTTACGCATATCCATGTTGTCTAAGATCGTGTTTTTGGAGTCCTTACCGTTCAGTTTTATGACAAGGATTTTATTTCAAGATGAGCTCATTTGATTTGTATACAATATTAAATGTGGTCTTATGTCGATTCTTTTTTTCGAGAAAGGAAAGAAAAGCGAAATGAGTGGTTTCCTGGTAAGTATGAGTGGGAGAGGGAAAGTTAATTTCCCTCCAATTTAGGATTAAACTTTAAAAGGTCTTATAAAGTGTTTTTTAATTTTAAGTGGGAAAACCACTTAGTTAAGACTCAAAAACTCCATATGCAAGTGTAGAATGTTTAAAAGTATAATGTCCTCACAATAGGATTCTAGCCTAAGCATACCATACAAAGCAACAACACATGGGAACCGGTGGAGGTTAAACCAACCCAACCAAACCTAGATCTTACGGACCTAGACCCCAAGCTATGGATCAATCAGAGTCATGGAAAGGGGAGTCACACCAGCAGCATGTAGCTACTCATCACAAATCAAGCATACACCAGTGAGATCCCAACAGGTATACTTATACCCTCCGAGGCCCATGCACCACTAGTAGTGCACTGTGACACCTCACTGGACACCTCTGCAGCCTATCTGGGCCACGTCATCCAGTTCTCTAATGACTCACTGATAGACCCATACCAACTCCACCACGATGTGTTTAGGCCTACAACCATTAATTATGACCATATACACATAAGGGCCCCAATTCCCTTATAGTCACAATTAACTAGCGGGTTGTTGGTCTACCGGTCCCTAGCATGGATACGCTATCCGAGACCAATCATGGGCATGACATTCTTCCCCCCTTATTCAAGTTCTGTCCTCAGAACTTAAAACTGGGAAAGTTCCTCATTGAGCTTCCTTCCTGTTCCCAGGAATCGTCATCGTCTGTGCATCCCCTCCATCGAACCAAATGCTCGGTAACTATACGATTTCTCAATCATTTAGTTCTTGTATCCAAGATCTTTTCGGGTTCAAGACGAGATACGCCCGATGATTCATCCAACAGGTCCAATTGATCTCCATATCCAAGATGCTCTCCTTCACGAAGACTCTTTTTCAGACGACTAACGTGAAATACGAGATGCACTTGCGATTTTTTTGGGAGTTCCAATTGGTAAGCTAAGGATCCGATCTTTTTCAAGATCTTAAACGATCCTCTATATCTAGGGGACAACTTATAATGCTTGCCGGTACGCATTACACTTGAATCCTTCAGGATTTTCAAATATACCCAATCTCCCACTTGGAAGTCTCTTGGTGATCTTTTCATATTTGCATAATGTCTGTCCCTATCCTGGGCACTCTGGACATTTTCACGTGCAATCCGTAGCATTTCCTGCATATCGTGTAGGAAATCCGCTACTTTCTGAAACTTGATCGTCCAAGTCTCAACCGCAATGGGTGACCTAGGCTCAAAACCATACATAAGCATAAACGGGCTATAACCGGTAGCTATAGGCAAACTCGATCAATGGAAGGTACCTTTCCCAATCAGATTGTCGTCTAGAAACATATGCCCAAAGCATTTGTTCCATCGTCTGATTTGTTCTTTAGGTTTGTCCATCCGTCTCAGGATGATCAGAGGAACCCAAACTCAGTGTCGTCTCTAGTTTAGCGAATACGGCAGACCAAAAGTGACCGGTGAACTTCGGATCGCAATCGCTCACAATATCACTTGGTAATCCGTAAAGCCTAAACAGACGCTCTACAAATATTTGAGCTAAATCAGAAGCCTTCGCAGTGGTCTTTACCGGAATAAACGTAGCCAATTTGGTAAGACGGTCGACCACAACCCAAATTGCATCATGCTGTTTATTCGTCCGCAGTAACCCAACCACGAAATCCATGGAAATACTATCCCATCTCTTATCAGGGATATCCAATGGATGCAACAACCCGCTAGCCTTATGGCGTTCAGCTTTATTTAACTGGCATTGGTCACACTTGACCACATAAGATTCTACAAAGGGCTTAAGTTTGGCCACTAAAAATCCCTTTGTACCAAATCCAATGTACGATGTATGCGGGATGTCCTGCGCATGGTGAGTCATGACATTCATAAAGAATTTTATTCTTAACAACATCCACATCAGGCACACAAACCTTCCCTTTCCTGAACAATAGTCCATTATGGATAGAGAAGTCATCAGTACCCTTTATATCCTTCCCCCCCAGACTGATCACCATGATCATCAGTCCCGCTTGATGAAACTGCTAGAACCCTATTCCAGATTGGTCCAAAATGCGGGTCTTTCTCATAAAGACCTCTTAGGGAGAGATAAAAGTCTGTACTGATCTCAGTGAAGGAAAGTTCGTTCACTTCACCAATTCGACTAAGTGCATCAGCCACCTGATTAGATGAGCCTCTAATATACCGCCCTTCAAAGTCAAATTCTTGCATGAGTTCTGCCCATCTGGCCTTACGACCTCGCAAATCATTCTAATTACAAAAATACCTTAAAGGTTGATGATCCGTATTAACTACAAATTTATTACCGTACAGGTAATGCCTCCATGATTTCAATGCATGGATCACAGCAAAAAGCTCTTTTTCCTGAGTGGTGTACCTGACCTGAGCATCGGTTAGTTTCTTAGTCTCAAAGGCAACGAGCTGACCCTCCTCTAAGAGAACAGCTCCAATAGCCGTATCACTCGCGTCAGTGTTAATGACGAACGGCAAATCTGGATCCGCTATCCTCAAAACTGGAGCTGAGGCAATTAGAAGCTTGAGTTTGCGAAAACTCTCATCTAATTTCTCATTCCATCTACTAGGAGAACTTGGCCTACCTTTGCGACTTTTCACTCCTTTCAACATATTGTTGAGAGGTCCAACAATCTTCAAGTACTCCTCTGCAAATCTACGGAAAAACACAGTGAAACCTAAGAATGACTTAAGTTCACGCACCGTTTTAGGAATTGGCCATTCCACTACCGTCTTCACCTTTTCTTCTTCAATCTTGATCCCAAAGGAGATAATCTTATGACCTAGGTAAAGAAGTTCCTTCTTGAAGAATTCGCACTTTGATTCTTTTGCATAAAGCTTCTCTTGTCTTAAGATACGTAAGATAGTACGGAGATGCTTAGCATGCTCTTTGAGTGTTCTGCTATAGATCAGAATATCGTCCAGAAACACTACTACAAACTTCCCCAAATATGGACGAAACAAATCGTTCATCATTTGCTGGAAAGTAGCCGGAGCATTTGTCAAACCAAAGGGCAATACAAGAAACTCATAGTGGCCAAACCTGGTCCTAAAACTGGTTTTAGATACATCTTTCGGATGTATCCTGATCTGATGGTATCCCGTACGTAGATCAATTTCGTGAAGTATTTAGCTCCATTCAATCGATCTATGAGATCGTTCATCTTGGGCAACGGGTATTTATTTTTAACTGTTAGTTTGTTCAGACCCTTGTAATCTACACATAACCGGAAACTCCCATCTTTCTTACTCTTAAGAAGGACAGGTGCTCCCCATGGAGATTTACTAGGTCTTATGTGTCCCATCCTGAGATACTCCTCGCTCTGCCTAGCCACTTCTTCCTCTTCCTTCTGACTAAACCGATATGGTTGTCTGAAGATAGGACGGCTATCGGGCAAAAGATCTATCTTATGATCTACCGACCGAGCGGGTGGTAGTCCATAATGTAGTTGCTTCGGAAAAACTTCAATAAACTCTTGCTTTAAATCTTGCAAAAGTTGTTGTTCCTGATGGGAATTTTCGGTGTTAAAGCATGAAAACACATTCACATCCCCAACATCACAATGCATACGAGATTTCAAAAGCAAGTGAAAGAGTTCATACTCAGAATCATGAAGTTTCTCAATTAATTCAGCCGAGGAAATCATCGGCAATGGAAGTACATCGGTCTCTCCTAAAATAGAGACAAACTGATCAAACTTATCTTTAAATACCATAGAATGATTTTTAAACTCTAGCTCTAAAGAGTCTGACTTGCCAAAAAACCATTCATAGCCCAAAATTACATCAGTCCGGTCTAGATTCATGACATGGAAATCCAATAGCTCAACATAGTCCTGCATCCGAAGCTCTAAGTTCGAGACTTTGACATCCCAAATCTCAATGTCCGACCCTAAGGCAAGACGGACCACGTAACGGTGATCATTGGCCATAGTGGGCACTCGGAGCTTCTGCACAAGTCGAGCATTCAAAAAATTGTGAGTACTACCTGAATCAAATAGCACATTCACGTCTTTCCCTAAAATATTGCCTCTTACACGAAACAATTCATTAGGCTTGAAAGAGAGTGCGCTAAAGTTACAAGTACAGTCACAATTATTCAACAAATTGACTTCCAATTTACCTGCTGGTAAATCCACAGTCATGAAACTTGACGACTTTGCTTTCCGTTCGAGGCACTGTTTAGCACAGTGCCTAGGTTTATTGCAGAGGAAACACAGATTCTGTTTAAGTGCCGCCAACCGTGCTTTGTCTTTTACCACCAATTTCTTCTTATTCTTCTTTTTCTTTGACTGTTGGTATGCTTCTGCTTCCAGCTTGTCAAAATACTGCTTCTTACGCTTGTTAGATTTTTTTTGCTTGGGTTTCGGGGCCGTTTGGCCTTGCACGCTTTTTCGTGATGCAACAACTGTACTATCATAGGCTTTCGCCACACGGATAGCATCCTCTAGTGAGTTAAGGATATTTCGTTTGCACTCATTTTGATAGTCAGCTGGCAGTCCGGCAATAAATTACCACTGTGCTAACTTACGATCAAAAAGCGTCACCTTGGCCAAAGAGTCCAAGAACTCTTGGACATAACCGTCCAGTTCTCGGTTGCCCATTTTGCAGTTGATAAACCGAATATACAGCTCGGAATCGTCTATCGTGACAAAAGCTTTCCGGAATTCCGTCAGGAGTCTAGCCCAAGTCACCGGTTTCGTGGAAAGTTCCCTCTTCCAAGAAGAGGCTTTACCTTCCAGAAACAATAGAACCAATGATATTCATTTATCCTCTGGGACGTTGTGCAAGCTAAAATAGCTTGTCCAACGGTTTATCCAGTCTTCAACAACTTCTGGGCGTTTAAACTTTTTATCGTCGGAAAATATTTCCAGTTGGTAGCCCAAGTTGTTAGAGTTAATAGCCTGCAGTTGATTAAATAGATCTTGCATTTGTTTATCCCGTTGTTTATTGCTATGATGAAGTTCTAAAACTGCCTTGCCTAAGGTTTGCAACAATTTTTCTGAGTCTAAGGTGTCATCACTGCCAGGTGAGGCCGGCTGAATCTCCGTATTTCCCCCATCACTTCTTGGTGATGCCGGGTGAATCTCGGTAGCACCCCCCTCCAAATTTTCATCAGTATCCATTCGCTTGCCAACTGAAAATCAAAAAATAATTTCGTTCAATTAACACATTCATAACGGGTATAAAAGTTGCTAAACCAAACAATGTCTACAAAAAACCAATCTACAGACCATACGTGCTTTTATTTTCAAATTATACCAATGAATCGGCAAATGGGTACTTTTAGCAATAAAATTGGAATTAACCGTCAATGCAAAGTAAATCTATTATCAACTTGTTAACTCAGATGATACTGCAAAAATTAGAATATCAATTCCAAAAGACTGAAAAACCCACTTTGAAAAAGAAAAACCACAAGTCTTCAAAAAACTCAAAAAAAAAAAAACTATGATGGTCAGCCTCCTACCCCCTCCTCACCAACTTCAATTACGTATGGCATAACATCAACTTTTAAAAATAAAACTTTGAGTTCATATGCCATTTACCCCCCCCCCCCCCCCCCCCCCCCCATTCTCTCCTACCCTCGGGCGACAACACAACGCCACTCGGGCCTCCCCATCGCGCCCCTCTCGGGCTTCAACACCCGTTTCCAGAGGGTTCGGATCCGCGAAAGAGAGAGAAAGTCTGTGCTGGTGTTGTAGAAGGATGTAATGCGAGCTGTAACATCGGGAAGCATTGGGGCTCGTTGGCGTCGTCTATGAGCATGAACATGTGTAGTGCGTCTCTGTATAGGAGGTCTGGTGGGACGTGTAACTCTCGTGGTCGCCTGAGGTTGGGTGGTGCATCATCTCTGCGTCCTGGGAATGTCGTCATAATCACTATCAGTCATGTCTGCGTCAGGACGTGGTCTCCTTCGTGAGAAGAAGGATGTGATCTGAGACTGTGTGTCTAGATAAGCATGTTTAGCTGTTTGGCATAGGTCCTGTCGCAGGAGGGGCATCTTACGTATCATAAGTGCCACACAGTGGGGATCCTCATATGAGATAAGGGACCGTAGTGTAGCTGGTGTTTGACGAAAAAGGCAATGATATCGCCCTCTAATCTCGTAGTAAACTAGACATGTGAATAAGAAATGCTCCTCTGACTCGATCATAGATAATGAGCACAACTGGCAAATCCGCTCCTCCCGTGGGGTGCCCTGGAAGCATCCAATCTCAATAGCCAACTAGTGTGAAGATACTCGGAACTGGCCCAATAGAAATCGAAGCCCATGAGATAGTCCTGAGGTGAGATAGCGAGGAAAACTGGAAGTCCCCCTGTGTCTAACTCCAAGAAGTGTGTTCTATAATAGTCGGGTTTGACCCCGAGCGGTCTGTGCCATATCCGTCTCTGATATGCTCTATAAAGAAAGCGTTTGATATACTCATGGGTGCCCGATGGAAGATCTGTGATGGATATGCCAAGTGTGTCCAGTATCTGGGAGGCCTGAGAGAACCATGATAGTCGATGCCCCTGGTCATAAAGGTGTCGTGATGAGGCAAGTGTCGTCTGTATGTATCTCTGCTCATCTGTGGGTAGCATCATGATACGCTGAATATACAGGATAAGTTGGAAGATGGCGAACAACTGTATGGGCAGAACCTATCAATATAATCTGTTGTGGGACCCACGGCTTAGCCGATATCATCCGAGATAGCATGAGGACCTGCAATCGTGAAATACTGGCCCAATCAAATGATGTAAGACCCGTACACCATACCTCTGCTGCATATAGGGCTGTGGGGGTGACGAGAGTATCAAAAAGCTGACATTTACTCGGGGCATCCCGAATAAACCGTCTAAGACATAAACGCTCTAGCTGGACAAGGGAGGCGTGACCCTTCCCAAGCCTGGTGGAAGCTGCCTGTCGCATACCAAATATAGGTCCTGTAAAAAGTACGCCAAGGTAAGTGTAAGAAAATACCACCTCCAAGGGTTGCCTATCAAAGATGAGTGTATGGCGCTGCATAAAAGCTCTTGATGTGTTGAAAACCATAACTTTGGTTTTCAATATGTTAACCCCCAGTCCCCATCTACTGCAGAAGGCATGAAGATTGTCGAGCTGTCGATGTAATCCCTCTCTGGTAGGAGATAAGAGGACCACGTCATCAGCGTATAAAAGTATGGAAATCAAGATACTCCCAAGTCTGCAACCTGTACCACCACATTTCTCAATGACTTTCTCAAGCTCATCAATATATAGCCCAAACAGGGTTGGAGATAGTTTCACGCCAATGGTACTCCAAATATGATTTGAGATGCCGGTGTCACTCCGAAAACAGCCAAGGACTCTCGTAGAGTGCCATCACTACCAAGATCGTGTCAGTAGAAAAACCAAGATCATGTAGCCGCTGGATGAGAAGGGATCGTGGAACAGAGTCGAAGGCTTTCCTGAAATCAACAAAACAACAGTAAACCCGCTCTTTCCTGTGTCTGGCCTCTTCGACAATGGTCCGAAGGGTGAAGATGTGATCTGTGGTGGATTAGTGTGCTCTGAAACCCGCCTGGCCCAATGCATGCAATCTCCTAGATTCTGCTTCGGAGCTGACTACTGACTGGAGGATGGTGCCGTGTAGCTTAGCAATGATATGCCCAACCATAATGGTACGATAGCTATCAGGGTCCATGGGGTCACCAGTTTTGTGGATGGGATGGATAATGTTGGTACACCAGGAGGAAGGGAAGCCGGAGACGACTGCTCGATTGAGCAAAGTGGCGAGGGTAGGTGATAGTGGAGGTCGGATAGGGTGTGGCAAAGTGGGTGGATGTCGATGTGGTTTAGAGGGGAAGGAAAAGAATGCAGCAGTATGGAGTGAAGTGGTAAGGAAGCTAGCTTGAGTTTCCAATGGTGTGTGGTGTAGAAAACGACAAAGAAATGAGCTGATGGCCTCCTAGTATGTCGGGATGTGGGAGCGATCAAAAGTGTATTTGGGTGCTCGAGGAATAAGTGGAGTGGTGGGTGGACGGGAAATCGGGATGGATCCCATACTGAAGGATAGGAAGGAGTGATCAGAGAGGGTAGTCGAAAGAATGTGGAAATTAGACATGAGTGGGATAAAAGGTGGTGACCCCATGAGATAGTCGACAACACTGTATCCTCCACTATGTGGGTGGCAAGTGAATCTGCTAGAGTGTTGCCAACAAGCTAAGCCATTATAAATGGCCAACTCATGAGCTTCACCAAAGTAGTGGTGGCCTTCTTAGTGTGCCATGTTGTATCCAAACCACTTGCATTATGTCCTAGGGTAGTACATAAAAATCTTTTTGCTTCTTCGATGGCGTTTTGGGTGTCAACGATGCCTCGTACCCTGATATTGAGAGCCTTGGAATCCCGAAGTTTTTCTTCCGGAAGAGTAGCGGAAATGAATGATGAGAAGGGGGCAGACTTCCGCCATTGGCTGTCCACGGTGGGCTCGTACTTTTGTCCTTGGTGAGGATGGAAGCCCATGATTTGGTGGATTCTTTGTGTTGGCTCAGTTGTTGTTCCAGATCTTGTTGCTTCGTCATTGTCTCTTTGTGCGGCTGGGAAGCATGTTTGTTATCCATCTTTGTCCGAAGTTGTTGGTTCTCTGTACGTAGGTGGATGACTTCGAATTTCAAGGCTTGGACGTCTGTTGTCAATTCTTTCAGCTGGTAGGCCAGGAAATTTTCGAAGGATTTGGAGCTAGTGTAGTCGGCATGAGATAAGAAGGGCGTGTCTGGAGCTGCGATGGTAGAGATGGGAGTGGAGGGGACAGGGGGTGAAGGAGGGCCAGAGTGGGAGACATGAAGAGGGAGAGAGGGGGGATGCTGCGCAACAGCAGGAGGGTGGGCGACAAGTTGGCGAGTAGGAGGTTGGGCAGCAGGTGGAGCAGCAGATGGAGTAAGTGGGGCGGCAGTATGTGGAGCAGCAGACGGAGCGTCGAGTAGGGCGGCGATTGGTGGAGCGGCAGCATCAGGTGGAGCAATGGTGGGGCAGTGACAGGTGGGGTGGCAGCAGGTGGAGCTGACGAACAAGTACATCGGATAAAGTGGAACCAAGACGGAGCAATGCTGTCAAACAACATAACTAAAACCAAACTAACTAAGAAGAGGATAATGTCCAGGATTATATGGTACGAAGACCATTTACAGATTCAACTAGCATCTCTTCAATGCTCTAACTCTTTAACTAACTCTGAACAATCTCAGATATCTCAATAATAGCAATATGTTTAATATCTACAAAACGAATGATACCATCCCTATAGATCAACCGCTTTCCATTCGTTAGAGCCTCATGTTTTACCTTTTTCCGTTCTTGAACCTGAATGAAAGTAAGGTCTTCATCTAGGTATATCGTGGTGCCCGGCAATGTAAATCTCTTCCCTAGCACTTCATGACGACCAGTTGTAGATGCAAAGCGTATGACAAGAGTACTTGGGTCTTTCTTAGGCCGCCATGTAGTATCCATATCCTTGTGGTGGTGTTGAAGACTCTCTTCAAGAAACTTTTTAGCTTCACCAACAGCATCATGGGCGTTCGTAATACCTCTGACTCGGACATTGAGAGCCTTTCGCTCTCGCAAACGGCTCTCGGTGAACGTAACTGAGATAAATGAAGGTCGTGGTGGTAGAACAGCAGTATTAGGACCTTTCAGCACATCTGCCCAGGATCGGACAGCGGTATGATGCTGCTCCACTTGACTTTCAAGCTGTTGGATCTTAGGTAAAGTAGTCGAATGAGAGGAAGCTTCGATTTTGATAGCTGTAACTTCTTTCTTGAGATCATCAATAGACGAATCTAGAGAGAGAGAGAGAGAGAGAGAGATTCGGCTGAAGACATGAAGATGCACTTACCTGCTCAAATAACAACAAAAACAGAAAAGAAAAGGACCACTCCCAATTGCTTAGGAAAGTGCTCTAATACCAAGTTATAGACTCAATCTATGAATGTTGTATTGATGAAGCATAAATGACTATAAGAGACAATCAATCAATCCCCCATAAGTGTGGCCAAGAGCATTTGATATAATCAATGGCTAAAGCCCTAGCAACAGCAAAGGATTAATCTACCTAATGACTAAAGAAAGACTAAACTAGATCATAACCTATGTAATCAGCAAATGAAACCCCTATATATACTATCTAGAAGCCCTTACTGGAACCTTCTACAAGTTAGGGCAACTTAGGGTTCTTGGGTCCCACAAGGACATGCCCTCGATGGTAATGGCCCAATACCTAAGGGTAGACTAGGTAAGGGCTGTTCCCAATACATAAGTATGATGTTGGCCAAGGCATGGGGGACAACTAAAAATAATGCAGTGCTATTATTCAAGTTTGAAACCCAAGATAAAAAATGTAAAAACAACTTAATCACATGGCATATATATTGGTATAGATGAGGACATCATTTTTATATAGGTGGAAGTGGGTCGGAAAGTATCATAGGAGGCCATGGAGACACGATAACGGATCACTTTTAGAAATGGCAGGCTTACCTTTATGGACTGGAAAATCACCCTTGGGATTCAATGCATAAGGAGTTGGGGCCTTTGGGCGAGGGAAATAATTTATCTCTTAGAGAGAAGATTTACAGTTTCTCCCTACATTATAATTATATTATACCTTTGGTTTATCGTTCATTGTAGTTTGTTGATATTCAGAAATGGCAGGCTTACCTTTATGGACTGGAATTCACCCTCAGGATTCCATGCATAAGGAGTTGGGGCCTCTGGGCGAGGTAAATAATTTATCTCCTAGAGAGAAGATTTTCAGTTTCTCCCTATATTATAATCATATTATACCTTGTTTGGTTTATCGTTCATTGTAGTTTGTTGGTATCCAGATTGGATTTGGATGCACTACTCCTGCTTAAAATTTGGGCACAAGTGTTGTGGTTGAGTTTTTTTCAGTTGTGTTTGTACTTTGACCTTAGTGTGTTTTCTATCTTACCCAAGTTCCATATTGAGTTTTAAATTGCATACTATTGTGTAGACAAAGTAGAGCAATTTTTTGGCATCCTCACTCTTTGGATTATGCAGATATCTTGAAAAGCTTGTTTTTTTCACCTTTACAGTTGTTACAAATTGATTCATCAATGATTCTAATTTATTTGAGAAGTTTCATTAACATGATGGTAATATGATGTATAAAATTTTCTCATTGTGTATAGTTTTTAACATTTTCCATTCCTTTGTTATCATGGAGTTGTTTGTGATATAGTGAGAAAGGTTTACCAAAAGATATGTAGATCTTATAGTTACATAAGTTAAAAAAGGCTACCGTTTAGTGGAAATGATGAAGACTTGGTGTCAACATTGTAGCAGGGAGCCACAAAAGTACTTTTTTCTCTAAATATTGTTTATTCGTGTTTGATCCAAGTGTAAGTGCTTGCTTTTTTGGTAGGCAGCTACAATTTTGTTTCTTCAATCAAGCGCATCTCTATTGTTTATTTTTCCTAGAAGTTGTTGTCTTTTAATGCTGTAAAATGGTAGCATTATGTTTTTCAGAAGAAACTATGCAAAAACATGCAAGCAATTCAGTAAGATTACTATATTACTTAAGTTTTCAAGCTGAGTTGTGTAGCCGTACGACACAAAAGAAAGTGTTTAAAATGATATATGAGTACGATATTTGACGATAGCTTGATTGTTTTTCTACAGTCAGCTTTTGCCACAGGCTGCAGAAATAGTGCAACTTTTAACTGACTGCTTTCGGCAAAGTGGAGTTACATCAACTAGGCTCAAAATCAAACTTTACAACCTTGTTCGACATTTGCTGGTGGGTATGGGTGCTGGTAAGTGCTTTTGTTCTTTTCTTGAACTTTTGATTGTAATCCTTTTGGAAGCTATCAAACTTTTTCCCCTTTAGACTCATCCACTTGCTAAATCACAACTTGGGTGGAGAATTGGCTTCACATACTATATGAGTTTTCATTATAGTTCATTGCCTATGACGCTACAATTGACTTTGATTGAGTCATCTTGGTATGTATGTATGTATCTAGGATGTTTCAGAGTAGCATTCACTTTGGCAACTTTCTTGTTAGAGATATTCTATATTGTATATGTTTGGTATTATGTATTGTTGTTAATGCCACGTGACAAACTTGTGACAAGTAGAATAAGTCTTTGTGACCACCATGAGTGCAACATATCACCCGATTCCTTGACTTCCTTTGAATCAAAGAACTTTAATTCCCCCAAATCAAATAATGTAGACATGATAACCTTTGCCTTAACCTTGAGAACTTTGCTTGAAGATTGACTCCCTTGGTCTCTATGAACATCTTTCAAGCTACCACAAATATGTAAGAATCTCCCCAACATCCATAAAGAAAAACTAATCCTCTTTGATTATCTTAGCACCACGATGACAATCATAAGTAGAAAATAGATCTTCAAATATCAACATCAAATCTCATACATCAACACGTTAGAAACCTATACTTCATAAGTAGTTGGCTCCACTTGTGTCGATTCCTTGAATTGAATCCACTTCAATTCTCCTGGTACTCTCATAAGTTACCACCTGTGATGGACGTAGCTGAACTAAATGCCTATTTTGCCCCTTAAGACTTGTATACTTGTAACTTGTAAGTTGTAAATAAGACATGGGGTTAAAACATTTATGTACATAGTACACCCCATTTGTGCTAATTAGGCAAGTAATAAGTAGGTTGAGGACCCATGTGGGTTCTAGAGCTAGAATTAGCAAGCACCACCTCTATACATTACATGCTAAAAGTGGCCCTTAGTTTGGAGGGGTTTCCACCTACTATTCTTTGAATAATCATTCAAGTTGTGTGAGCTTTGAAGTCCTCTCTCTCTTGCTTTGGTCTTCTACTCCATAGCCTTCCAATGTGTTACACCAGGGTTGGTCATAAGCTAACTTAGAGAGCTGACTGCAAAAGCTATGTCTGGCCTGGTACAGATCATTGCATACATAAGAGATCCTATTATCAAATGATAAGGATAATCACATATCTGCTGCTTCTTCTCTTTGATTGTTCGGGGACACTAGTCCTTTGACAATTTGAGACCTGGTTCCATTGGTGAGAGAGCTAATTTGCAATTAGCTAGATTATATCTGACTAACATATTGTAGATGTACCTCTGTGAGGAATGTAGAGCAACTTCTGATTTCTGTCCCTGTGAATTTGAATACCAAGGCAAAAATGAGCTTCGCTTAGATCTGTCATGTCGAATTCGGAAGATAGCATAGTCTTCGCTTTTTTTTATCAAATTGATACTATTGCCGAAGAGCAATGTGTCGTCCACGTATAAAGTTGAATGATAAAAGACTGTTGCACTGTCTTGAAGTAAACATTCGAATCTGAAGAGCTTGGTGTGTAGCCATGATCAATAAGAAAAGTATTGATCCTTTAAAACCATGCTCGAGCAGATTGCTTCAAGCCATAAAGTGCCTTATGGAGTTTACACACATGATTGTGTTTACCTTCGATAATATAACCTTCAAGTTTCACCATGTAAAATGTCTTCTTCAATAACTCCATTGAGATATGTTGTCTGTACATCCATTTGATGTATTTCCAAATCTACTGCAGCAGCAAACAATAATAAAAGTTGAATAGAAGAATGCTTGACTACTGGACTGAAGCTCTCAGTGTAATCGACGTTGTATACCTGAGAAAATCCTCTGGCATTAAGTTGGGCTTTTCTTCTGTCAATACTTCCGTCTGCTTTGTACTTGACTTTGAAAATCCATTTGCAATCAACTACGTTTCCGCTAGCAGGTAATTTGACAATCGTCCATGTCTGGTTCTTGATAAGAGATGAATACTCTTTATCAATAGCTTCTTTCCAGAGATCGAAATCGGGCTGACTGAGTGCCTCTTCGACAGTCGTCGGCTCCTAAACAAGGTAGGCTGCAGACTCGTCGATATACCTGATAGGTGGTCTACTGACTCTTGTCGATCTTCTTTCTATCTAGAATACAACAGTTCAAAAATAGGATTAACTATTTGTCTGTTCATACTCGTCTGCATTGAACATAACACAAATCCTTGTTGACAACTTAATCAGCCAGAGTATAGTTCATTTGTGCTACTCTAATAACATTTCACTTATAGAACGCTTTTCAGTCGGTTTGATAGAGGAAGATTGTTGTTCTGAATTTGTCATCATCTCACACCCACAACAAAAGTAATACTGGTTACTTATTAAATGTTTGTTGACAACCAGATCAACACACGACTCCATTTCATTCCAACTAAGTCAGGACTGTACCAATTAAATAGCTTTTAAGTGCTATCTCCTTGGGGAACGACATAAATACTACACAAATCTAACAATTCTATGTTGGTATATTATGACACTCACTGCTTTGGCTTCTACTCATTTGGTCAAGTAGTCGGTGGCTACGATGATATATCGAGCTTGGGAGCCACGGACAGCTGGACAAATAGGGCTGACATAGTCAATGCCCCATTTCTCAAATGACATCTCAGCCAGTATAGGTCGTCATAACGGCATTCTATCCTTTCCCGGGGTTCGATTGAACCGTTGGCACACATCACACCTTTTGATCTGATAGTGAATATCCTTGAACATCGTGGGCCACCACAGGCTATGTTGCAGCACTTTTCTATTGGTAGCTTCGACAGCGAAATGTTCATCCCCTATTCCTTCATGGGCAATACTTACGACTTGGGACACTTTGTGTGATACAACATAGAATGACAACCACACAGCTTGCCACACCTGTCACTTGTAACAATGAACTTATCATTTGCCACCATGATAAGAAACTGTGAATCAATGAAGCATCTTCTTTGAATATCGATTTACTTATATAGACCCATGATCTATACATCTTATACAACTCCCTCTTAGAGCTTGCCCTTGTCGATTCCAACCTCGACAAAACCTTGTCAAATCTTAGAACATCTAAAGTTGACCTTCCTTCAGTACGCTGGTTGGTAGCTGATTCTGCAGCTTCAGCGACACCATGATCGTTGATTGTCTTCTCCTGCCATCTCCCTCGCCACCTTCTTGTTTCACGTAGTTTTCCTTTTCCTGAGTTGACCCTTCCACTTTGCCTTGCAACTACATGAACCAAAACGATCTATCAATGTTCTCCTGCAATGATGGCTCTCCAACACTGTCCTTGATCAGTAGCAATCAGATTTTGCAATGAACCTGTCCAGCCACTCTTGTGATCCTATCTCCACTTTGCACCCTAATTGCAAAACAACTCCTAGTTGTAATGTTGATCCTGACTCCTGAGACCTCCTCCAACACACATTAAGGTTCTTCCCCTTCCTAAACCTTGATGTGAAGAAAAAAATTTAGCGATCTTTCTCACAAACTCAGCAATCTGGTCACTAATCATGTTGCGCTCAATAGGCTGAAATCAGTGATCTGTCTTGCTGTACTTTCACTTTCAATTCTATAATAGCATACCTGTTACTAGAAAGACACAATAATTGTTTCCTAGCAATCTGCGCATGTGCATGCTTCCTTGCATGTGTACCAATTACTTCCAACAGTGATTGGCAATCTGCAGCGATCTACCAATAGTGTTCTGATCGTAGTGACCTATCTCCAACAATTTCTAATCTGTAACATCTTCCAACCTCACAGTAGAAAATTTGTAGGTCAACGATCCAGCAAAGAAACAGGTTCGGGTCATTCCAGTTCCAGCGAACAGTTGTGGATAGTGAACCAATGTGATAGACAATGAACTATTCTGTAGCTTAACGACCAACGGCCAGTGAACAACAGCTGTCTGTAGCAGCGAACAGATGCAGGCACAGTTGCAATCACCGAACAGGTCAGCAATCAGATTTGTATCCAGTGATCTGATACAATAGGCAGCGAACAATCTGAGGACATCCAAGGAACAAATCTACGTTGACTCCACGCTTTGCTGTCCTACATCAACCTAAGATTTGTGGCAGATTTCCTATATATTCTGTCCTCTGAGCCATGGGAAGCGAGGGGTGAGCGGATGGCAACTGGGGCCAGGGCATCCTAGTTTACAAATCCCCAGTTGCCATCCGCTCACCCCTCGTTTCCCATGGCTCAGCGGACAGAGCTGCAGATGAGGCAGGGCCTGGTACCCAGCCTGACCCGCCTTTTGGTGCAGGATCCTCGACACCACCTCCAACCATGACCATACCGGCACCACATCATCCACCTGAGAGAGGGAGAGGTAGACGGGGCCGCACTACACAAACGGGGGGTAGGGAGTACCAGCTTTGCTCCCAGAGCCATGGCAGAGGCAGAGGTTGTCGTTATAGTTGTTCTACACCTGCGATCTGCCATTTCATCTGGCTAGGACCCCGGCATGGAGGAGGGCGATGAGTGCAGTGAGTGTGATTGAGCAGGTGTGGCCGGGGCCATCTTGGGAGCACCTGAGGACGAAGGGACTTCTTGATGAGCGGGCAAGCTACAGCCTCTCAGGAAGGCATGGGCCCAGTACGTACTACTATCCTTTTAAATTTATGCATTGTAAACTTTAAAGACTTTATGATGATTGATTTGAGATCATTGATATGTATTATGTAGACAGTAGTATGTACATTGTAATTTGTACATTAAGTTTTCATACATTGTGCCATGTGGTGGCATTGCACATGCCACAATGCATACTTATTACTTCTTAATTGCAGCTAGAGCCTAGCTATTTATGTTTAATCATGAATCATGAATTATGATTGTAATTTTTCAATATTCAAATGATCATTTATCATTGAAATTTGCCATGAAATTTGAATTACGATCTCGGATCTGTGATTCAAGCCAGCTACGTCCTGTGTCATGGTGGTCGAAGTTTGGGGTTGATGTCCCCAAATTGCGTCGCCTTGCCATCAGGGTTCTCTCACAGAACTGCACTGCAGTCGCTTGTGAGAGAAACTGGAGTGTCCATTCCATGATTCACACGAAGAAGAGGAATCGACTCTCATCTACACAGTTGGAGAGGTTGGTGTATGTACACGCCAACTTGAGACTTTTGGGTAGACTCCAGACCACCGCAGAGCCTATCCAGGTAACTTGTAAGCCATAAATTATAATTTCGAAATTCTAACATGTGCAATGTGATCCATCATCCCAGGACCCACTGCCCAGTTAGTAGATACTAAATAGATCATACTACATAGTAGATACTAGACTGTAGCTAAATTTTAACTTTTGTCGGGACTCGGCCCTTTAAATTTTCTCTTGATTTCAATGTGCATTGTGACATGTGTGTAGGTTATTCCCGATCTGATTGATGTGGCAAAGGTTACAGAGTTGCCACCGAGAGACCAGTCAGAGGAGGACGTGTACGCATTCCTCCATGAGGAGGCCATGCAGAGTGCAGGTGAGAAATTAGGATTGTTTAGGGTCTTGAATTAAATTTTCAAAGTTCGAACTAATTATCGTAATTTACTAATTTGCAGAACGGTTCAAGGGGCAGTTAGTACTTACTACTAGCAAGGACCTGTCCCTCTTTGTGTGCACTGTGCAGGACCTGTCACTCGAGCAGAGCGTAGGAGGAGGGCAGGAGAGGGTAGCAGCTCCCGTGCTCACAGCCCTAACGACGAGGGCAAGTCTGAGTCTGAGGCATCGTCAGGGTCAGAGTCCTCAGAAGAGGAGTATGAGGATGAGGAGTCCGAGGAGGGTGGGGATGAGGATGAGGGGCATCATACCTCTGCCTCTGATGAGAATTTCGCAGCTGAGCCTGCCACTCAAGAGGCCACAGCAGGCTCCACAGCACCAACGAGTGGGAGGAGACTCAGACGTAGGAGAGCTTAGAGTGCTCACTGCTTAGTGCTCATTGTACATTAGATCATATCATCATTGTAGTCTGTAGATGTATCATGTCACTAGATGAGCATTTACTCTTGAGCTGTTTACAGTGTACACATTATGATTTACCATCAGACACATCGCGCATTACATTGGTGACCGGACTCATGAGGCACCTGGCATATGTATTCTATTATGTTATGATTCATGAATCATGATATATTATGGATTCTAGTTTGAACTTTGAAGTTTCTGATTCCTGAAGTTAAGTTTTAACTGTAGACAGTAGTATGTACTATGTAGTCTGTTAGTCGATTATCTAATTACTAATGGTTAAAGGTTCAAACTTTATATTTTAAAGTTTTCCAATTTTGATTTTGGTAATAGCTTATTTATTTACCACCATGTAGGATCCCACCTAGCAACGTATGTATCCATAATGTGCTCCTCATTTTTTGGTCATTTTGTTAGAAATTGTCAAGGCTTTAGCCCTTGCACAACACTCTAGGAATGGGTAGCTCAATGGTAGAGCACCCCACCAGAATGGGGGAGGTCCTAGTATTATGTTAGAAGTTAGAACTTAGTAGTTAGTAGTTACATTATACATATGTCATATAGAATGTTCAATGTTCAAACTTCAATGTTGAATGATGAATGATGATGACAGATGTCAGATAAATCTATGTTTCTATTATCTAACCTAAATTTTTTTGGCTTTCTCAAACATGGTAATTTCATAACCTTCTTGTTTATTCTTTTCTCTGATCTCGACATTGCAATTTACAAGTTACAAGTTACAATTTTGAACTTACAACTTAGTAACTTACTGCACAGTGAAGTTCTCTTAAACTTGGGTCATAATGTCATTTTGTTTTGAAACTTGATACGACTGTCGACAGGTCACAAGAGATCTGATTATCCTGAATCCTGATTCCTGATATCTGTAAATTTAGAGGAAAATTGAAATTAGCTATTAAGTATCTGTAGTATGTACAGCCCGTCCAAGGTAGCCCATGTTAGAAATAAATGACTATGCTAAAGTTAATCAATAAGTTACTTTGACCTAAAAGGTCGAGATTTGTGTAACCATGGGTATTTAATTATTTACGCCATCTTAAGTTTGTCTTAAGTTCAGTTGGACCCAGGTCGGAACGGGTTTCTAAGGTGTAGACATTAGCTTGCATGTGAAAGATTTGTTTGGTATGAAGGATTATAGAATGAGCTTGGTCCCGGTTGAGATCCTATTAGCTAAAAGATCAAGGTTAAACAATCCAACAAACGCGTTGTTGGAGGGTTTGCGGATCCCAAGGCAATCCTAACCTTAGTTAATAAGTGAGAGGGATTTGGCACCCTGCGTGTGTAACTCCAACCCGATGATCAGGTAGTTATTTGATTAGTTACAAGTTAATAAAAGGACTTTGGGCCTTTTCACGGGACTTTTAATGTCGTAGGGCCTAATAGTCAAGTTAGTGAATAAATAGGGGTTCCCACCAAAATCCAAATTCAAATTGGTTCCCTCCAATTTTTGAATGGGTTCCTTCACTTTTTCAAATTTAAATAGTTAGGGAGGTAGAAATTGGCCAATTGGATTTGAAGCCAAAGCCCTAAAATCCACTATATAGAGTGGTAAATTCGATTCATTTGTACATGTTCTCTTCATTTGGTTGGCCCTCTTATGGAATGGATAAGGAATGTCCTTGCTCTTTTTCTTTCTCCATCTCTCATGCTTTCTTTGTATTTGCTAATTGTTGGATTTGATGCTTATTGGGATTGATCGTTCTTATGCTTTTTGTGAGAGAAAAAGGGAGAGAGAGAAGAGTAAGTATCTATTTGTGGATCGTAGTGTTAATGGATCTTAGTGTTAGATGTGAATTGTATGCACATGCTGGATTATGAAATATGTTATCGCTCTTAGGGGAATGAACCTCCGCGTGACAACTAACTTCATCTCCTTGATGCTTGTGAGCTTGGATCTAGGGTTGAGGCTAGGATAGGAAATGCCCACTACAATTGTGGCACCGTTTCCGGGGAGCTACGCCAATTTTTCAGTTTCAGCATGTTTGGATGGATGTTAGCTTGCATTTAGGCATCGTGTTTTGGCATAATAGTGTTAAAATTGCATTTTAGGGTTAAATTGGGAGAGATTTTGCTTGATTTGAGTGGTTTTGCTTGTTTGAAATCTAATTTGATTGTTGAGCAAGGGAAGCCATACAGATCACAATTCTGAAGATCCTTCAGTTTGAAGGGCGAAGATTAATTCCTAGCAGATTTTCAGAAACAGAACAAAAACAATCAGAAAACCACCAAAAACCTTAAAAAACAGAATAGAACCTTCGCCCGATTTATTGCACATAGGTGTGATTCAGAGCTATCTACTATCAGGTCGGCGAAGATTAATACCAAAAATAGAAGGCCAAAGTGACTGTTCATCTAGTTGTTGGTAACCTTTTGTGGAAAGTTTAACACCTTACAAAATAACAGTTCTCTGAGAAGAACCTTCGTCGAAACCTTCGCCAGAGTCAGAGTCAATCCGACTTACGATTTTTGATAATCAGTGAGTTGGGCGAACGTTAAGTCAAGGTCGGTTGTCATATTGATCTATTTTTGTCAAAAAAGGCTCCTCTTTGGCAAATATACCAGTATTATTCTTGATCCTTCGCTAAAACCTTCGCCTACTTTTTTGAGGATTATGGAAGATCCTTTCCTACTTCTAAGTAAAATTAAAATGGGAAAGAGAGACAGAGTACGAGATTATATTGAACGGGTTAAAGAACTCAAATTTGAGTGTGATCCCGAATTAATCAATGATGATGCCATGATTATGTGGTTTTTAGCAGGTCTACCTAAAAGGATTTGACACGAGTTGAAACGCCGTCCTGAATACATTTCCTTACAACATGCTATGGACGATGCAATACGAGAGGAGGATGGAGATTTTGATGACGAACCAAATATTGGAATGTTGCCATATACAGCGGGGCAAACCACTACGACATCCACCACTATTAAATCCACAAATATCAATGCTACAGCAGAGTTGATGATCAACGAATTCGAGAAACTTGGTCAAAAGCAGTAGATGCAGCTGGATAAGATGAAAATTTTGGAAGAGCACAAGTCAAAGAGTGACAAAGCAGTTGAAAAGTTGACTTTTCCTAGTCGGAAAAATGTCTGGTGTTCAATTTGTGCGGGAAATCACACCATCAATGAGTCTACGGGACACGAAACAGCCTTTTGCTCGTTTAATCCTCGGATTATCCAGCAAAGGTACGCTAAGCTTCAATTTCGGGATCCAACCAACTGGAAGGGACCTGAAGTTAAGGGATTTCCTGAACGACCAACTTTGCCAGCTCCACCAGGACAACATGCTCCTCCTGCGAATCTAATGGAACCAGAGCCTTACAGTGGTAATGAGCAATGGAACTATAATACTAATCAACAGATTGGACCTTCAGAACAGTATGCTATTTATGCTACCGCGCAACAACAACAGGCAAGACAATGGACCAGAGCACTAGTTGGATGCTTTGCATGGGGAGAGAACCACAGAGTTGCTAAATGTCCAAACAAAGGGAAGTTTACACCATTCTGTAGGGAATGCGGATACGGACATTGTTACAAGGATTGTCCAGCAAGACCAAAACCACAGCTGGTTACCGCTCCATTGAACATGATTACAATCAAGCAGAGACTAGCAACACAGCCTACTAAACCAAGTGTACCTTTGATGGTTGTTACCAGAGCTCAGAAACAAAAAGAACTTCCAGTTGATCCAGTACCTGCTGAATCTGTACCAATTATAGATATACCTACTGCATCGGGGGTGTATCCGAATCTGAAATCAAAAAAAAGAGATACCAAAATATGAGGCAATGGATTAAACAGTTGCAAGAAAAAGAAGGTCTGGAAGTCGCTAAAGTAGCAACCAAAGTTAATTCTTCACTTGTGCCATAAAGAAATTTACATAATCCACGAACAGATGTTAATACTCAGTTGCCATCTGGGAGATCAAAGGGTCAAGAGTCAAGACAGATGGTACAACAATGTTGATGCACAACGTATGAAAGGTGGAGTGGTGGAAATTTGGACATGCAAGAAAAAGTAGATGCTCTATTGTATTCATACAGGAGTGGCACATGACTCTTTGCTAAGCCACTTTGCAAAGTCATATAGCAAGAGTAGCAAAGTTATGGGAGTAGGTGGTGGGAGGCCTTTGGAGCACGTGTTCTAGATCTCTAATGCTTGGCCAGAAGGATTTTGACGAGTCAATGAGTCATTAGAGTATTAGGAACAACCTAGAACTACATGTGTGCTGATTCATTTATGTACTTTTGAATCTTGATTCTCGAATTTGCAATGAATTACGAGTTATCACCATTGGAATTTTTTATTAGGTGAAGAGTCAATTTTATCAAATTTCTGATTTGTATTAATTTCACTTTTCAAATTCGTTTAGCATGTAAGCTGTAATTTGTAGCGGTAAGTTATAATTCGTTCGCAAGTCATGAACTTCTATGATTGTATTAGGATCCAGGATTCAATATTCTTAGTGATACAGTGTTACTATGTCGTAGGCTTAGGGCTGTAAGTCGCAAACTTGTCGGTTGTATTGATTAGCCTTCTAGGTTGAAGTTTCGTAAACTGATTAGGGTTTTCATTAAGTCTAGTTACCACTTACAACTTATGTGTAGCCTGTAGCCTAGTAACCTAGTATGCTTGAACTTCGAAGTCTCAAATTTTTGTGCTTATTTCTAGTTTCTAAAGCCTAATGCCATCCTGTACATTGTACTATGTATAACAAAGCCTGTAAGATGTATTTTGGTCCTAAAAGTTTCTAAATGATTGGTCTTTTCATAAACTAAGGGTTTTTCAGGGCAACATTCGCAAACGTCCCCCCTCCCCGATTAATTTTGAAATCACTTTTGCAAACATTTGCTTTTGGCATTTGCTGGTAATAATGTGTAGTACTTGAGTAATCAAGTGTTAGGCATTGAAATTGTTCTTTCTCTGATTTGGGCTTGGTGGGACAGCTGCTGCTGTGTTAACTCTTGTTACATGCCAGGAAGATTTTCATGAACTTTGTTAAATGTTCTCAGAGAAATTCATCTTCTTTGATGTTTTTTAATTCGAAAGAATTCAACTTTTCTACAAGGATAGTTATCTAAAAATCTTCAATTTTTGTGCTTAGACTTGTTATGCACTACATGCGAAATTCTTAGTCTCAAAAAAATGTTTCAACTCTGTGACCTGTAAGCAAAACCGAAGTTTTGGTTCTTGTCAACTTCTATCTCCTGTGACCTAATCTACTTAATTTCAAAGGATATCCAAATTGCTTCTTACCTTGTTGACCACATGATTTTTTGTAATGGCTACTGTGACCCTTGATCTGGCCATTCTGTTGTTTCACTATATGCGATGGTGGCAGGTATGGCAGAGGCACTTGCGCCGGTGGTTGTGGGCAATGCATTACCTGATCTGAAGGTCCCCAACCCAGCGATGAAACCATTTTCACCAAAAGGAGTTCTTACATCTCGCACAATCAATCCTTCTGGCCTTGGTGGTGCATGGTGTGATTCAAGAAATCAGCGCAAGCGGAAGGAACCAGGGGGACTTCCAGTTGATCAAGCAAGTATTCTTCTAGATGAAAGTGGAGTTACTGATGAAGGTTCCACACCTATTCCAGTTCAGATTGCTGCTCTAGAAGCACTAGAAGCCCTTCTCACAGCTGTAAGATTTATACCCAGTATCTAGTGTTTAGAGTGATAAGTAAAGGTATAGAATTTCCAATCTTGAGATGTAGAAATACTGGCATATAGAGTTCTATTTTTTCTTTACTGGGGCTTCCATGTTGCAGTAGTGGATGTTTTTCTAGACTTCCAAGAGTTGTTCCTTTAATGATGTTGTATTGAAATTTCTTGTATAATGTTGAAGCGATTCATATGTTACGTTTATCTGATACTTGAACATTTTCCAAGTTTATGCATCAGAAATATTGTACTATATCAAGCTTTTTTCATGTCTACCTGCCGGGTGAACCCTGCTGATCATTTGAAGCTATGTTTCTAATTTTTAGCAGTTATTACAACAATTTTGATAAGGAGCTTCCCAACATACGTGCAACTTAGAAAGACTCTGAAACAGATAGGACAACCTTTTCTACACTCCAGATATAAATAGGGTGCATAACAGAGTTTGAAAAAAGTATCATAACTGAATTCGTTGTGGGCTAAGGGGTCTCAGATTCATAAGTGAGATTGCTGTGATACTCCTTCATTTGTGATTAACTGTCATGGATGTTGAAACGTGTTAAGGACATTTGCAAATTTGATAAATCATGTTCAACTGCTCATTTTTTGTTCAGATAGGATAGTCTGGCTATCTGGTTGTATGTTCACCCAGGGGTACCTTGATTTTCTAGTAATCTCATATTTTATTTGTTATTGCCACATTGTAATTTGAATGGTGTGAACTGCAGCATTCTGTTAGGATATGCATCGCAAGTTGCAAAATTATGTTTGCTTGTTAATACGTTGTTGTTCATGAGTGAGTTATTCTGTTTCTGATATCATTTGACTTGTACATGCAGGGTGGATCATTGCTACCGGAACGTGTTAGAATGGAGATCGACACTTTGCTGGCTAGTGTGGCAGTTACTGTATCCACCAGAACAGTATATGGAAGTATCACTTACGATGAGGAGACAGCTTCTATAGAGGGAAGCATAAGCATGTCATCAAGTTCGCTACAAATGGCAGCTTATAGAGCATTGCTGGCATCTCTATTATCTCCTTGTAATCATCGTCCTCCTTTTCTTGCACAAGGACTGGCACTATTTCGAAGAGGTAAACATGGGGCTCGCTGTTGCTCCTTTCACCAAAGAAAGAGCTCAAAAATATGTTAATCATTGTAAAAATTGCAACTGGGGTCACTGTTGTTCCTTAGAAAAAGAAAGAGACAGAAAGTAGTTCAATGATAAATATTGCAACGACTTCTTCCACTAGAGAGAGAGAGAGAAAGAAAGAAAGAAAGAAAGAAAGCTTTATTAATGTCTTTTCCATGCCAAAAGGCATATAAGACTAGTAAATGTACATGTCAAGTATGTGGTAACCATGGGAGCGTATGAAACGTCTCCAAAATGATAACAGAAATAACAAATCTAAGTGCTATGAACTGAAATAGATGTGATGATATCTGGAACATGTATACTGCTAAATGTCATGAATAAGGTATGACACTATCATTCAATCTTGTCCTGCTGATGCTATAAAAGGATGTAATGCGGGCAGCAGCATGAAGGTGTCTCCGATCTCTATGGGCAGGTAAGTCGTCGCCATCATCATCATCATCAAATACTAGGTCTCGTCCTCTCCTCCTTGAGAGGAACGAAGTGATTTGAGGCTGAGAAACGTGACTCTGCTGAGCTGTCTGACACAAGTCCTATCACAGTATGACCATCTCTCGTATCATGAGTGCAGCACATCGGGAGTCCTCATAGGCTAGGAGGGATCGTAGGGTGACCGGCGTGTCACGAAACAAACAACAGTATCTCCCTCTGATCTCATAATACACCGGGCACCTAAAGATAAAGTGCTCCTCTGACTCCACCGCATCCAAGGAACATAACTGACAAATCCGCGCCTCTCTCGGGGTACCCTGGAATCTCCCAATCTCAATAGCCAGCTGATGTGATGACACGCGGAGCTGTCCCAACGTAAATCTGACACTGTGTGATAATCCTGAGTCCAAATAGTGTGGCAAAACTGGGAACCCTGCTAGGTCAAGCTCAATAAAGTGAGTCCAGTAATAGGCGGGTTTGATCCCAATCTATCCCCTCCAAGTACGATCGAGATATGCCCGATATAAGAATCGCCTGATACTGAAGAGTACCTGATGGGAGCACTGTAATGGAGATACCAAATGACTCAAGAAGGAAGTGGGATGCCTGAGAAAACCATGACAGTCGATAGCCCTGGTCATGAAAGGAGTGTGAGGAAGCAAGTGTTGTCTGTGTATACCGCATATCTGCATCTGGTAGAGCCTGAACTCTCTGAATGTAAGCAATCAAAATGGTGCCGAGTCTACAACCAGCTCCGCCACACTGTGAGATGGCTCACTCTAACTCGTCAATGTACAATCCAAGAAGAATCGGTGAAAGGGAACACCCCTGTTTCACCCCAATGGTGCTCCAAATGTGATCAAAGATGCCACTGCCGTGTCGTGAGAGAGAGAGAGAGAGAGGACTACAAAGAGACTTGGATAGTTTACATTCCTTCTACTCTAGGTGGGGCCTAGAGGTCAATATGAGCAAAGATCAAGATCATGGTCTATAACACCTCTAGGGCCTATATGCAGAGTCAAGACTTCGTTGTAGATAGCCAGTCTTCAAAGGTAGTGTCTTCATGTCTGGGTGCATTATTCACAGGCCCTATATTTGGCATGAGACATGCAACTACTAGCCAAGTTGGGAAAGGCCATACCTCCCTAGTTGCCTCCCTAGTCAACTTGCTATGCTCCATCTCCATATTGCTATGCTATCATGCATCATACGGGCTAAGCCCTCTATTTTGCACCAGATTATTTTGGCTAAGTTTGTTATGACCCCAGTTCAGATTGAGGCTATCTTCCAGCTGATCACTTACATGTAGAGGATCACAGAGTTTGTAGATGCACCAAGAGCACGTACCATCACTTCATTCTTCAGCTACATACCATGACAACTTCAAAATCCCACAGTGTTGAAATAGCTTATGCTACTTATTCTATTCTCATTTGGGATTTTGTAGGCCTATGCAGATTCCGTGTATTCTCATGCATTTATTCTCTTAAGCTGTATTGGAGACGTACATACACCCTTAGTTATCTTAGAGCTCGCCCCCATGGACACGAAACAGCTCACAAAGATTGATGTGGGTAATCCGTTACCATGCTAGTG
Organism: Diphasiastrum complanatum; assembly: GCA_029204225.1. Classification (NCBI taxonomy): domain Eukaryota; kingdom Viridiplantae; phylum Streptophyta; class Lycopodiopsida; order Lycopodiales; family Lycopodiaceae; genus Diphasiastrum; species Diphasiastrum complanatum. The sequence goes on along the minus strand of CM055111.1, from coordinate 13,105,571 downwards.
TGGCACCGCCCCTACCTAATTTCTTGAATCTCCTTTTCACATATTATGCGCATCATGAATGAATTCAAAACATAGCATAAAGAACATCCGAAAGTAGCAATAAGTGTCAATAAATTGATGATTCTACAACAAAGAAAGCACGGAACTGGATGGTTGTCAATCGCGCATGTCTGGATGGTTGTCTCAATCGCGCATGTCTATCCCTCGATGGTTGTCATCCTGAAAACCATGTCAGGTGATGGCATTGTGTGCAGTCATCGCGCATTTCTGGATGGTTATCAACCAATGGGATCTCCACTCACTCAGTATCGCTGGTTTTTCTTTGTTAAAAAACTACGTTTTTTTAAAATTATTTTTTGGTCAGGTTCCGGAACGGGCAACTAAGCTATGCATGTATGTATGTATTTATATATTTTTCACACTTGAAATCTATCTTTAGTTCTGTTATGGTCAACATGATTTTTGTAACAGACCTTTTGATAGAAATTGTATAAATAGAAGTTGATTCAATCTTTGTAGTAGGAATATGTTATACTGAAAAGGATACATGCTCAGATGAGATGTTAGTTTTTAGACAATTAACATGCCAGCTAAGATACATTTTTCAAGCATGCTTTAGAAAAATGCGTAAACCGAACATAAATCTAGATGAAGAATGACTTTCAATATCAGTAAGTTGCACGCGATTTTATTCTGAAAATTGTTGAGAACTTTGACAATTTTCTGTTTGTCTGTTCAAGTTTGAAAGTTTTATTCTTGAGGATTCTAGTTGTTTGCTGACTACAAATCCACCATTACAGGTCGAAAAGAAGTTGGAACAGAGGTCGCTGAAGTCTGTGCTCATGCTATTCTTGCTCTTGAACCTTTGATCCACCCTCGGTGCTTACCACCAGCAGTTACGCCTGCTGCTACCTTGTCAAGCGTGGGCACAGGCAAATCCATTCCTACAGGTAACATAATTACGAATGTGAAAAGGTCTGGGAAACCTGGCCCAGGGTTTGGGGCTGTTGGAAATATTCCAACTATTCCTACAGCTCAGAGCTTTGGAAGCTCCCTTGTTCCACCATTCAAAGTCAGCCACCTAGCAGTGGATCCTTGGGCAGAGGTGGATACTTGGCTAGGTTATGGGGAGGATCTTGCAGAGGATTGGAGTAGACTATTTATTGATGACATAAACAATGAGGAACTTGTAGCAAATATTGGAGTAGCTGATACACAATTTAAGGCTGATCAGGATGGTGATAAGAATCAACCAGCTATCAGCTATGTTGAGGCTTTGACAACAGGTGATGTTGAAACTACGGGATTGAGAATGAATAGCACAACAGGTACTGTTGAAACTACGGGATTGAGAATGAACAGCCAGGTCAATTCCTTATCAGTAGGAACACTGCAAGACATATCACATGCTGAAGTAGGAAAGCCTGACCAACTCTGTATGGTTTCTCAAAGAGCAATGTCAGAAAGTGTAATTGGTGTCACTCTGCGAGAAAATGCAGCTGATCTTTCAAACCAGGTCGATGTCAATCTACCTGCAAATTTTTTAGGAAAAAATTTAGAAATGGAAACTGGAAGTAGTCATTTCAACAATCCAAAAGCTGAAGAGGACCATGCTGTCAAGAGCAGTATTAGTTTAGTGCAGGATTCAAACGTTGAAGCCATAGGTAACAACAGTCCAGAAGTGGAAATGGGAATGGAAAAGGCTATGAATGTTGTAGCATCTGGAATTTCGTTTCCATCATTAACAGGACTCAAAACACCAGAAATGAACATCTCACCTAGTCCCAACTCAGCTATAGAAATAAAAGCAAATTCAGATTCAGATTCAGATTTTATTCCTGAAATTGTGGATGGCGATCCAGATTCAGATTATAGTGCGTAATATCAGTTTCCTAAGTTCTGCTTCTACTTTTCCGGATGTGGTCACAAGGCTTTGGTTGTTTCTTTATGTTCCTATGTGAGTTGAGATATTTAAGGTGCGGCATAGAAAACAGCTTTGCATGAATATAGCTCCCTCACTAAATTGGCTTTCAACCTTTCAGTGCCATATTTTTCCCCATGCCCCTCACCCTTGTAGTTCTGTTTCTTAGCTTCATTTTCTGTTCTAACGACATCACTTGTTCCTTGATACAGTGTTTAGTCCATGTTTTCCGATTGAAAGACTGCAAATAGCCTGATATCAGTTATTCTTCTGACACCAGTTACATCGTCTCTGATTAACTCCAAAATCATCTTACCATTTAGGGATTACACTTCTTTTTCTCTAATCAAGTCTATACCATTTTGTTTGGAGATTGTCAGCTTGAAGTTTTTCCTACAGAAGGGTTGCAGATAGCAGACAGACTCATTGGCTAAGAATTTATTAAATTTGTGATGGATTGAGACCGTTATGTTGGTAGTTATAATTCAAATTGAAAATGGTAGCGATGATTTAAGTGACACAAAAAGGTGGATGTATGTCATCTTAATTGTTACATGTCATATTATCATGAACAATTGTGTGAGCTATTTTTCCTGATTGTGATTATACAGCCTTTTTTATTTCTTCTTGTAGGACTTGAGCAACATATGACTTATGGGGGGGATGTTATTTTGTAGTCTTGAAGTACTGGGTTCTTTTTGAGTGTGTATAACTTTTGTCAAAAGAGAGTTGATATTGAATTGTCGTGCATTTTTGAGAAAAGATTCTTGGATGAAAAAGAGAAAAAAATTTCTTGAAATTCATGCCGTGAAACAAATATGAAAGGTTATCTTTAACTTTATAGTTAAGGTTTTAGTTTTATTGCAACATGGAACTTGTTGATTCAGTCCTAGGCGGGGTTAGAAACTGGATTTCCTTAGTGGCTTTTTGTTTCATGTAGCTGTTACATTCTTTTCCATAGATACCATAAGGTGGTCAAAAAAACTTCTTACTGCATTCACGATGAACTGTCTCTTATTTTATGTTGGTTGAATCTTAGAAACATTTTTGTGCAATTGTATGTCCATTTAATCCAACAGGCTTATCCCCAAGTCTAGCTTAATCCAGGGGACCCACAAGGTTCAGAATACATGCAGTCTTTGGAAGAAGTTGGTGTAAAGAGGAAAAATAATTACCTTTAACTTTGCATCATATTGGGTCTCATTACTCTGGGGCGCACAGCTGTGACCAGCAGCGCCAGCTTGCAGACAGACATACCAGCAGTCAGCTGTGAAAACTACTCAACCTCGGTTCTCGGAGATACATTTTTTATGTAGATTCATTGTTTCACGTAAGCTTCTGTCAACAATCACAACAATCCAATTGCCACCACAGCTACTTAATCCATCCACTCTATCCTTGAAAAATGTCCCCTGTTTGGGGTGGAGCAGAGCAATGTGGGAGCCTGACAATCCATCCACCTGTTGCATACTGATCAAGAGTTTATGGAAATGTAGTTAGTACACCGTTCTAACTGCACTATGATGGGAGGACCAAAGAGTGCTTCTTGCCAGATGCACTACTCCAAATATATCAAAGTTTAAGAGCTGGATAGGCTTCAGTAAGGTTGTAGGCCACATATACAACCAGCAACAAATACACTAATTTTGTTGCATAAACCAAAATTCTAGCGACAAAAAGTCATATTTATCACTCTCTACTACTCACATTAACTTGTCAAGGTATTAAAAATCGGATTAGTTTTATGCCATATTTTTGTTGATTCAGATGACTATTTTTTCACCATTTCTAAATTTTCTACAAAAGCAAATTTACTTTCATATCAAACTGAATCTTGACACATCTATCTCTAGTTATTTCTTAACAAGTGAGCATGGGTTTGACGCGCACTTTTGTGCGCGCAGAAGTGTGTTGAAAAAAAACTCTTGTCCGAGTATACTTGGCAGATTGGCAAGCTTTGAAAACCACCTATCATGAGGAGATAAGAGCTCTACCAACCAAGCCAGTCTTTTGCCATTTTGTCTTTATTATGATAGAAATTATATCTATTTATTTATGTAATGTAAATTTTTTGTTCACATGTTATATTATATTCCCAATTTAAAGATTTAACTAATGAACTTTAATTACAAATTGTAACATGATTAATTATATAAAAAAAAATTGCAAAGTTTTTATATTTCATCATAATCTTTCTTAAAACGTATATGCTGCTAAGAGATTCCAAACTTTCAGATATATTTACCATTGATTCTAACACATTTTGATATGAACTTAGACATGTCTCCAGCTTGTGTTTTAATGACGAAGAGTTGCAATTATAATGTTCAACTTCAATATCACATTTCAATTTCTTGTTTAGTATTTTGTTCATAATGTTACATTTGAATATTTGCATGATGTAATTGTTGCTTAACATGAGTAATTGTTGATGGACACATTGTATATCTTAATATATGCACCAATTGCTGCAAACTTTGGCAATACGCAAATAAACCACTACTTCCATCACATAATGAGTTGATTGGCATGTTTAAAATCATGACATACTTAGGTATTTAGACCTCTAGGATAAATTGATCCATGTACTAACAAATTGATATGCTTTTGGTTATTTCTTTTCAAATATCTAATAATAGCATTAACATTTTATGTAGTTTTCATATTTGCCTTTAAAATTGGAGACATTTCACAAGTGCAACATGCAAATAAAACTTCTCCATTATATGAAAATTGATACTAGTAAAAGAATGGAATTGATTTTTCAAGAGCTCGAAGTTTCTCCCACTCCATATTTAACAACAACAATGCAAAGATTTCAAAATACATTTTCGTTTTTTTTGCTAGATTTAAGGTAGTGTGCATGCAAACATAACTCATTATAATGTTCTAAAATGCTCCTGATTTAGTTTTCATGTCAAAATAATGATGAATAAACTTGAGTAAGCATTTAATATTTGAAGTTGACAGGTAGAACTAGAAACTCAAAAAGCAACATCTAAATGTTGTAGATTTTCTCTCTTTCTCTCTCTCTCTCTCTCTCTCTCTCTCTCTCTCTCTCTCTCTCTCTCTCTCTCTCTCTCTCTCTCTCTCTCTCTCTCTCTCTCTCTCTCTCTCTCTCTCTCTCTCTCTCTCTCATGAACTCTCTCATGAACTCTCATAAACATTTGAGTTTGTCGAGTTTGGAATGAGGAGACCATTCTCGATTACAAATGTATTTATTTTCTGAAACTAGACTCTTTGAGACTATTTCAGACCATATGGGGCTTTGTGAATTTTGCATACCATGTGCTCCTTGCCCTTTAGCTCATATCCTTCTGGCTAGGACATGTACATCTCCTCTTCAATGGTGCCATTGAGGAATGCAGTTTGGACGTCCATTTGGTGAACTTCAAGATCTGCTGCAGCTACATAGGAAAGTAGTAATCAAATTGAAGGATGTTTTACCATAGGACTAAAGGTTTCAGAATAATCCAGGTCTGGAATTTGTGAGAACCCCTTGGCAACCAGTCTGGCTTTGTATTAATTTACTTTGCCTTCAACATCATACTTGACTTTGGAATTCCACTTACATGGGATTGGATTTTGATCCTTTGGCAGTTCAGTTATAGTCTAGGTTTGATTCTCGATTAGAGAATCAAACTCTGCATCCATGGCAGCTTTTCATTGGTTAGTATCAGGTGTTGTCATTGCCTCATGAACTGTGTTCAGTTCCTGCAAAAAGTAGCAGACTGGATCATCCATGAATCAGGATGGAGGCTATCTTGTTCGATTTGATCTTCTGGATTGAGGTTCGACCCTCTGATGTTGCTCGTTCTATTGAGGTTCAAACTCACTGGCAGAGTCAGTATCGATTTTTTGGTTTTCAAACCTAGGGTCGGGTTTTGAATTTCTCGACCCTGGGTCGAATTTTGACAATTTGACCCACTTGTTGGATTTTGAATTTTTTGACCCTTGTTCGAATTTTGACTGTTCGAACCTTGGGTCAGATTTTTCTGGAGCTTTCCCCTTGTGATCGAAAAATTGGTCTTCCAAGAATAATCTCTGCTCATAAATGTCTTCTAATTGATCAAGTTGTAGAGCTTGTATGCCTTGTGATCTGGAGAGTAGCCTATGAAAATTGATTTCCTACTTTTGTCATCCAACTTATTTCTCAGATCTTCAGGGATCTGCGCATAGGCAATGCATCTGAACACTCGAACATGTTTGAGTGATGACTTCGAACCAGTCCACACCTCATAAGGTGTCTTGCTATTCAGGAAAGTTAGTGATGGATCGACTTTGCAGGCATGCATCTGTAGTGATAACTTTTGTCCAAAATCTTTTTGGAAGAGAACCATGGGCCATCATGCTTTTGGCACTCTCAATGATTGTTCGATTTTTTCGCTCTACTACATTTGACTGTGGTGAGTAGCTTGTGGTGTATTGTTGGTGTATACCACAAGCCCTGCAAAATTCCTTGAACTTGGTGGAGATGTATTCTCCCCCTCCATCAAAACGTATGGACTTGATTGTTCTCTGGGTCTGATTTTCTATAGATGCCTTGAACTGCTTGAAGAATTTGAAAGTCTCGAATTTATTCTTCAAAAAGTAAGTGGCAATTCTCCTAGAAAAATCATCAATAAAAGTCGGAAAAAAAAGAGCTCCTCCTGTGGAAGGAATCTGCATTTGGCCACAAAGATCACTATGGACAAGGTCTAGCAAATCTTTTGAAGTGTAAACAGAATCTGACTTAAATGGACTTCTAGCATGCTTGTTGATAATACAGCTTTCACATGGAGAATCAAATTTGCTAGTAGGAGGAAGATCTTGCAATAAATTCTGATTTGACATTTGAAGAATACTTTTCAAATTTAAATGGCCTAGTCTGAAATGCCATAGCATATGATTTGATTCAAAAGTAGAAATCAGAGCTTGACTATTTGTAGAAAAATAGTGATTCAATTTGTAAAGGTAGCCACATCTTCTATCGAACGTTAGGACTTTCGTAGTCTTGTCAAAAATGGTGCAACCCTCAGTATCAAACTTGACCCTTCGACCAGAATCAATGATTCTACTTATAGAAAGCAGATTTTTGGTAAGGTTCAGAATGTATAAGACATTGGATAGCAACTTAACAGCACCTCTCTGAAATTCAACCCTGACTATTCCTTCAATGGAATGAGTTGAGCTGTCACCCAGTTGTGCAACTCTAGAATGGGTGAAAGGTTTGTAATTTTTGAACCAGTCCCGATGATGGGTCATGTCTTGAGTTGCTCCAGAGTCCAGGTACCAAGAATCAACATCCTGCAAATTTCCAACCTTGGTCATCAAGGCAGCTTCATCTTCTTCTTCATGCTGGTTCGAGTTTCTGGTTGAGATATCATTTGCTTGTTGTTGGAACTGCTTCTTCTTTTCATTGTTGTACTTGAGTGTTCTGCGATCCTTAATGAGATGATCAGTCCTCTTACAGTATTTTGCAGAAGAGTTTTTGCATTGGCTGAGATGATGAGGGAAAATTCAAACTTGAACTTGACCCTAAGCCAGAACATAAGTTAAAGTTTGACCCTCAGCCAAAATTTGACCCATAGCCAAAATTCGAACTTGATTGCATGTTGCTCCTTCTGCCTAAATAATCAGATTTTGCGGATTTCTTTAACTTGAACTTTTGATTTATCTTTGAAAACTCGCCTACTCCAACTATTTCCACACATGTGAGCTGTCCTCTACACATGGGATGTGACACCTATTCAAAAATTTTGGCTCATGCAATCATTAGATTGGTGCCATGTGTCATATCTCTAGAAAACTAGTTTTTGGCCATTTTAGCCACTAGAACTTGAATTAAATCATATGTACAACATGTATGATTATGGTACATGAAAAGTACACTAGTTTCACACGTGGAAACAGGCTCCACACATGTGTGTCTATCCTATATACAGGATTTTTGGCCTCTACCAAGCTTATTTTTGCATTTTTCACACTCCTCAAAAATCTAGCTTGGTAAATCTAGCATAGATCTATCTATAACTCCAAGAGCCAATCTTAATTTTATAAATGGATCTTTAAGAAATGCTTTGGTGAGTATATCAACAATGCAATCTGATGTTGAAACATGAATAAGCTTGATCTCCTTTGCTTGCATTTTCTCCCTCACGAAATGATGTGCAATCTCGATGTGCTTTGTTCGAGCATGGAAGACTGGATTGTTTGCAAGTTGTTGAGCTGCTTGATTATCACAATATATGCATGGAATGTCTTCATCCTTGATCACATGTAGCTCCTCCAAAAGCCTTTTAAGCCAAAGAACCTCCTTCATTGTTGTTGTCATAGCTTTATATTCAGATTCTGTTGATGAAAGAGAGATAGTATCTTGCTTTTTGGAAAGCCAAGATATACCTCCTCCACATAAGAATGTAGCAAATGCACTTATGGATCCTCTATCCATCTTGTCACCTGCAAAACTTGAGTCCAAATATGCTCTCAAACAAATATTAGTTCTTTCATAGACTATGCCAAAGTCTTTTGTAGCCAAGATGTACCTTAACACCCTTTTTGCTCCTTTCCAATGACATATTAATGGACTTTGCATGTATTGACTCAACTTGCCAGCACAAAAACTAAGATCTGGTCTAGTGATGGTTAAGTATATCAAGGAACCAATAAGCATTCTATAGGTAGTGATGTCCTCAAAGACATCATTTCTTGTCCTTTTATGTGCATGACTAATAAGCACCTTATGTGTGTAAGGCATATCATACTACAAATCTATTCTATATAGATTGTTGTAGGTTGACTATCACAAATCTATTGATAGAGGAGGCCGAGTGTCAACTTTCTAAGAACCTTTGGATGCACATGCTATGTCAACATTACTCTTGATGATAGGACCAAGGAGGATCCATCTTCAAGAAGAGGTATTTTTGTTGAATACAGTGAGGTGAATAAAGCCTACGAGGTTTACATTCCCTATACTAACAAAGTGATTGTTGGTAGAAATGTCATCTTTGATGAGGGAACATTCCAAAATTGTCTTCAAGCATGATTGATAAAGGTGTGGATGGATCTAACATTCTTGATATTGATGTAAATGATCCTACTTTGGATGGTAATGATGATGGACCTTCATCAAGTCAAAAGCCAAGGAGAACATCAAGGGAAAGACAAGTACTTTCAAGGCTCACATATGATGAAAAGGGTAAGCAAGTAGTTTCTGAAAATTATGTTGCTTTCCTAACCTCTTTTGATGAACCTACAAGTGTAGATGAAGCAAGAAGGCACCGTAATCGTCTCAATCCGAGTGATCGTTCAAAAGTTACACTTTTTTTTTTTTGCTGAGTTGCATACTATACTACAGATAGAATGGCTTATTTATGGCTGCCCCAGATGCATACAGTTCTTTTAGAAAGAAAAGAAAATCAATTTGAAGGAGCTACGTTATGTAGATTTCAAATTTGAGTGTTCTGATTGGACCATGTGGAAGAAACTTGTGGGAAAAAAATAAAAAGTATCCTTTTGAAAGGCCTCTTTTGTGCTCAAATTTTCTCTAATGTTTAATCATATTTTGGTGAATTGTCAATTGAAGCCAAAACTCATTTTAGACTTAGAGATAAACTTTTTGAAGTTATATTAGCTTAAAATACATTCAATAAACAGTTTTTGAAAGTGTGGGAAAGCTGGTAGTCGAGTTTGAGAGAGATTCAAATTTGAACTTTGGGTACATTGAATCTAGTCCCAAAATAGTAGGGTTTTCATACTAGAGGGAAAGCCAAGTGGCAAAGTAGGGTTTGGACCTGTTATATATTGTTGTAACTCGTGGAGAGACACATCTTCTCTCATCTCTATCTCATTTTTTACATTTTAAGTATCCATGCTATCGTAGCATGTGCCACACTAATGGCATAGTCACTAGAGAGTTGAGAAAGTTGTCTCATAACAAGGACTGCTTACCATGCACCAGTACCCCACTTTTACCTTTTGGTTTACTTTTTATATATACAGTTTTTGGGTTTCTATGGTGTGTGCTAAGTTTCTTTCTAGTTCTCCATATTCAGCGATGATAGCTTGTTGGAATCGTAGTGTAAACTGTAAAAATAGATATTTATTATGGTATCAGATCCTCCATGTGGTGTATAGGTTACGAGCTAGTTTAGCTAAATTTTGGGAGAATTCGAAGAACTGAGAAGGTTAACAGATTTTTAATTTTATGATTTTTGAATCGTCCGAAAATTGTGAAGCATAAAATCAGATACAAGAAGATTAAAAAAAACTGCTCTCATGCTTAATAGAGTTCCTACTACATCAAATGTAGCCAATTTTTCTCAAGACTTAAGTAAAAAGAGCTTAAAGGGCTACAAATTGAAGAAAAGTTCAATTTTTTTGGTGCGTTAATGGTTTTGCTTGAAGTTTAATCAATTCTCAGTGAATTGTTAATTGGATTGTTGCTAGAAGTAGATGGAAAAGGTCATTGAACAGCCAACGGAGTAAAATGTAAATAAAGGTCTTGAAGTGAAAAATGCACTTAAACTACATTTAAACAAATTTAGACTAAAAAAGAGTTTTTTTTGTTGTCTTTAGGTTTAGCTAATGGGTGAAATTTTGCATTCTATATTTTGTGGTTATTGTTATAGGTTGTGACGTTTTGACGGCTGAAGGCTGACGGCTTGCTTTTTTATTATCACCTATCGATATTGGGGAGAGAGAGAGAGAGAGAGAGAGAGAGAGAGAGAGAGAGAGAGAGAGAGAGAGAGAGAGAGAGAGAGAGAGAGAGAGAGAGAGAGAGAGAGAGAGAGAGAGAGAGAGTCACCCATGTAGTAAGAGCGTCTGCCAGTTGTGATCCAAAAAAAAGAGTGAGCACTTGCCAATTGGGATCCACACAAAGAGAGAGCATGATGCACACAAAGAAAGAGCAGTGACCAAAAGAGAGAGTAACAAAATGTCACATAGTCCCTCTTGACAAATCAAGACCAAACTCTTTGAACCCTTCAATTCATAAAGCATCAATTGTTATCCATGTCTGAAACAAGATTCACTACTTTATTAGCAAGATTGCAAATTCAAGTGATATGTCCAATCTTCCCTATACTGACTAGCATAAGGGTAACAATAATGCATTATCTTCAAACGTTGTACTCATTTTTCACGTAAGAAGCTAATTTAGCAAATGCACAAATAACACGCGACACGACTTTAGCATCAGTGCTAGGTACTAGGGTAGATCATACTAGCCCCAAGGATCTCCCAAGAAGGTAGTCAGGAATCCAAGCACCTTACGGCTCGGGCAAATCCATGCAATACGAGCCTACCATAGTCAGACCCGAAAAGCATAAATATAGCTCAACTTAAATTGCCACTAAACTTTTAACAACTTCATGCCTTGCATGTATTGCGCTTGACTTAAACTTCATATGATTAGTCAAGAAACGTAAAGTTATAGGACTCATATACATGTAACCAATCATTCTTACCATGTCTAAATGTCTATGCTGCGTCATATTAGCATTATTGAAGGAAATAGTAAACATACAGCTTCATACCTGAATATGAGACGACAACATTTCCTGCGAGCTACCCGTCTTCCACAGCCAAAGAGGGAACCTCCTTACGTACTCAGGATTTCAAACCAAGAGAACAAGATTAATGCTTGTGTAGCTTTCTTGCAAGTCTTATCACGTTCCCATAACAATAAATGAATTAGTCAAGCATGAATCATCATAAGAGGTTTACAATTTTATCACGTATTGATAGTATATTATCACCTTACTCTCATTCCAGCAAATGATAGAAGGCATTTGTTGCAATGGTTATCCTAGTGTTCACAACTATCATTATTACAAGTGCCTTATAAATACTTCCTTTGTTATAGCCATAAGTAATAAGCAACTGTATGTAGTGATAGTATCTGTACGTATGTGCAGTAGGAGATGCACAACAAGAGAGAGAGAGAGAGAGAGAGAGAGAGAGAGAGAGAGAGAGAGAGAGAGAGAGAGAGAAAGAGAGAAGGCAGGAAGAGTGGGATTTAGGTCTATGTAATCTTCCCTTATATAGAGAAGTCATTACACCTGGATGCACTAAGTGTTTGAAGCTGCTCATGGTCCGATCGTTTCCCATAATGTGCACAGATCATAGCGTCCAAAGGAAAGCAAGTTTCCCTCCAACAAGACCATTGAAAAAAACCTTTATAAGGGGTCCTATTTCCAAGTTTGGCAAGGTATAGTATTTTAGTTGGTTTGGTACCATAAGGGAGAACCCATTTCATGATTTTTTAAGGCATATATATCATGTAGTAACCATATAATAGAGCCCGTGAGAGAGAGAGAGAGAGAGAGAGAGAGAGAGAGAGAGAGAGAGAGAGAGAGAGAGAGAGAGAGAGAGAGAGAGAGAGAGAGAGAGAGAGAGAGAGAGAGAGAGAGAGAGAGAGAGAGAGAGAGAGAGAGAGAGAGAGAGAGAGAGAGAGAGAGAGTCCACCAATCGTACCCACAGTTAGCATGGTATCTCAGGGGACAGTTAGCACCCTTGAGATGGAGTGCTAACTGTCCACCAAGAGAAATTTAGCGTTTGTTGGTAATGTAAACATCAGTCCAGGGAACATATTGTGTATGAATATATTGTTGGTGATCTCATACAGCTTTCCTATCATAAATCCGTTCCTTTGAAATGTCATAATGATGTATTTGACTTCATTAATAAAAGTCTCCTGGTTTCTACAGCAATACATTGCAGCAACATTCTGAGAAATAATAACTTTATAAGAGCCAAAGATTGGTCTATTGGATGGTAAGTGGATGTACTAGAAGAAAGGAAATGGAAGCTCCTTTTTTTTATCGAACTTTTTCATATGAAAATTACCTGAGACATAATCGAAGGTAGTAGTAATACTCAAAAAGTTAACTGTATTGTCACATGAGCCTTCATCTTTGATGGTCAAATACTCCAAAGGGTAGATCCATTTAGCATTATCAATGGTATGTGGCTGATCTTTATCCAAAAATAATAGAGCATCTAGATTGTTAATGAAACAAATATCATCAATATACCGAAAGGTATACTTGAAGGCACATAAGTATTCTGCTTTGCCAAGTTTGGCAAGTCTCTTCATAAAACATAATTCATAAAATGACAGATACCAATTACACCAAGAAGGTGAACAAGCAAAGCCCATAGGGATACCACAAACTTGTTTCCAAGTCTTATTACCTAGTCTCACAATGCAGTTATAAATCAATAAATCATTTCGTTGGAAGAGTAGTAATTTATTTATAGGAGTCTATTTATCAGTAGGTTTGTCTACCCATTTCCATTTGGATTCTCCATTGTTAGGTTTTCATTTATATGCAAGACTGTTGTTCTTGCAAATTTGAACGCATATAATATCATTTTACGTATGACAGTTTTTAGTCCATCAGGGCCCCTGAGCAGGATGATTTCATACCATTTGGAGATGTCAGTAGATCTCATAGAAGTAATTTTATTTGGCACATTAAGGAAAAATTCATTGGAAGAGTTGCACTGCCAAAATAGGTTGGTATCCACATTCAGATAACTCTGGTATGAATGTGCCTTAAGGCCTGCACCCTCCATGAGGAGCGGCGATAGAATACCAAGAGCTCTATCAAAGGCAATAGGAGTATCAAAGGAGAGATTTTCATGCAAAGAGGCAAGCTTGCAGGCTTGAACTTCAGCATCTGTAAACAATTCAAAGTTCAATGGAAATGGGTGCTAAGAAATTCACAGAAGGAAAGCTCTAAAGCTTGTAAGCAGTCTTGGCAGATTTGAACTCAATAATACGATTAGGTACTAAAGGTACTTGGCAACTTTTGGATTGCCAAAAATCAAAGGTAGATTGATTGTCAACATCACAAATCTCTTGAGAGAAGGATTCCAATTGGGATGCACTATCTTCATCCAGGTCTTCAATAAAGATCAAAGGGTACGGTGAGGAAGGAGGTTCAGTAAGGGTAGGGGTATCAACAACAAAGTCACCATTTTCTTTTTCCAAACAAGCAAATATCTTTCGAATATGTAAATTGCAGAATCTATCTTCAGCAGCAATACGTTCAACATATCTAGAGAGATCTATATAAATTTTTTCAACCATGCTTAGGGTGGTCTTCTTCTTAATGAAATCCATATAAATTTTGATCCAATCCATAGTAGTCATAAGGTCAACAAGGTAAAAGATTTTATCATCGGGACTAGCAGCATCACAAGTAGCTTTATCATAATCAGTTATAAGTTTGTGAACATCAACAACTTTCTTCATGCAACATATAACAGTCTGAACAAAATGGTTAGGTGTAGGAAGGGGCTCCCCATAACCAAGAGCGATAGCATCATGGAACCATCATGTGGACTACACATAAAAAAACACCATGTTAGCCATAACCTACAAGTAAAGGTTGTTGGAAAGAGGTGTGTAAAAGGTAGGTAAAAAAAAATTGAATAAAAAAAAAACTTATTGTGTGTAGCGGAATAAACTATCTTTCTCTTTCTCTATGCATAACTATGCCTATCAAGTTCTCAAACAAAACAAGAGTGACAGAAATCACGTTTGATCTTATAGTAACTAACATTAGTACTATAGTGATTACGTAGCATTTAGCATTAAATTATCAGACAAATAATCAGTCGCGAAAAACTACAAAAATGAAAACATTCTGAGACGATCCTGAATGCAATAAGAAGATAGTATCGATTCAGTATGAAACGAAATAGATGTAAATGAGTACAACAAGTTTTGTGGATCAAAGTCGTGTACTCTAAGCTATCTTTGAGCGCTAAATAAAAATTTGAGCTAAGTGCAACTACTGATAAGAAGTAAGCACAATAGCAATCTCTAATCAACTCTAAAGAAGGAATGCTCAGGAGTGTCCAAGCTTCATCTAGCTAGGCTGACATCCTATCAGACACTTATAAGCACAGACCTATAAAGCTGACATAAATGAGCGACTGAGGCTCAACCTGAGGAAATCTTACTGCCACCATAAGATTGCACCCTCACCAGATAGACAGCTAGTAGACAATGACAAGTCAATGAGCATAAAATATTGTCAAGAATTAGACATGGACGATTGTCGAATTACCTGCCAGCAAAAACGTAGTTGATTGCAAATGGATTTTCAAAGTCAAGTATAATGCAGATGGAAGCATCAACAAAAGAAAGGCATGACTAGTAGCCAGAGGTTTTTCTCAGGTACAACATCGATTACACTGTGACCTTCAGTCCAGTAGTCAAGCATTTTTCTATTCAATTTTTGCTATCATTTGTCGCTACAGCAGATTTGGAAACACATCAGGTTGAGGGTCAAGTTGTGATCCCATTGGGAGTATAGAACAAGGAGGAGTACATGTTTGAGTGTTCATACATGGTTGGGATCTTTGTGAATCTCTAGATGTCTAATTTTTAAGCTTGGTGAGAAATTATTGACATAGATTGTTATCAAACCATTTCGTGTCCATTCCAAATCTCAAGAGTGAGATTCTTTGGATCAAGAGGATTCCAAAAGGGGTGATTTGATCTTATCTTTGTGTGTTTGAATCAAGTATACATGTCAAGTTTATGTGATCTAGTGTAGATCATTTTTTTTTTTGTGAAAATTAGTGGTTTAATTTGTTATCAAATCAAATCAAATTCAATCCAAATCTCAAGAGTGAGATTATTTGGGTCAAGAGTGAGTTCAAAGAAGTGATTAAGTTTGATTTTCAAGTATTTGAAATAAAACCCATCCTTTGTTTAAGAATATCAAAAGTGAGTGAACTAGTCAAGAGAAAAGAAAAATCTAGGAGTCAAATCTTTTCAAATCCATTCCAACTCTCAAAAGATAGAGTCATTGGTGTTTGTTCAGTCCAATAGGGGTGTTTGGATCTGATTTTTGTGATTTGATAGAGTGCTTTTGTCTTAGTGATCAAAACAAAGCCTAGTTTCCACTTGATTAGGTTGAAAAGAGATATGATTCAAAATTTGTCTTGTGTAGATCCTTCTAGATTGTTGAATGTGTTCAAATCTAGTTTCTTGAGAGTCACAAATTACATTTTGAAAATTCATATCACAAAGTTTTACTTCCTCATCATGGCATCAATAGGTGGCAACCTATTGGAGGCAAGTAAGGATCCTAAATGCAACCTTTGTGGCAAGAGAGATCATTTTGTCTCAAGATGCTACAAAATGAAGACCAATCCATCCAAGGAGAACCAAAGCAAGGGGGGAAAGGTGAAGGATGGAGCTTTAAGTGCAAAATGCAAAGGCAAGAAGGACAAATCCAAGGAAATGTTTTTCCTTTGTGGAAAGATGCATGAGGCTTGGAGTCTCACAAGGACTTACAAGATTGTCTTCAAAAGTTCATCACCACACATTTCAAACCTCTAGAAGTTTTTCATTTGGATGTGCATTGTTTGGTTCAAGATGCAAAGAAAGATGTTTCTTTCATGAATGTCACTTGGATTTATTTCATGTTCTTGGAAAGCATTTTGTTTGGAACTTTGGATAAGTTCAAAGTTATTGTTATGATCCAAGAGAAACCAAGCAAAATTAAGGAGGAGCAATCACAAAATAAAAATAGTTCCATTTATGCTCTCATGACATCTTTTGAAGAACTATATTGCTTTGAAGAGATTTTTGTATCTCAAATGTGGATTAAGGCAATACTAGTTGAGTGTGATGCCTTAATAGATAGCAAAGCATGTCTTCCTTGTAAACTTACATTGAGTATAAAGACAAGGAAATGGAAATGTCTTCATGATGTATTTTCTTTTGGTTTCAATAAGATCATGAATGATATGTTCATTCATAATGTTGAAAGTTGTAAATTTTCAATTTTAAAGGCAAGTTGTAAACTTCTTATGAGAATAAGTGAAGCATCCAAAGTGGACATCCATAAGCAAGTAGTTAGCCTTATCGAGATGGAAATACTTCTTGATTTTAATATTAGAAAAATCATGTCAAGTTGTGGTGATTTTTGGACTTATGGTTCTAGCATAAGTAATATTGTTGATCATAGAAAGTGCACAATGTATGGTCATGTTTATTGTGATCATTATGAGACATGGAGGTCTTAGATTTCCATCAAGGAGGAGCACCAAGAAGTTGATCTTGAGGAGTCATCTCAAGGTTCAAGTGTGCCAAGGATTGAGGAGGAGAGTCCTCCTCAAGTTATGATTCCAAGAAGAATATCAAGAGACATGGTTGAGCTCTCACATTTCAAGGGAAAGAGGAGCACATTTCAAGTGGTATACATCTCATGCTTGCTTCTCTTATGTCATTTGGTGAATCAATTTGCTTTAGTGAGACTTTTGCAACTCAAAGTTGGAGTAAAGCAATACTAGTTGAATATGATGTCTCTCTTGAGAACATAGTTGATGTTCTTAGTTATTTGAAATTGATTTTAGATCAATTAGAAAGCAAATGGTTATTTCATCAAATGTATGCTCTTGAGTCTTGCAAGAGCAAGAGTGATTTGTTCACTCGTAGTGTGAAAATTTGTCTTTTTTCATGTATTGAGGCAAATTGTAAACTCTTTATGAGAGTAAGTGAATCATCCTCTAAGGACACTTATCTTCATAATGAAGTATTTAGCCTCATTAGATCTGAGATTAGCATGGAAATCAAGCATGAAGATATGATGCAAACTCTTGGTTATTATAGCATGCATAGTCTTGCCAATGTTGATGACCCTAATTCTCGAGATCTTTGTAACATGATGTTGGATCTTTGTGATCCTTATGAGTCAAGAAGGACTCTTTATTTTATCATAGAATTGCGGCTAATTTTAAGGAGGATGAGCTTTTGGATCAACCATATGTTTCAAGAATGGAACAAATCAATGGAAAAAGTGATCAAGTGGTGCAAAGCTCTCAAGTTCATCAAAGACGGCACTATCATGGATATGGTGATCTCGGATCTTCATCAAACTCATTGGCTGATCTTCACACCTATGAACCTGCAATGATCAATCTTAAGTGTTGTAAATAGATGTACCACAGATGTATCAAGTTAGTTTTGAGGAGGAGTGTTATTTTCACTCAATTTCTATTTTATATTAATATGTTTAATGTGCTATGCTCATAATAGATTTTGTTGTACAATTTGCTCAAATGTGCAATACATCACGATTGGTTATTTTTATGCTGCATTATAACACAAGTAGTAGAATTGGTTTCGACAACTTATTTGAATTTTCAACATTAGTAAAAAGTTCAAATATCTCATGACTGCTTTAATGGTTAGTTTGTATAAAAAACCACAATAATCAACAAATCATTCGATTGAAAAAAAATTCACCTCACAGTTTAGGTGTTAGATTTATTTAGCGGTAGTAGCACAACAAGTGCATGTGGTTCAAAAAATAAACAAACAAATTATTGTGGTAGAATAGATTATAAATTAGTAGATTTTATTAAAATATAATGAGTTAGAAGAGATCGAAAAATCTTAAACTAACGAAGACTTTGTCATTCCTCTTTGAAAGAGAAAAAGTTCGTGACACGGGAGGATCTGTCAGATGTCTTAGTTCAAGACTACAATGTTTTGGTACAAAATGTCGAAACATAGGAGACAATAGTTACACTTGATAATGCTCATATTGAAAAAAAAAGAACGAAAATAATGTTGTTGACTTTTGAGTTAGATAACTTGTACTTCATTTTTTGTGAAAATAAAAATAAAAATTATTTATTTCACATTGTTATTTATTTGATATTTTTTTATTATGTTATATTCTTTTATATCTATTTATGTTGGCTATACAAAAAACAAATATTCATTTATTTTATATTTTTAATAATTTATACATTGAGAAAGTTATGAACGTAGTTTAAAAACATTAAATTTTTATTTTTGTTCATTCTAGTAGAAAGATTACAAAAAAAACGCATATTATTTTTTTTTTTGCAAATAATAATGGCCTATAGTATTTGAGACACTACTCTTGTAAATGATACTCTTGAAAAGTCTTTTAAAAAAGGTAATGCAACTCATAAAATCTGCATGGTAATATTAAAATTTTAAAAAAATCAAATCTCATATGTTTTGTATAAATAAAAACATATCTAATTCTAAGCATTTTATAATTGTTAGATATAAAATAAAATTCTCATATATCAAATATCTATTTTTTTTCATAATTAATAATACGATTTTATATATTCTTAAAAAATTCAAAAAAAAGTATTTTAAAATTAAAAAATATAATGATATTTTTGAAATCTAAATTTAATAAATTTCTCACTTGTAATTTCTTATATATATACAAATTTGTCATTCCATAATTACATCTTTTGTGTAGGAATCACTAGAAGATGGATTTACTTAAAAATTAGATTTATAACTGTATATATTTTTTCTCTCTCATTGTTGTAACAACAATTTATTTGTGAATTATATGGACTAAAATTATTTATATATTTTCTCACAATGTTGGTCTTGTTGAGCTAATACAATTTGCTTTTTCTAATATTGAAATCCGAGCTCAACAAATGTTTTTATAGAGTTTTAGAGATTGTAAAAAAACAAAAACACCACACTTATAGAGGCCTTAATGTTTTGAATTTTTTTGTAACATTTGTCCGTTAAATATCAAGGACCATAAATTATTTTGAAAATGTCGTCAAATTTTTTCTAGCAATTTATCTTTAGTGTATAAATATGCCAATAAATGTTTTTATATTGTACATTTTTTTTGAAGTGCTTGTAATTTTTTTTTTTAGTTACAAGTCTAGAAATCCTCAAGAAAGTTAAAAAATAAATAAATCTATAAACCAATAATGTTTAGGTGTTTGTCTAGTATAAAAAATGGTATCATAGAACATACCCGGTTGGTATATGAATTTATAATACAAGGGTTTAGAACCGAATCCCCTAGTATTAGCTATTTTAATACTTATATTTATGCCCGAGATCAAGATATTTTTGCTCTGGTATTATAAATTTTTTTTGATATCTCATATTTAAATATGTAAATATATTTATTAGAATGTCTCATATATATTGATGGGCAGCAACAATGTTATAGTCTCCAAATCAATTACATATTGCATGTAAAAAAATATCAATCTCTTCAAAATTATATATTATCCTACAAAAATACTTTTAACAATTCGTACATAGTTATACCCGAGTTGATACTAGTTGGTATCCATTGTGATATTGGCAACTCATGTACCTTCTCATACTGATATCTTACTGGTACTAAATTTGTAAAAAAATTGTGATATATGAATTCAACTGATATAAAAAAAACTATACATGCCCAATACTGCTAGAAACAAAAAATCATTATCACTTTTTTAATACTAAATTTTATTGGAGTGACAAATGGATCAAACTATAAGTAAATATATTGAGATCTTAAACTAATTAAAATAGACAAAAAGAAATCACACAAATTAAATTTAAAAACTTCAAACAAAGTTGAAACAAAATTTTAACTATACATTTTTATAGCTTTTGTAGAAAATACAATAACTTTTACATCTCTTATTCCAATGACTTGTAAAGTGGTGCAAATTAAAACTACACCAAAATTTTCTAAGGCTAAATAGTTTAATCTAAAAGAAAAAGTGAATTGTTAATCCATGAATTGTCCCAAATTGGTATGAAAATTTTAAAATTAGAAACTAGCAAGAAAAAAAACTACAAAAGTAATTGACTCTCTAGATTTAATAAAATTATTTTTTTTAATGATGAAAAATAGGTCTAATGCTCTAATCCCGCAAATTGTATGTGCCAATCCTAATAAAAATAATATCAATAAAAAATTAAAACTATGAACAAGAAAAATACAAGACATATATGTTGATATATGCACAAGAAACAAAAGAGACAATCATCTCCATGAAATTACATTAGAAGTGAGTAGATTATTATAAAACATTGAATAGACCTCAAGAGGACATGGATTCATGTCAATAGCGATATCACATGTGCCTATTGTTGCAAGTCTATGAAGGGCTAGTAAGCTGTTCATTGCAATACACATCCAATGGTTCTTTGCCACTGCACGAAAAGTGAAGTGTTCTTTGTCATTTTCAGCTTCCAATTTTTTTTTATATCCATGCTACGGTTGGAAGGGGGGGGGGGGCTTCTTGGCCTTAACTTGATATTTGCATTTATTAGTTCTTCTATGGTAAATACCATAATACCACATTTATATCTCTCACATAATCGCAATTCAATTTCCCATATTTTCGATCTCCCGTTTCAGTTTTTTGCAACTGATTATTTGTTTGATAATTCAATGCTAAATGTTTGGCTATGTAATCACTATAGTACTAATGATTTCAAAGTTAATTACTATAAGATCGAAGTGATTTCTATCACTATTGTTTTGTTCAAAATTAATAGGCGTAGTTATGCATAGAAAAAGAGAAAAATAGTTTATTCCACTATGCACGATAAGTTTTGTTTCTTGTCATTCGAATTTTGTTTATTCGATCCTTTTCGACCTATCTTTTACACACCTCTTTCCAATATGGTATCAAAGCATTGATTCTTCAAGGCCTAATACTCTATCAGAGCGCAAACTCTTATACTTGATATCTTTCGTGATATCAAATTATTCTTCAGTTCGAATCAATTTGTTTCGATTTCAAATCCACAGAGACAGAAATCGAAAGTTGATCTACATTACTCAGTAGAGGTACATCTACAATATGTTAGTCAGATATAATTGCAAGATAGCTCTCTCACCAATGGAAGCAGGTCACAAATTGTCAAAGGACCAGTGTCCTCAAACAATCGAAGAGAAGGAGCAGATGCGTGAGTATCTTTATTATTCAATACTAGGATCTCTTGTGTAGGCTGAGTTAGAAATCAGTTTTGATCTGATTCATTAGTATAAGCTCCAAATGTGATGATGTAATTACTGTACAGTTTATTTGGTTTACTGTATATGGTTGTGATCGGGACATCACCCATTAAGATATATTGATCGGACACTGATCCCGTAGCCCACTACTTGGGTTAATCGAGTAGTCACACATTGGAAGAATTAGCCTGTACAAAGTTATTTATAGTACTTGTTATACTTGGGGGAATGTCAAAAGTTTTTCAATCGAATTTGGCCATATTGGGCCCAACCTTAGTTTGACAGGTGGTAGGCCAATTTTAGGACACCTGCCTTTTCATGCAGCTTGTGAATACTCTATATGTACAGTGTTTCTTTGTAATCTATTAACTTTTGATGTGCCATCTTTGAGAGCTTGTGAGGAGTGGCTATGGTGATTGTGTGATGTGATCTACATACTGCACTAGATTCTATCGGAATTTCAACTTGGTATCAGAGCGTCAGGGTGTTGTAGGTATGCATGATCCGGTGGAGCTATGGGATAGCGTCTCTCACTAGGAGAAATAGCACTTAGAGCGTCTCAGGAGAGAGGACTCCATACGGGGTATCGATAGTCCGGATGACATGAGACAACAAAGTTCCTTCGATCGGAGCTTCGGGGAAGATCAAAACGATCATTGTAGATGGATTCCGGGGAGGATTCACGGAGAAACTTGCAGTTTCGGCAATTTTGGGTAAATCATCGATGGTGGATTCATAATTCATTGTGTGGACAGCCGTCCGGTGCAACGAGGCTTGCATGAGAATGCAAAGAGCAGTGATGGAGAGCCATGACAATTTACAGGGTCAGATTGGGTGGAAAACTGAGAAAATTCTGGAAATTTATGGTTTCGTGGGGTGTTGGTGGATTTTCATAAAATCAGCCTATTCTGGAGCCAATACCGCACCAATTTCAGAGTTGTAAATTGCATCAGATGTCTTGGGGTAGGGCGACCTCATAGGAGCAAAAATCTGCAAGTTGAAGTTCAGTGTAAGACTGGGTGAAGCCCAAGTATTATCTTTCCTCATGACTGGGGTTTATAGGCAAAACAAAAAAATCTGGTGATCTCTCTTCATACAAAGCTGAATTTGGTACTGTAAAAGCACAAATCTGGGCGTAGCCTCCCACAGTGTCATAAAGCAAAAAGAAGCATCAATTATGGTGCTAGAATGATCTAAAATGGTGAAAAATGGACAACTAGAGTCTTATCAGCGAAAAATGGAGATCTTTCTCTGTGGTGAACGAAATCCCAAGCTGTAAGATTCTTAATGAGGGCGCCCTAGCAGGGTTAATCCGGTGCAGATGGTCGTGGGCAGCCGCGCGCCAGAGAACTAGCTGGATTAGATTTTGTAGGTAGAAATCGCCATAGCTATGGAGGAAAAGAGAAAGGATGGAAGAGAGAGATCGAGAGGGCCGCGGACAGGCCTCGCGCGCGCTAGCCAGAGAGGGCACTTAGTGCAAAAAGCTGCGTAAAGCTTGTAGAGAGCGCGGTTCGGTGCACAAGAGAATGAAAGGCCGTCGAATCTCATGGAGTTCACATCCACGGTAGAGATCGCGTTGAGAGAGGAGCGATCTGGGCCATAGAAAAGGGCAGCTCCATTGGATATGGGTGAAGTGGACTCAAAGGGCCATGAAGGGCTAGAATGAAGTTTCTTCATTAAAAAATTTTAATGAGAAAGACATTGAAGGTATCCGAAGTCCAGAATGGACTTCACTTCATTAAAAATCTTCATTATGAAGAATTAGTTCAATTTTGCAAGGCATATTGGTTGGGCCTATCTTTGGCTAGAAGGCACCTATTTTGGCCATCCTTGGGCCAAAATGACCCCTGATACTGGCTGCTCAGAGCTAGCGGACAAAGAAACGTCACAAAGCAGGGAGAAATGCGTTTTGGAGTGTTTTCGTCACCATTCTATCGAACGGAGTGCGAGTGACCTAGTGATGGGCTACATTTACTATCTGGATACCGTAGGGCCAAATTTGGGACAAATTTTGGCTGATGAAAACTGTGACAAGGTGGTACAATGAGGCATTATCACTTCAAAATCATTTTTGCTTACATTTGATAGGGTAACAGGGTGTTTGGAAGCAGTAAATGCAGTATGGGGGCGAATGGTAGCAAAATTGTGTGGAGAAAGCTAGTATTGACGACGGAAGTGCAGTTTAGCGGTGTGACTACTCATCATTGGCGACAATTTTGACCTATTCTGGGTAAGTCAAGTCAATTTGCCATATCATGATTGCAGCAAGGATGCAGATTCCAGTTATGATTGAGTGCAGATCATTTGGTTTGGGCCATGAAGATCTCACAAGTTCACTTGGAGGGATATTGGCATGCACAGTCATGTGAGGGCCTTGATGGTGGCTTTGGAGTTTACATCTGTGTATTCTCAAGGAGTGGTTTGGAACCATTCACAGGAGTAGCTTTGAGCTAGTTTGGGAGAATACAGGTGGGCACTATAGGATAGATGCTCAGATCTTTGTGATCGGGGATGGCATTGAGATACCTGGTATGGATAGCACTGTAGGATGACATGGGATGATCATCAGGGGGCAGCTATTTCATATTGGACTTGAGTCATTGGCATGGATAAGACTTATAGGTGGAATTCATGATGGAATCAGGATGCTGCAAATGCAAATGGGCAAAGCGTGAAGCTGTTAGAGCCAGCTCTAGGTTGGAGAGTTGATGGAGATCACACGGGGTGTGATCGGAGGGCAAGCACCATGATGAGTTTTTGGCTAGCGATCTACTAGAGCGGACACTGATGGCGAGGACTTCATGGTGTGCTCATTACAGCATGGGGCCAGTTTTTGGGAGTACAGGTTAGCACTATAGCATGGGGCCAGTTTTGGACATTGGCATCAATGGGGAGACATCTACCATCATGGGTGTGGATAAGCTACCTATAGCTTTCATGCATTTGGCTATATTTGCAGGAGTCTAGGCTTGGCACATGTGTTGGAAGTACAGGTTAGCATTATAGCATGGGGCCAATTTTGGACATTGGCATCAATGGGGAGACATCTACCATCATGGGCGTGGATAAGCTACCTATAGCTTTCATGCATTTGGCTATATTTGTAGGAGTCTAGTCTTGGCACAGGTGTTGAAATTTCCATGATGCAGATTCTCAGGTGGTGAGATCATGGGGAAGCCTAGAGGAAGTCACTTAGAGCCATATACCTCAGTACGATCAGGGAGACAACAGTCTCGGAATCCCATGAGTGACGACTTAGGCCATGGTGTTGGGTGGCACATAGCCAGGGAGAGCGAGCAGATGCTAGGAGCCAGGTGGAGCAGGTGATGCTTGGGAGTTCGGCTTGTCTAGCAGGATGGTGACCAGGATCAGAGAAATCAGGTGAGCATAGTATGTGGATGACGAGTCCATTGGGGTGGCACTTAGGGAGATGCTTCAGTTGCTCAGGTATGATATGTCATTTGATGTATGGACGATGTTCTTCAGCTGGTGCATCATGTGGTGACCTAGGGACGAGTCAAGCCTACTTGGAAGTAGGTGGCATGGAGTGTACCCAGTGTGGTATATATTCTGAGGGCATGGATTGCATTATGGGGTGATGTGGATCCAACATGCCCATGGTTGTGAGCCAACATAGATGGAGATGGTTGCTCAAGGAGTGACAGTTGATACTTTGGCGAGTGATCAGGTGAGCTGCATGGTTATATGCACAATGATCTCCAGGTTGGCATCACATGTTGATTTTATCCTTCATTATTTGCAGCTTTTGGTTAAATCCAGTTGGAGCCTAGTTGCACTGGACAGATTCTTGGGGAGCTATCAACAGGTTATGGATACTTGGTGATCAGATGGTACATGATGGTACAAGGTTCTGGAGCTATCCTACCTGATATATTATGGATCGTAGGTGAGTTATTCATCACGATAGTGGATCTAGTTTGCATTTGCTTTGGCTTGGACGCTATGATGGATACAGTGTTGGTGAGATAGGCTCCTTGGTAGGAGGCCTATATACTGGTCAAATCAGAGTTGGCAATGTCAAGCATGGGAAGTTGAGCCTACATGAGATGTAGGAGAGATAGACTATCATCAATATCTCTGGGAGATAGGCGAGCTACTCAGATATAGCCTATGGTGAGGTTTGTGTACATTCATTCATTGAGTCCTTAGTATACTCTTGTGTTTGGAGCATGGGGAATGGATGGGGATCAGCTTTCAGGGCTTATTGGACAGGATGTCGGGGCAAAGCGTCTTGGAGCATAGCTTTGTTTGGGAGATACATCAGGGATGAGGCTTGGAGCGCTCATTGATTCGAGATGGTTGATCTTGGATGATGTATGAGGACATCTATGTGACATGCTTAGACATGAGGGCATCTTGGTTACAAGTGCAGGCCATGGTTGAGGTCCTGATTTGGTGACCAGTGGTATAGCAGCGGATCTACAGGTGGCACAAATGTTGGTACGACAGGATACCAGTTATGGGCAGGCCTTGGTCTGAATGTAAAAAATTTTCTTCGTAGATGTAACTTAGTAGTCATGTCCCTCACGTCATATAGTGAGTTCAAAATGTCCCAAACGTCTCTTGACATTTTAGCTTCAGCTATGTGTCCAATCTGTGTATTTGGTATATTGAGAATAATAAGCGTGAAAGCTTTACAGTCCTTCAACTTTCACTTTGAGTCGTCGTCTTCAAGTTTTACTTCTATACCTATAACAACATCCCATGATTCGCTGGTGATTAGCAAGGTCTTCGTCTTAAATTTCCACATATAATAATTGGATCCATTCAGCTTGTCTGTGATAAGACTAGCTTTACTTTAAGAATCCATCTGGAACTTAGTCTGTCGATTATATCGATGACGCTAAGATGCAGCAATGCCGACAATAGGAAATCAACTCTCTGATACTGAAAGGCTGAAAAGAGCTGAAGAGTATGATATCAATTTGATATCGCGAAAGATATCAAGTATTAGAGCTTTCGCTCTGATATCATATTGAAATTAGATAAAGAAGTAGTGAAATAGTTCTGATACCATGTCGGAATGTGGTTTGCAGAAACTATCTTCATCTTTCCAATGCATGACTACGCCTATCAATTTCAAACAAGACAATAGTGATAGAAATCACGTTTGAACTTATAGTAACTAACTTTGAAATTGCTAGTACTACAGTGATTACGTAGCCCAACAATTAAGCATAAAAATTATCAGACGAATAATTAGTCACGAAGAACTCCAGAAAACGCATACATTCTGAGATGAAGCTGAACACAATAAAGAATAGTATTGATTCTACCAACAAAGTGCGCAGTTTACTTAACAAAGGATGAGAAAGAAAGGAACACGAACTCGAAACTTTTTCTGTTCGTGACCAACTCAAAAAAGAAACAGTGTCTTGTGGAAGCTCGTGGCTTTCTTGTTGAAGCTCAAAAGATTCGCGAACAAAATCTTGTTGCGAAATTTTTTTTGTTTCTTGTTCAAGCCTCAGATGTAGCGAAATTGTCGCGAACAATTCGCAAAATCTTCTGGACTGTTCTTCAAGCTCACCTGTCGCAAAACTATCTCAAATAGTTTGCGAAATATTCTAGCTTCCTTCAAGCTCAAGAATTGTCATCTGTCGCAAACAATTCGTGAATGACGAAAATGTCGTGAAGAGACAGGTGTCACGAACAATTCGTAAAATACGAAGCTGAAATGAAGGGACAGACTATCGCGCAATATTCGCAAACAGAATTTATTTGACCCTAGAAACCAGAGCATTGTTGAATATCAACCGTCAAAACGAATTGGATTCTGTTACAGAAGGAAAAAGGCCAAAGGACTTATCCTGTAACAATATAAATACATGTGCACTTATAATAGGACATTATTGTGAGAACTATAGGTGTCTACACATATTCATAGTTGTTATCCATGTCGCAACAAGTAGTCATTGCCAAGTTAGGTGACTCTAATTTTGTCCATATCATGAGTAAAAAATTGGACATTGTTTCATCTCTACTTCGAGTTACTAAATTTAAAGGTTAACAATGTATAATCAGTACTTGAAAGTCAACAATTACATAAGTACGACTAAAGTAGACAAATACATCCAGACTAGTTTTTAAGTAGAGCTAAAAACTATATGCCATTACCCTTTTCAGAATGCTTAATATCGGGATACCATCCCTTATCCTAAGTAACAACCTAGGAAAATATTTATTGCACTATCAATTTCAAATTGTCAAGGCATTACCATCCACAAATAAGTATATAGACTTTAATAGACATGTCTAATCCAAGTCATATAACTAAACCCATCGTACTATTTATATTAGAAATAGTTGAAGTGTAACCAAAGGTTTAAACAAAAAGCAGTACACTTCAAAGGAAACCTCATTAATGAACGTTAAACATCAACGAGTAGTAAATTCATGATCATTTCATGGCACTTCAACTCTTCATATTCATTAGTAGTGACAACTATATTGAGGGGATTAAAAGACTATTCCCATGAATGTTTTAATTGTTAACATTAAGAGTGTTGTACGAAGTCTGATAAAAAAAACTCAAGACAATTTGCTCATTGTGATCATAGTGACCGAAACAAGCAAGTAAATCATGAGAGAATTTCTTGATTAGTTGTGTGTGTGTTTGTGTGTGTGTGTGTGTGTGTGTGTGTGTGTGTGGGCGCGCACGTGCATGTGTGCGTATTTTTAAACCTAACAAAACTAAATAGCAAAATTTACTATTAAACATTACAATAATTAGTTAGTTCGTAATGTTCCCTATAGTGATCTACACACATTACACATCGAATTGAGGAGAATAAGCTCACCTGCATTCAAGCTCAGACTTAGACTTGGATTGACTTATTTACTTATGCCCTTGCACACTTACATACTCTTCGTAAAAGAGATACCACAAGGCAGCAAAAAAAATGTATATTGATTCAGACTCAGAATTATAAAATTTGTTTTCAGATCAAAGTTTCAGTCGTTTATCTGATTATCTAATTGTCTATCATATTCATGCATATATTTCCAATTTTCACACCCATATTTTCGCATGCATAATTTAATCATAATAGAACTACTCTATTAGTACATAGATCAGATTCAGGCATGATTAAAAACGTTGATATTGGTGTGATTTATTCAACCTCTAATCGCATTCTCTAAGGAAGAATTCGCAGAACCTTTTCTACAGCTATTACGCTTACTTTTTTATCAGTAGTTGCACTTAATCAAGACTTTTATTTAGTTGCTCAAAAATAGCTTAGAGTACACGACTTTGATCCGCAAAACTTGTTGTACTCATTTACATACATCTATTTTGTTTCATACTGAATCAATACTATCTTTTTATTGCGTTCAGGATCGTCTCGGAATGTTTTCATTTATGTAATTTTTCGCGACTTATTATTTGTCTAATAATTCAATGCTAAATCTTTGGCTACGTAATCATTGTAGTACTAATGACTTCAAAGTTAGTTACCATAAGATCGAACGTGATTTCTATCACTATTGTTTTGTTCGAAATTGATAGGCGTAGTTATGCATAGAGAATGAGAAAGATAGTTTATTCCGTTGCGCACGATAAGTTTTCTTTCTTGTCGTTCAAATTTTTTTTATTCGATTCTTTTCAACCTATCTTTTACACACCTCTTTCCAACAGAGACCACCCAAAAAAAAATGGCATGTAGAAAATCAAACTGGCAAACGAATCAAAGCACTTAGGTCCGACACCGAGAAAGAATATATCTCCACCGAATTCAAGGAGTACTACCTTAACAACGACATTGAGCAACAATACATTACCTCCCATTCGTCTCAGTCAAACGGTCGGAACCCTTAGTCAAATCGGCAAAGTGCATGTTATCACATGTGACACTTTCGAAGTCCTTCTGGACTGAAGCTGTTTCAATAACAACCTATATTCAGAACAGATGTCCTACTAAAGGTCCCTCACACAAAACACCATTCGAAGTTTGGACAGGTACCAAACCTTCTCTATCAAACGTACGAGTTTTTGGATGTACTACTTGTGTGCAGATTCCTCATGATCTCAGGAAGAAGCTCGACTTACATAGTATCAAATGCATTTTCATCAGCTACACTACTTCAGATCAAGCCTACAAATTGTTTGATCCCATCGAGTTGAAGATATTCACTAGCCGGGATGTCATCTTCATCGAAGATCAATTTATCGACCTCAAGGGAAAAGACAACACCCATATAGCCGACTCTTTGGTTTCATCCGACATATTGAACTTCGAGGTTTCTCAGTCAACTATTCCTATTGAAGGTCCAAACTCATCCACTTTCGACGAACAACATATCAACGACGATGAATCCAAAGATGATGATGTTGCAATTCAACAACTATAGTATGATGAAAATGATCAACTTCCTCTATTTTCCAAAAGATCATCAGGATCTAGAAGACCACCTATTAGGTATATCGACGAGTCTACAACCTATCTTGTTCACGAACCGACGACTGTCAAAGAGGCACTCAATTAGCCCGATTTCGATCTTTTGAAAGAAGTTATGGATAAAGAGAATTCATCTCTTATCAAGAACCACACATGGACGATTGTCGAGTTATTTGCTAGCAAAAACATAGTTGATTGCAAATGGATATTCAAAGTCAAGTACAAAGTAGATGGAAGCATCAACAGAAGAAAAGCTCGACTTGTCGCCAGAGGATTTTCTCAGGTATACAATGTCGATTACATTGAGACCTTCGGTCCAGTAGTCAAGCATTCTTTTATTCGACTTTTATTATCATTTGCCGCTATAGTAGATTTGTAAATACATCAATTGGATGTATAGACAACATATCTCAATGGAGTTATCGAAGAAGACATTTATATGGTGCAACTCGAAGGTTATATTATCGAAGGTAAGCACAATTATGTATGCAAACTCCATAAGGCACTTAATGGCTTGAAGCAATCTGGTCGAGCATGGTTTCAAAGGATTAATATTTTTCTTATTGATCATGGCTACACACCTAGCTCTTCAGATTTGAATGTCTACTTCAAGACGGTGCAACAATCTTTTATTATTTTCACTTGGTACGTGGATGACACATTGCTTTTCAGCAACAGTATCGATCTAATAAAAGAAGACAAGACAATACTATCTTCTGAATTCGACATGACCGATCTGGACAAAGCTCATTTTTGCCTTGGTATTTAAATCCACAGAGATAGAAATCAAAAGTT
The DNA here is from genome assembly GCA_029204225.1 of Diphasiastrum complanatum. Lineage (NCBI taxonomy): Eukaryota > Viridiplantae > Streptophyta > Lycopodiopsida > Lycopodiales > Lycopodiaceae > Diphasiastrum > Diphasiastrum complanatum. The sequence goes on along the minus strand of CM055111.1, from coordinate 13,074,657 downwards.
GATCTACATTACTCAACAAAAGTACATCTACAATATTCTAGTCATATATTATTGCAAGATAGCTCTCTCACCAATGGAACCAGGTCTCAAATTGTCAAAGGACCAATGTCCCCAGACAATCGAAGAGAAGGAGCAGATGTGTGAGTATCCTTATCATTCGATAATAGAATCTCTTATGTACACAATGATCTGTACCAGGCCAGACTCAGCTTTTGCAGTCAGCTCCCTAAGTCAGTTTATGACTAACCCTGGTATGACACATTGGAAGGCTCTTATTAGAGTCATGAGATATCTTCGAGCTACTATGGACTTTTGCATTTGTTATGGAGCAGTCGACAACGACAAACTCAATTTACTCATTGGTTTCACAGATGCAAGTTGGGCAGGAGATGTAGACACTCGTAAATCCACTTTTGGATTTACATTCTTTCTCAACAATGGTCCTATTTCCTGAAACAGTCGCAAGTAATCTTTGATAGCTTTGTCTTCTACAGAATTAGAGTATAACGCAGCCTCACAAGCTACAACAGAAGCGATTTGGTTGAGCAACTTACTTTTAGATATCAGTCTGAATCAATATGCTCCAACATTACTATTTTGTTATAATCAAAGTGCCATTGCCTTGTCAGCCAAACCTAGATTTCATTCTAGCACATTGGACTCAAGTATTACTATGTCAGAAGCAAAGTTCTCGACAAAGAGGTCAGATTGCAGTACTGTCGAACGCAAGATACGACAACATATATTTTTACTAAAGCATTAAGCTTGGATGCACACAGAAAGTTCTTTGTAGAACTAAGTTTAAAGGTCAAGGCATTTATGGATTCAGCTTAAGGGGGAGTATTGGATTATTCTCCTACTAATCGACTAATCGACATTTTAATCTTTGTCCAACTTTATCCAGACTTGCAAATTTCCTCGTGTTTTTACACAGTCTACATAACTACTCAGAAATTGTTTACAGTGTCGACATTTTCAAAATTTTCACCTTTCGGGATTTTTTCTCACTTCGGCTTTTTCGGAAAATGTCAAATGCCTCACATGTTAAGAAAATGACTTTAGCGAAGACCTTCACGTTTTTCGCATTTTTCGCAAGACAATCTATTGTTTGTCTTAAAGGCTACAAACTTGCTCTAACTATTTAGCAAGTAAATTTCCAAGAAGACTATCTAGATGGATGCCAGCGCATCACAGCCAACTAGATGGTGCATTTGACGACCTAATTAGCTATCCTACTAGTGGACATTGCCGCATTTGCTTAGTATAAATAGCTGCTCATATTTCTACATTTGTGTGTGTTGATCTTACAGCATTGATACGATCAAGAGGTCAGCAAGTATTGAATAGTTAGCTCTCTCTCTCTCTCTCTCTCTCTCTCTCTCTCTCTCTCTCTCTCTCTCTCTCTCTCTCTCTCTCTCTCTCTCTCAAGCCTGCGAGCTTGGACACTCCTGAACATTCTAGCTCACTTCTTTCGAGTTGATTAGAGATTGCTATTGCGCTTACTTCTTATCGGTAGTTGCGCTTAAAATATGATGGAATACCTTGAAATTAGATATTGTTCATGACAATGATGGTTTGATACCTGAATTGTCACATAGAGCACAATTTGGTACTCCCATTATCACATATACTATATAATATGTTTTACATCAAGTGAAAAGCCAATTTTAATATATAGCAAAAAAGTGAACTTTTTAAGACGTGCTAGAGATTGCCATAATACCTATCAAGAGACATTGAGAGTTTTCTTAGTAGTAAAGAGTGGAGACAAACAATGTCACTTTCAAAGTTGTCTTACATTGAAATACATTGAAAATTGTGCATCTAGATAGCATCTTCTTGTGGTTATAGATAAAATGAAGTTAATAATACATGGCATGCCATGTGCTACATAATCGATGAACCATGGGTAGAATGAAACTCGTAAAACTCGCAAAAAATTTACTCGTAGATTGTCAAAACCCACTCCATCTGACTATGTAGAATAAAAACAATGTCATCACAATCAAGCAACCATAAAAACACGATTTTTATCAAACTTGAAGAAGAAAGGATAAAAATGATATACAAACAACTCTTTGCTACCCTCTTGAGTCCATCGAGACCTTGTAATGATCAAAAATCAAATCTGTTAATAATTTGCACTTGATGTAGTGTGATTCCTTCTCTCTAATTCATCACTAAAAGTGAGAGATGCATAATGGATGAATCTTGGCCTCTTTATAGCTATAATAGATTGTAAATTACAAGGGTCTAGATCTCCACCGTCCATCAAAGTAATGGTCTAGATTAACATTCTTGACAATTACCACATAGTCTTATGAAGTATGTACATAAAACATTGCCATTTGGACCAACTTGGTGCCCTCCACTTGATTTTCACACATGTGCTCTTAGACTTTGAACCTTGGTCAAACTATTTAAATGTACTCCAATTTGACCTCTAAGTTGGTATTTGCATATTTTCACATCATGACAAAAAATTAGAGGATGGTACAATGAAAAACTAAAGTTGATCATCTATTTCCCATCCAGCTAGTAAGGGGAGGAGCTCACACCCCCCCCCCCCCCCCCCTCTCCCTCCCATTCTATCGCTGAAGCACAGTAGACCACTACTCCCTCTGTCGTTTTCGCTCCATCTGTCATTGGTGTGCAGCCTACCGTTGCTCCATCTACCTCCATGCCTACTGCTCTTGATCCACCTTCAACTCTTGTGTCTATCTCCACACCTTTGTCTTCTGCTTCTAGATTTGCTCCTATTTGAAAAGCATGTCCTGTCACTCCTATGGAATCTCCCTTTTGAGCTCCATTCCCTCATTTGACCTATTTGAATGCCTTGAATTCTCTGAACTTAGCAAAAGTATCTAATTTCTTGCTTATGAAATAAATCCAAATACATCTGCTATAGTCATCAATGAAGATAATACAATAATAGCAGCCACTAAGAGACATAGTCTGCATTGGTCCACATAGATTACTGTGGACAAGATCAAAGATTCCACTGGCTCCCCTTGCTCCACTTTTGGGAAATCTCTCTATGTGTTGTTTTCCCAAAATGCAGCCTTCACAAATTTTTCCTTCAAATCTTTGACTGATAAGTTGATGACATTTTGTGCTTTCCGTTTTCTCTTGTCAAAGGCCCGCTGATCTTCTTCAATTACTGGCCTCGTTTCTTCACCTGTCATGATCTCCCATAGCTCCTTTTCCATCAAAAAGTTATTCAGTTTGAATTTCCAAACTGCATATGTGCCAGCTCCTTCCAATTTGCTTGACTCATTGAGGGCGCTCTCGCTTAGAGTTTCCATTATTACACTTAGATGAGTCCATATCTCAAAAATGACTACAAAAATGAAAAATTCAATGCGAAATTGACAAATGGTGTCTTCGACAACTTTTTAGTCAAGTTATAAATAGGAAGTTATTCCAAAATTGTCCTTAATATTTTAAAATTGGCAATTATTACCAAACTGCCATTTTTGAAAATTTATCTTTTTTGTGTTGTGTGTGTGCTCGCACACAAATATGCTACATAACAAGATATCTTCCAATTTTCATATGAGGAATATATTGCACACTAGGGAGTATTATGATATGCTCTACACAATTACAATGAAAAAGCTATTTTCACACAAAAATTAGAAAAGTATTATACTAAAAGATGTGATCTACTTGCTATATGTGTCCAATGAAATATAAGGTACAAGGACAATCACTAAGATAAGCTCCAAATGTAATGCCCACTTGTGCACAAGGCGGGTACCAATTAAAACTACCATGCATGAGGCTATCTCTGTGACATGTGTACAAGAGTAAGCTGAACATTGTACTAAGATCAACATAAATTATTGCTTCTATGGAAAATGTGCCATGAGCTAGGTTGTTACCAACATATGATAATGCACAATAGCAAATGGTCTTCAACAAACATGACATGAAGGAACTACTCAATAATTATTGATATCTATACATAATTGCCAACTATATCATATTTGGACAAACTAGAAACAAAATTATAATTTTCTGCATGTCGGAATGAATGACTTACATCCATGTATTTTATCTATATTAAGGTAGGACCTTTGTGGCTCTCCACAATTCCTTGATTCACTTACATTTTTGTTGGTTATCATTTGAACGCTTTTCCTTGCATACACATAATGGCCGTATGAAAGAACATCATTTTCGTACTAGTTTTGCTTGTTTTGTATGACATTATTGCATGTTTGCATGAAGTGTCTCCATTCTTAACTCTAGTAGAGTGGGGTGGTGGCCATTTTGAAGCTAGTTCTTGGTTTTGAATTTTTTGACAAATGTAAGTGATCTGCAAGTGTAGCCTTAGAGAATTTTTGGTTGTTCATCGGTAGATAAAAAGGGGATATAATGTGGAATAATGATATCTTCATTTAGACCGAGTCTTATGCTTACTCTCCTCTGTTTGCATGACTATTTGTCCACAATTTATGTCTCCTCCATTTGATTGGTTGAGTTTGAAAATGGCTCTTCTAATTGGCTTATTGAATTTAAGATGCCACTGGCATGCCGAATAGTGAGGCCTTGTACGAATAATCATCTTTATTTGCTTCTCCGTGACAAATGGCCCTTGCCACCTCAACCTCACCTGACATAGCGAAAATTAGGAAAGGGGAAAAGGCCCCTCGTATCTTCAAGGCACAATTAAGAAACTAGTTGTAACAACTGCCTTAGCGAATGTCTTGTAAGTGGCCAATCGACATGTTGTGATAGGTTGTTCAATTGCTCTGGAGTTTTACAGTTTGAACAATTGCCATGTCGCCCATTTATCCAATAACCAAATCAAACTTGATTGCTTCATATATGCAAAGCTCTTGGATCTTGCGTTGTTCACACATGTGAGGGAATTGGTGTACGTTGCTCGCGAGAGCGAGGAAACCAATTGTTAGGGCTTGTGCAAATGAAATTTTTTGATTATCTTAACACCACGTTCACTCGCAAAAGTGGCACGATATTTTTCACGCGCACATCACTACCATGGAACCATCATACTATACACCATCATAGAGTTGGGAAGGCTCGTCAATTTACCTCGGTTGGTGGACCAATGGCAGCACTTCGTATTTAGATCGCTAAGAATAGAACCACCCTATTAGCCATGTGAAATTAGGTGGGCTCATTTGAGGTCTATGTGTGTAGTCTAGACTTGCCTATAAATCTGGACGTCTGGCTTCATATAGACCCCCCCTTTATGCCTCTTCGATGCTTAGAAGAAAGGCCAGCCTTTCTCTCGCATTTGATTCCTCTGCCTCCTCCTCCTCCTCCTCCTCCTCCTCTTCCTCTTTCTTTTGTTCTATGGCGACAATCGGCCGCTGAGCCTGTTCGATGCCGTCGGATGCTTCAGGTTACATGCGCCTAGCAAGGTAACATCAAGCGGCAATTGCTGTTTCTGCTGCTTTTGTTTTTGGTCGGAAGACTGTAAAATTTTTAGCGTCTGTGCAAGAATCATCTTTCTAGGGTTTGGTTAGTCAAGTCCTGTTAAGATTGCGTCAATAAGTAGGTTTTCTGGTGGAGCATGTGGTTTTTGCCTCAGATTTGGCTTGCTTCGTCTAAAGTCAGCTCTTTCCTCATGTCATTTGCGACAAACTGTCAAGTTTTGAGGCCACTGATGCAGATTCTAGTCTCATGATGGCTTGCATTCTATTGCATGAGATGTACACACAAACACACATACACATACACATACGCACATGTTATATCCAGTTCCTTTTAGGTTGATTTCCATCTGGCTTCTCTTTTATAAGCAACTCCCTTTTGTCTAACGGTTGGCCGAAGTAGAACAGTTTAAGAATCTATTCCCGCACAAAGATACAGAACAACCGCCATAGATGGAACGTTGAACTCCCATAAATGGGTCATTCATTTATGCACCTCTAGCTGTAGGGCAGCTAATTTTGGGGTGTGATTGGAATATATTTGCCTCTCCTTATCACTATGGTTGCCAATGTGTGCAAATGGTTTCCTGTTGGGATGCAATTAGGACTGTTAAAACTGCTGTTTGATTGCAATCTACACGTTTTCAGATCCTCACTGACAGTCTTTAGGTAGGGTCCTAAAGCATGACAAATGGCATCGGTGAAGGACCTCTGCAGGATGGACTTGTGGCAAGTTAGCTAGATAGGGTTGGGTGTTTCCTCATCAAGCTTTGGGTTGGACTTGTGGGAAGTTGAACTTGATGTAATCTTTTTGCTTTTGCTGCTTGGCCCTTGCAAAGTTTCTTGATTTGACGGTTTGAACTAGCTAATCCTCCACTTTGTTCTTTGAACCGGGAGTCATTCACTTTCACAGAGGCAAATATCAGGCCGCACTAAGACTCCTATCATTTTGTCTTGCACTTTCCAGCTAAAGTACATCCTTATGTGAAGTAACAGATCAGAAGAAGTTATTCAGCACAAATGTGGTAAAAAAATTTATTCAGGAAAAATATGTTTGGCAACTCATATTCAAGAGCCTTGTTACCAATTGCATTTAGTAAAACATATAGCATCTTGCAAAGAACAAGAACGCACAATGATGATCTTTTGCTCATCTTGGCATACACTATTGCCACCTTAGCATCATGTGTGTGTGTGTGTGAGAGAGAGAGAGAGAGAGAGAGAGAGAGAGAGAGAGAGAGAGAGAGAGAGAGAGAGAGAGAGAGAGGACTTTATCAAAGTCTACAAAAAGGTACGTAATATGGGATAAGTACATGTCAAGTATGATAAGATCTGTATGGGAGCATAAAATGTCTCTATAACCAAACTAACTTATTGTCTAACAATCATCTAACTAGAGAAAATGTGGTAGTATAGTAAATAAAACAATGGTGCTGTCGAGCAGTGTCATGTCCCAGTGTGTAGACGTGAAGGTGTACTCAGTCTGCAACCACCCAACTAAAGAACCCTATGATAGATAGAGTCGATGTAGGTACTCCAGGTGCTAGTGGGGATGGCGTCGTCTCCTAGTATGAACACTCATAGACTAGCGAGAAGTCCTATTTGCCATAACGTCTTGACTCAGAGTTGTGTGTTGTCGATCCCTGGAAGGCATATTTGCCTCATCCTCCGATGGTATCTTTGACTCAATTTCTTCCTTGGAACGTGTCTTCACCACGAAGTTGGGGATTGCCAAGACCGCCCAACTGTGTCTAGTTCCAAGAAACAAGAGCGATAGAAATTAGGCTTGATTACCAATGGGTCGTCCCATGTCGAAATGCCATGTGCATAAAAGGCAAGTGACTTGGGAGTACCCTAAATGTGGAGCTGCTAGGAGGATGTAAAGGCCAAGCGTGGGTATTGTGATCTGTTGCCTTGGAATCTTGTTATTCTATGTATATCTATGATTACAGAAAGAAGAAGAAAAAGAAGCTTTTTAATGTCTTTTCCATACCTAGAACATATATAAGATAGAAAACAATACAAAAGTGATAATGGACCCAAGGTGGAATGGTGCTGTCAACTAGCTAAAAAAAGTAAAACTATAGCTATGAAATGGTTGTAAGAATTCGGTGGACCTTCAACGGATACAACTTAACCTTTCTGGTTTAGAGGTTGCACCGTGATACAACTTAACCTTTCTGGTTCAGAGGTTGCACCAAAATCACGAAGCCTTTTGCCCCTTCCGTGAGCCGCGTTTCGGGATCCCGTCCCCGGACGCCTAGCCGCCCATGAATCCAAGTGCTCCCCCTTACCCACAAAGGGGCTGGTACCAGGGGACATTAAACACTTAGACATTTACCACTTATATCCACTTTGAACAAAGTCCCACTTCTACTTATGGGATTTCTTTGAGCGTGGGCTATGGCTCCACTTTGCCATTCCAACACTCCCCCTCAAAGTGGGGCATTGGTCACATTGCCTGCTCTGATACCATGTAATAATTCGGTGGCCTTCAACGGATACAACTTAAGCTTTTTGGTTCAGAGGTTGCACCGTGATGTAACTTAACCTTTATGGTTCAGAGGTTGCACCAAAATCACGAAGCCTTCTCCTTCCGTGAGCCACATTCCGGGATCTCGTCCCCGGACGCCTGGCCGCCCACGAATCCAAGTGCTCCCCCTTACTCACAAAGGGGTTGGTACCAGGGGACATTAAACACTTACACATTTACCACTTATATCCACTTTGAACAAAGTCCCACTTCTACTTATGGGATTTCTTTGAGCGTGGCCTGTGGCTCCACTTTGCCATTCCAACAATGGTCAAGGAATATATGGTTGGAAAAAATGCAGCAATTTACAAGGTGAACTGGACATCGCAAACCTCAAAAATTTATATTCTAACTCAAAGGAAAGTCAAACACAAATGTCTCAACTAAATGCTTAGCTTCAACAAAATGAATATTGCCATCTTTGTATATTAGACATCTGCCTGTATCCTTCGCTTCTTGTAGAGCCATTTTCCTTGCCAACACTTGTGCAAATGTGGGATCTTCATCCAGAAAGATTTTGGTATCTTTTAGTTTAACACGTCACCTTAACACTTCACGATCGAAGTAAAGTGTAAAACAAGGGTATCAGTGTCTTTCTTTGTATGCCAAGTGGTGTCTGATTCTTGAATGTAGTGTTGAGTTGGATTTCAAGAACAATATGGCATCATCAAGGCATTTTGAGAATCTGGAACGTCTGTAACACAAATATTGAGAGCATTATGCGCTTGCAATCGTGTCTCACTAAGCGTGGCCGAAGTGAAAGAAGATAGAGCTTTAGATTTATCAGAACATTTTAGGTTATTTGCCCAAGGTAAGACCTCTATATGGTGCTGCTCCGGTCTACACTCCAGTTGTTTGACTGCCTGTGACGACAGTTTCTTTGACCTCTACAACCTCTTTGTAAATGGTAGTCAATTTTGCTTCAAGTTGTTGGATATGTGTTGTAATAGTGCAATAGTTGCTGCATGAGATTGGATCACCTCACGGTAGGATTTGACCAATTCACGATGCTGATTTATTGTCCTTCGAAGATTGTTGATCAATGCTTGTTGATCATTGATTACTTCCACATACTGGATTAAAACATGTCGATGGTTTTTGAGCAAATTGTACAAATTGACTGTATCGGTGTACAAATTAGGGATCAAATAGGTCAAATGAGGGAATGGAGCTCAAAAGGGAGATTCTATAGGAGTGACTGGACATGCTTCTCGAATAGGAGCAAATCTAGAAGCAGGTGTAGAAGCAGAAGACAAAGGCGTGGAGATAGACACAAGAGTCGAAGGTGGATCAAGAGTAGTAGGCATGGAGGTAGATGGAGCAGCGGTAGGCTACACACCAATGACAGATGGAGCAGCAACGACAGAGGGAGCAATGGTTTCCTGTGCTTCAGCGATAGAATGGGAGGGAGACGGGGGGTGTGAGCTTCTCCCCTTACTAGCTGGATGGTGTTGATCAGAGATTAGCGCAACTTGACTAGCACGACACCTAGGTCACTATCAAGGGAGAGGGAGAGGGAGCTTCATTAATGTCTTTTCCATGCCAAAAGGCATATAAGATTGGTAAATATACATGTCAAGTGTGTGGTATCAGTGGGAGCGTATGAAAATGTCTCCAAAATTGTAGCAAAAACAACATAACTAGATACTATGAACTCAAATGCGTATAATGTTGCTAGATATACAAAGTGAGGTATCACAATATCCATATCAATATCATCACATCTGCTGTTGAGGAAGAAGGATAAGATGTGAGTTGAGAGAGAGAGAGAGAGAGAGAGAGAGAGAGAGAGAGAGAGAGAGAGAGAGAGAGAGAGAGAGAGAGAGAGAGAGAATTAGATTTAGAATTATTATTATTAACGTCTTTTGGTACCCAAAGGTACATAAGACAAAAGAGAGTACAAAAAGTGAGGAGCAGTGTCCGCATACGGACTTATTTACTAGTAAAAAGAAAAGAACTAGCATATCTATCTCTCGATCTCTAAAAAGAGTATCAAAGCTTGACCACCAGCTTGTGAGGGTACAATGCAAGAGCTTAACCACCTGCTCTGCGGAGGAGACTAGCTACGAGCAAGCTGGAAATAGTGAGTATAGTAGTAGTGGAGCGTGCTATAGATTGGCGGGAATCCCGTGAAGAGATTAGGCGTCTGAGATAGCCATGCAATCCTTTAATACTGATAACCTGATATGAAGAGAATGTAGAATCAATTTAGGCGTCAGAGACAGCCATACATTTCTCTTATAATGATGTTTGTGTAAGAGTTGGACAGCTTAGATCCTGGATCCATAGGTGTGTCTATGGGCTTGCAGTCCTCCATGCCATATCTGCGAAGTACATTGATGAAATAGGATTCTTGGCTTATAGCGATCCTTCTGCTTGCGCGATCTCTGCTGATCTCTATACCGAGAAGGTAATGGACTGGGCCTAAATCAGTCATCTCAAACTCTGATGAAAGCAGAGATTTGGTTTCCTGTAATAACTGATTTGAATTGCTGATAATTAAGGAATCATCAACGTATAATGCTATTATAACATAGCTTGACCCTTTACGCTTGAGATATACATTAGAGTCTGCGGAGCAAGAAGTGAAATTGTGCTGCAACAAGAAGTGATTGATTCTTTCATACCAGGCCCTGGGAGCTTGCTTAAGACCATATAATGCCTTATGCAATTTGCATACCAAATGCTCCTTGCCTTGGAGGACGTAACCTTTTGGTTGATAAATGAATATGTCTCCGTGTAGGAATGCCGTCTGGACGTCCATCTGGTGAATGTCTAGATCTTCTACAGCAGCTATAGCCAATAAGGTACAAATAGACTCATGCTTTACCACTGGACTAAAGGTCTCAGTGTAGTCTATCCCATATACTTGTTCAAATCCTTAAACTACCAGTCTAGCTTTCCATTTGGATATTGATCCATCTGGTTTAAGCTTTAGCTTGAAGATCCACTTGGAGTCAATTGGTTTCACACCTGTAGGAGGATTGACAAGACTCCAGGTCGTGTTCTTCATTAGAGACTGATACTTAGCATCCATGGCAGCTTTCCATTCGTCTGCATTGGGCATTGACAGTGCTTCTGCAATAGTGGCAGGTTCGTCATGACTGATGAACACTTGAGGGGTGCCATTGATAGGCATCTCTACTTGGTTGGTCTTGTACCATCAGCGCCTTGTCATCCTCTTGGGAATTTTTGACAGAGTCGGAACCTCCGTCTTGGTGCTGCTGCATCTTCTTCCTCGCTTCATTCTGCTTGAGGATGCGACAATCCTTAATGTCGTGGTTTGATCTTTTGCAATATTTGCAAAAGAGTTTGGTCTTGGATGATTGTTGTTGACGACTGTGCTGTTGCTGTGATTGTTACGTTGAATCTGGCTGTTTTGCCTTTGTCTTCTTGTCCTTGAAGTTCTTCTTCTTGGACTGATGCTTATTAGAGTACAGTGCCATTGACTTGGTACTCGTTGTTGATAAGCTTTTTCTCTTGACTTCTTCCTGCAATAGACTTGCTGTCAGCTTCTGGAGAGACAGCGCAGGGGTATTGCTCAAAAGCAATACTAGGTTGTCATAGGAGGATGGAAGACTGGCGAGAAGAGACATTGTTGAGTCTTCTTCTGATATAGGGGAACCTATGGCAACAAGTTGATTCAGCAATTGTTTGAACTTGTTTAGATGATCATGATGATTTGCAAGACCCAGCTATGGAGTATCTTAACTTCAATACTAGATCAACTATGAAAGCTTGAGAAACTTAGCTATGGAAAACATCACATACAAGGAGAATTGCATAAGCACCTCACAACACCAAAAGTGAGAAGAAGAAATGAATTGCTAGAGAGAGAGAGGAGGGCGTGGGTCCTCCAAGTCCCTTGTGAGGCAAGCACCTCAGATACATGCATAGAAAGTCTTGGTGTCAACCATAGGAGTGAGCTACTTGGCCAAGTGGGCCACTTGCACTAATTCACTCAACTCACAAAAGGGGATTCTCATGTATTTAATTAATAACAAACCCCATGAGTTATGTACAACTTAAACTTAATTAGTGCCTAGCCAAAGGGGTAAAATAGGCATTATTCTTCAACACCACAAACCCCCCCCCCCCCCCCCCCCCCCCCCCCCGCCCCTTAATGGCAATTTTATTCAAACTGACACCCAACAAAGTTTTGAACTTTTCAAACTTATCTTTACTAAGTGGTTTAGTAAAAATATCAGCTATCTGGTCGTTGGTGTCACAATAAACTAGCTCGATCTCCCCATTGTGCACTTTCTCTCGCATGAAATGCTGGTCCACCTCTATGTGCTTCGTCCATGCATGATAGACTGGATTCCTCGCTAGCTGAATGCAACTTTGGTTATCACAATGTAACAATGGAGGTCTTACTTGAGCAATCTGCATGTCCTCAACTAGACGGCGTAACCAAATAGCTTCACAGGCGGACCTCGTAGTCGCCCTGTACTCAGCTTCGGTACATGATGGAGCAATAGTAGGCTGCTTCTTGCTGCACCATGATATAGCCCTTGAACCTAGGATAGCCTGTCGTCGATCTTCGATCGTATCTATCACCTGCCCAATCAGAATCTGAATAACCCTCCAGCTGAAGGTCCCCATCATCTGTGTATCCAATCCCATAAGTCATTGTCCCTCTCACATATCGTAGGATCCGCTTGGCTGCCTTCCAATGTGCTTCGGTAGGCTTACTCATGAATTGACTTGCAATCTCAACCGCATAAGCAATATCTGGCCTGGTGGTAGTAAGGTAAATCAAGCTGCCCACCGATTGAGGATAGAGCGTCTCATTTGCAAATGCTGGACCATCATCTTTTGATGGCTTGTTGCTTGCATCCATGGGTGTGCTAATTGGTTTGCTTTCTTGCATGTTAAACCTCTTCAATAATTTCTGTGCATACTTTGCCTGTGAGATAAAAAGACAACGCTTCCCTTTCCAAACCTCAACTCCTAGGCAATAGTGTAGCAAACCCAAATCTTTCATCTCAAATTCACTAGAAAGATTTTTCTTGACACACGCAATAAGCTTCTTATTGCTTCCCGTGATGAGTTGATCATCCACATAGAGCACAACAACCACAAAGTCTTCTCCTTCCCTGAAGACATAAAGATTGCAATCAGACTTACTCTTCTCAAACCCTTGCCTTGCAAAGTACTCGTCAATTCGGCTATACCAAGCCCTTGGCGCCTGTTTGAGCCCATACAAGGCTTTCCTAAGCCTGCAAACCAGATTCTCCTTGCCTGTTATCTCAAACCCCTGCGGTTGTTCCATGTAAACCTCCTCCTGTAGGTGCCCATTAAGAAAGGCACTCTTGACATCCATTTGATGGACATCCCAATCAAAATATGAGGCTAAGGCCAAAACTGTCCTGATAGATGTCATCTTAGCAACAGGTGCGAATGTCTCATCATAGTCTAGCCCCTCCTGCTGGGCATAGCCTTGTACTTGTCCACTGTTCCTTTGGCATGAAACTTGGTCTTATAGACCCACTTGCAACCTATTGGTTGCTTCCCTTCTGGCATTGTAGTGAGCTCCCATGTGTCATTCTTGACAGTGGAGTCGTACTCCTCCTGCATGGCATGTTGCCATACCTTTTCCTTCACGGCTTCGTGAAAGAACTGTGGCTCATTTGCATTCAGAATAGTGGACATAAGAGCAAAGTTAGTCTCTTGTCTCTCATGAGACCTAAGAGATCTTCTGACACCCTGTTCACTGCTCTCTCCTTCTTCCATCATTTGACCTTCTTTGATTGTTTCCCAATACCACCTAGGTAGCTTCTTCCTAGCGGTAGGTGATGTGGATGGTGCCCACGTATCCCATGGTACTGTCTTAGTCTTCTGTTTGTCCCCAAATTCGGCTTCTGGTAGTTGGCCAAAAAGAGGTCTCGAACTAATATGTTCGATTTCCTGTTGTTGCTCTTGCACTTGAGGCTCACAGGACTCTTGACTAGGATCCTCATCCGTGGAATCAATCAAGGGTATGAACTCAGTAGTTCCATCCTTCTCTTGTTCCTGTATCTTGGGTGAATGCTCTTCATCAAAGATGACATCTCAACTTAGGATCTTCTTCCTGTTTTTGAGATCATATAGCACATAGGCTTTCTCACCTTCACTATACCCAAGGAAGATACACTTCACGGATTTTGCATCAAGTTTCTTCCGCAAGTCCTTTGGTATATGTGCATATGCTGTACACCCAAATACTCGTAGGCTGCCCAGTTTGGGCTTGTTGCCACTATATGCTTCTTCTGGCGTGATTCCTTCAACTACTTTGGTTGGACTTCTATTCAATAGAAAAACAGCAGTTGCTACTGCTTCCGCCCAAAAGGAATTTGGCAATCCCTTTGCCTTGAGCATGCTCCTCGCACACTCAACTATAGACCTGTTTTTCCGCTCAGCCACGCCGTTCTGCTGCGGTGTATGTCGAGCAGTAAACTCTCTTTATCCCACATGCTTTGCAAAGTTCTTTGAACTCATCAGAAATATACTCACCACCCTTATCTGACCTGAGAGTCTTTAACTTCTTCTCTGTGAGGTTTTCCACCAAAGCTTTCCACTGTTTGAAGTATTTGAACGCTTCAAATTTCAGCTTCAGAAAATAGACCCATACCTTCCGTGAGAAATCATCTAAGAAGGTCATGAGATAGTAGGCCCCCCCTGCTGATTTGACCTGCATGGGACTGCATAAATCTGAATGCACAAGCTCAAGAATGCTCTTGGCCCTGGTAGCTTTCTCCTTTGGAAACTTTTTCCTTTGTTGCTTTCTTACTTAGTGCACAAGCCTCACATGTATCTGAAGAAGACTTAATGCTAGGAAGATCTACTACCATGTTGTGCTTGTTCAAAAGTTGACCATATCTCTCATGCCAAAGCTTGTCTCGATTAGTATCCCCTGCTGACAAGGCCTCTTGGCTAGGAATGGTTGTGTAAAGCTTGTAAAGACCCCTCCCCCCTTTTTGCATTCCCTTGGCTACCACCTTGAAGCTTTGATCTTTGTCTTTTACCAAACACGTAGATTCGTCAAACTCTACCAACATGTTCTGTTTGGTAATGGCACCAACAGATAGCAAGTTCTTAGCCAACCCTAGTACATGCAACACACTCTTGATTTCCTTCACCTCACTTGATGACAGCTGCACTGGAACTGTGCCTTTGCCCCTCATGTGTAGAGTTATCTCCAAGGCATACATGCTGACCATCTCCTGTCTCCTCATGGGTGTTGAACCAATGTCTATGAGGTGTCATGTGCTTTGAGGCTCCAGAATCAATGTACCATCCCTCAAATGTGGATTCAGATGAAAGGGCTGCGGTGAATAGTTTAAGCCCACCAGATTGCTCCTCTGCAACTTTGTCAACAAGGTGTGTAGTTGTTTCTTAAGGTCGAGGATTTCGTTTCGGATGAAACCGATATCATAGGCATAAAGACTCTCAATAGGCTTGGAAGGAGTGTAATCGACCGTGAACTGCTGATTTGCAGGCGTTTCTGTGATAGCAAGTAGATTGTCGGTGAAAATAAGGGTGCACCAGCGAGGGAGTCTTCTAGTGCAGCCAGCGGTGGGATTGCTGTAGGTGAAATAGCATCCCCCTCCATCGCAGATGATGGAGGAGGAGAAGAGGTGAATAGAGGGGGGGGGCGTAGGCACCCCCCTTTTTCTTAGGCGCCACGTTTAGACAACAATGCCACAGTCAGCGCTCAGCTAGCGCCAGGTTAGCTTTGCTCAAAAAGTGCTGTAGGGGCTTTTGGTTTATGATCAAGTGGGGTCTAGTGCTTGTGCTAGCAAGGCCATGCCAAGTGGCAAAGTCAAAGCAGGAGCTGAAGGGTTACCTTGAAGTGGCTACATACCCTAGTTTGGGGTGATACCTTAGTTGCTAGACGTTGTTTCCTTTCGGATTCCTTTCAGGTTGAGCTTATGTTTGAGCAAATATTTTAGCATGGCTAGTCCTGGAGAGAGTTTGTAGACTCGATTGCACAAACCATAGGGTGTGGAAGTTCAAGATGGCTAACATCTTGATGGACAAGAATTGTTGGGAGATAGTTACAGGTAGAGAGCTTGTACCTACATTTGAACATGAATTGAAGGACTACATTAGCAGGAGATATAAGGCTCATAGGGTGATCAATCTTTCTGTCAAAGACAACATTATTCCTCACATTTGCACTGCAAAGGATGTAGTGGAAGCTTGGGGCATTCTGAAGTCTATGTTTGCTAGTGTTTCCACGAACCACGGTTTGTTGGCGAATGAAACGATTCATCAATGTTCGTTGGAAAGGAAGTTCCGAAGACGAGGACACTTGGGAAAAGGAACATGACCTTAGATCGAGATTCCCAGATTTCCTTCCTTAGAAGAGAGCCCCTACAACTAATCTGATATTCTACTAATCAAAACTAACATTTCTTACTTGATGTCATGTTGGTAAGGTTATCGTTGTTTCGTAATAATTTTATGGCTCCCTCTCCCCCCTTTTTTTTGGAACTTTGTTTGAGTTCTTAGTCTATTGCTTATTAGGGTCAATCACTTGCTTCTAGTTCACCTAGATATTCTCCTTTCCTCTACCTAGCTCGTGTTTCAAAAAGTTTTTAAAGTTTGTTTGAGTTTATGATTGATTGCCTATTAAGAAGTTGTGTTGTACCTTTTCTGGTTCTCTTCTAAGTATTTGCTTTACATATTTAAAGTCTAATTTGGAAAATTATTTTTTAGGTTAATTGATGCTCTACTTCAACTTTCCATATTGGTTACTCCTTTAGTGATAAAAATAAAAACAAAATTCCTTCATGTATAGTTGTAGTCAAGTTTTTCTTGGTTGCGCTTCATTAGATAAATATTTCAATTTTCCTTAATGTTCAAGCTTAGGTTCTTGTTCTTGATGGTATCAATTCATAAAGTAAGTTTTATGTTAATTTTTGCCTCTTGTAAAGAAATTTGTACATCTGGCCCTTTGGTGGTTCTTGTAATTTACCACCAAGAGTCATTTACGCAAATTCTACAAAATCTTTTCCGAAAAAATTTCGTGTGATTGACTCTCTTATGGTCCAATTAACTTGCCTCACCATATTAAAGTTTGAACCATACTCACATGAAGTTTCATTTCTTTGGGTCCTTTTAGGATCAAGGGCTTTTTGGTTAGTTTCACGAAGAAGACTTTCAGTGTGAGAGGGAGTCAAGTAGTGTTACTTCAAGAAGTCGCGGGCACTGATCTTGATCACATGCTATCGTCAGTCAAGTGTAACATGCGGACCTATTTAGGTACCTCATCGCTTTACAACAGCCATGGTAAACAAATGAGGGGTGTGGTCAAGACTAATTTAATATAATCTTTTGCTCTCCTACTATCAACACTTCAGAGGTTTGCTCTTCCATCCCTTTACCCCTTTGTTTTGCTAGTAGCCACGCTCATCCACAACGGTAGGGTTCAAACAAAAAAAAATTGAAGCAGCAAAAAAATGGTACAAATTATAGAGAAAGGTTTGTCTAGATGTAATTTGAATAAACTTTATAATTTTGGAGAAGGCCCTTCTAGCTTGTTAGTACTCATCATACGAATAACCATATCAGAACTAGAAGAGTGCATAGCTCTAAGTTTCTTAAAGAAGAGTTAAAACCTTTGTATATTGCTATAGCCAAATGTGGTTTTGAGCCTTTTAGGGTCTTTCCCATTGAGCACGTTTTGGAAACTTTTCTAATTCTAAAGAATTTTTAAAGGTAGCGTGGCTTCGTGAACTTTTTTGGATGAGAACTCTTCACTCCTTTTTTCCTAGAGGTTGTAATCGTGAGGGTAAGTCCAAGTTACGAAAAAGTTGCCAAAAAAACTTCCATGTTATGGAGAGCCCACTCTAAGCCTAAAAACATTACCCCTTACGTTCTCAATGGTCTGAAAGTTTGGAGACCTATATCACATCATCTACCTCCTCCTCTAGATTGCTACATTCCACAAGGTGTGATCACACCTCCTCCTCTCCTCTCCTTGTCCTCATCCTACTCTTAATACTCCTAACTTTTTGCCCCCTAGTAATGTTCTCTAGAACGTTTGCTTATAGAGATTACACAAGGAGGTTACTTTATTTGGATCATGTTATGTCTTTGGCTAAGTTCTCCCTTGATATTTTTAGTAGATACAATCCTGAGAACCTTGTTCGGTTGCTCTATACTTTAGAACATATGTCTTGTCAAGATCTTGGTATTCACATTCTCACTTTTATCAATTTAAGTTGCTTTATAAATCCAAAGCTAATGTTAAAACTAAACTTTTCACCTCTAGTAAAGATCTACTCATCACAATTTTTACTTCGCCTAACCTTGGCAAGATTAGTTTGAGCTCTATTATTAGAAAGCTTGAAGTTATGAATGCTCTTCCTCCTTGTGTGAAGAAAATTTGGAATCATCCAGTGGTTGCTTGGAAATATGTTAATACTCCCTTTTTTCGAAGTTTTGGGATCCTTCTTTAGGTCATATTGTTATTGCAGATACATCAATCATTCCCTCATCCTCATCTTTTAGTAGATGCTTGCGTGTCAAAATCTATACTTGCGAGTATCAATAAGTTCATTAACTATATTGAAGTATCTTTTGGAGTCCATGGTTTGTTATTAGAATGGAAAGCTAAAGTTGTAATTCAATTGACTTAGAATTTGAAAAAAGTATCATCAGTTCCATCTTCTAATACTCGTGCTTCATTTTCTAATGAGGAGGAAGTTCTTCTTCATAAGTTTCATAGGTATTTTGTCTTTTCGTATGTGGATAAATGCTCAAACAATTTTGTATTTGTTTGCAAGAAATTCTATTTGGAATAATTATTGAATGACGTCCATTCTCTAGGGGGAACATATAACGCTTGTTTGCTTTCAACTATGAGTGTAATTAAATATCATCTAGATTTTTTGTCATTCTTGTAATTGTTATCCGAATCTTCCAGTTTTGTGTGCTACATGGAAATTAAAGCGTTGCTTCCTTCTATAAATTGTAGCTGGATTTTAAATGATTATGTAGAGGCAAAGGTAGAGGCAGAGGCAGAGGTTCAGGGAGACAGCATCTCATCCTTGAGGAGGATTCCCTATCTTCCTACTCGTCCACTGGTGACAGTGACGAGGAGGCTTCATCTGATCATGTGCCTTGGAGTCATAGGGATTCAGGGTTAATTTTCATGTCACATGACTTTGTGAGTCCATTGTCCATCTGTCAGACTCATGTACTTGGCCCACTCCTTGGGTTTTTATGACGTATTGATCATTCTCATGGGGCATGTGTGGAATGTGGATCATTTCCCATGTTTTTGTATCCTGTATCCGTGCTGGTCTTCTGCAGAAAGAAAGATGAATCTGAGACTGAATGAAAGAAAATTCCAACTCCATTTGGATAATATCAGGTGAAATATAGAAGTTCTTATGCTCAATTTTTGATAGGAGGTATTTTTTTCTAACATCTCTAAAAGTTTCAGTGCCAGTTTTCATGATACAACTTCGATATGCTGTGTTCTGCAACTTTGGTAAAGTTTTTACATTCACATCAGTAGTGAAGAGGCTATTTGGTCTGTGAAAAGTTTCTACTTCTGTGGTACAAATATCCGTGCAATATCCTTTGCATATAGCGTGAACTCTGCATTTCGGCATATCTTGGCGCAAGTATCTTTGTATGTTTTGCAGCTTTTGTCTTTCCAAATGGACTGATGTTTCAATCGAGTATTTGTTTCTAAGACCATGTAACCGAAGGGCTAGAAGACTCCTGCTATTTTTTTCCAACTTGCTAATATAAATAGAAAGGGATTTCTGTTATGGTTCTTATGTTCTCTGACAGAAGTTATATTTTCTTGGCAATTTCAGTGCCCTTAATCAAATAAAAAGAAGACCCTTGTGTGATAATACCATAGTCCAGGAATTTGTCAAAGGCTAACTGAACAACTAGCCTTTATCTGAACTTCCTGTGTGTATTTGCTAGTTTTTGTGAAGCATGAACCTATTTTGGTTTATGAGTCAGTCTTTTGCATCCACTGGAGAGGAGGATGCTGAGGTATAAAATGCCTTACATTATGTTTGCTTTAATCATGGCATTGCTAAAGACACTTGATCTCAGATACCATCATGAAGTTTGATTATTGTTAGTTTTGTACTTCTTTGAGATGCTGTAAGTAGGACCTTTTCAGTCATCCATTATGACTGATAGAGGTGACAGTAATTATTCATGTTAGGAGCAAGTGCTCACTATGAAAACATCACATCTTATACAGGACTGTTAGCCACACTTGTCTAAGTATCATTGCAGGCCTCAATATGTCATCCATATATGATGATATTGGTGCTGTCAGGTAGGTCATACAATGGTAGCATATTCAAAGAAGTGAGTGTGAACATCGTAGTGGTCTATATTGAGCAGGATTTTTTCAGGCTGTATGTTTCCTTTACATTTATGAGAGATATGACCAGTCATAAGCTTTCTATACATGGCTGAACATTAGCCAAAGTATCAGTTGACTTTCCAAGCGGTGAGGAGTTGAGTACTTGTGTATATGATGTCTTTCTTTTTTGCAGATCCAGATAAAGTTGTGGTGAAGCTTCTCATTTGGGAAACATTTTTCAATTTTTGAATCAAGCCTGCACTCTTCAAGTCACAGCATGGAAGCAGATGATGCTGGGCACACTGAGGCTGGGGATGGCATGCATAGTCTTGAAGAGTGTGGTAGCCTCATGGAAACGGATATTGCAAATCTAAACCCACTGGCTGATCATCATGAGGGTCAAGCCTTTACACATCCCCTTTCTAATGTCTCTGGACAAGGTAGTGGTAGCGTGGGGGAAGGTTCTGAGACTACTTTGGAGATCAGGATCAAAACACTGGATTCTTCCACCTATACGGTTCGAGTTGAAAAAGACGTAATACTACTATTTTGACTTATTTGGCTATTAATTCTCAGAAAGCAAGCTCTGCCTTGTTACCTTCTGAAAAGTGCACTATGCTTGTTTGCTTGTTCATAATTGAGTGAAAACAAGGTATTCCTCCATGTCAGTGCAGAATGTCTTCAACTTGGATCACATCTGAGTTTCATTTTATTGTTGCTGCGAATGTCTAGATGCTATATGCTAGTTGTTTTATTCAGTATTGCACTGTGTTAATGATGAATTTTTCCTTTCAAGAGATCAAATGTTGATGAATATGTCTGCTAGGGAGTGAGCTTGTCAAAAGAACACCATTTTCATCCCGAAATTTTAAATTGCCCATGGACGTAGTGTCTCTGGTTAGTTTACCAGGAACAAGGTTCTCATACGGCTCGAAATTATGCGTGGACATAGTCTGTGTGCTATTTCACCGGGCAATTAAATGATATTTAAGCATATTAATTCGAATATGGTAAAATAATTACAGGACAACTTTGTGACGAACTTTATTAGATAGACTAAGAGAAATAGCATGGTTGCATTATTATATTCTTATTTTACAGATAGCAGTTTTGATAAGAGTGTACTTCAATGAAAAACCCTACTTCTGGAGTAAATTGTACAAGGAGAACATTTCAGCAAATAATTTTGTTCAACTTTTTTTAGGAGGATATATAGGAACTAGCACAATATTCTGTGACTAACTCAATGTCTCTCTGTTAGTGGCTTAGATGCTGGTGATGAAGTTTTTGATAGAATCATTAGCATAATTCAGAAGAGGAGTAAACTAATCTTATTATCACTCGCACACACATAAGTATAACGTGATTGAGCAAAGGAGAACATCTCAGATTAATCATAAGTCTGAAACACACTACAATGGAATAAATGGATGAGCGCGCATCACCTGATTAAATAATATTAGACTACTTCTGACTTTGGTTAAAGTAAAAGCTTAAGCAAAGAGCTTAACCTAAATTCTAGATCCTATATTTGGTAATTTCCCAAGTCTATTACTTATTGAAAAATGTAAATCCTTTAATAGATCTGTAGCGCCCTCCTACATGCAACATTATCCTATGGCTTAATTAATGTTGGTCCCAAAATATAGTTTGTAGGCATGACCCATTAATATTAGGTGTTAAAAATTAACACTATTTTCTAACACTCCCCCTTAATGTTAATTTTGTTATCTATCACTCCTAGAAGTTCTTTAAACTTCTCAAATTTATTTTTACCAAGTCCCTAAGTAAAAATATTAGCAACTTGCTCTTGCTCTTTTGTAGGACATAGATAAGCTCAACTTCATAATTCTGAAGGTTCTCTCTGATGAAATGTTGCTGTCCTTCAATAT
Organism: Diphasiastrum complanatum; assembly: GCA_029204225.1. Classification (NCBI taxonomy): domain Eukaryota; kingdom Viridiplantae; phylum Streptophyta; class Lycopodiopsida; order Lycopodiales; family Lycopodiaceae; genus Diphasiastrum; species Diphasiastrum complanatum. Next base: position 13,052,496 of record CM055111.1, on the reverse strand, counting down.
GTTTTGATTCGCTGTGAAAAACCGGATTCAAACTTGATGCAACTCTGGATATCACACTGAAGTACTGTACTTGTTCTTATTCAATATGAAGATCATGTAGAATCCTTCGTAGCGAAATTGCCTCGAATGTTGCACTTATCGTAGCTCGAGAACCTGATCCAAGACTAAAGATATAACTTGTAGTCGACCTTCGATCTTCCGCATCTCCAGCCCAATCCGCATCAACAAAATCTTGCAACTACAAAACATTTTGACTTCCATAAAAGATGAAAAACCCATCCAAAATTCATGCAATATTGAGTTGAAACTTCTGTTTGAGCATGTTGAAACTTCGATGTGTGACATTTCACGCAATTGCTACTGAGGGAATAGACCTTATTTTAGGCATGCGCACTGTTCAGTGCCCGTCCTTTTCAGTAGTATGTCACTTTGGTTTTCAGTGAGAGAACCTCAGTATAACCTATGCTGAAATGTGCAAGATTTGTCATAGACATCTCTGAGAAAATGAGCTGCATGTACTCTTCGCAGAAGTTTATAAATGTAAAAATTATGTCATCCATACAAAGTCTCTTTTGCCGGTTAGGAGGATTTTGTGAACATTCCAAAACCATGCAAACCCACCAACTCAGCTTATGTAAAAATTTTTTGTGTCTAGTTGGTACGATTCTGGAACGTTTATCCTAGGTAGTTCAATACACCTCAAAGTTTAATGCTCAAACTTAGCACGAGAAATGGCATTCTTTAACTCTTATTGGTGAGTAAATCAAGAATGATCTGTAGATAATCTGATTTCATGACAAATTGTCAAATAATCATCTTTTCAGATTTCTGTTCCTGCATTGAAGCAGCAATTAGTTTCTGTGGTCGGGGTGGCTGCTGAAAATCAGCGACTAATCTGTCGAGGAAGAGTTTTGAAGGATGATCGGCTGTTATCCTCATACAGTATCCTGATGCTTTTTGCTGGTTTCAGATTTTAGAATTATGTTTGTTAACTAGATGATTCCATATAGATAGATTTTGACATCTAGTTACATCCATAAAATTTTATCAAATGAAGGAGAAATCAATGTCCACCTCCTACATTCTTGCTTGTTAGCAGGATGCATAAAGTCAAAATGACTCTAGGATCGAAAAGCATGAAGCACAATTTTTGTTTGTCTAAGTATTCTATAGTTGCCGCTGAATGTAGTAAATAACTGCCTGCTTGTTACATTTTTAAAATTTCATAACTGGACGTTTTGTCTCAAGGCTGATGATTGGGTTCATGAAATGTTGGTTCCACATTGTGATTATGTGAAAGTTGGAACATTGATATGCATTGTTTATAAAAACTGCCATTTTTGTATTTATTGTCATCTGTTTGTCTAGATTGCTTCCCATTGGTTTTTCTTATACAAGCTGTAGATGTGGAAGATGGACATACTTTGCATATGGTTGCGAGACACTTACCACAACCCAGTTCAACAGGCAGTGATGGCCATGGTGCGATCTATCTTCTAAGATTGGAGTTGGTTTGTTTTTACATCTATTTTTTGAACTTTTACAATAATGGAAATAGATGGTGATGGATGCACTTTCTTATTGACACAACCTAATCAATGACTCAAAAGCACATAATCATGCACTAGATTAAGGAGAAGATAGTACACACTCTCAGATTTTGGGTCTCACTCCTAGGAGCAGCTTGAGGTGTTAGTTCATAAGAGTGGAGCTTTGAGCTACTAGTTCAAATAATGCTCCTCAAATACAAATTAATCACCAAACATTTAGGAGTCTCAATTATCAATCAAAGACCCTTAGCAAGACCGATGCATAAAGTTCAGCTTGAGATAGGAGAGAACACATTCTTGAAGGTCCATGAATACCCAAAAACCCTAAACATGGCTGAGTGTGTTAAGTTATCTTTGGGGTATTGTGGTACACAATACAGAAGAGAGTTGGTGAGGTTCCTTATAAGTTAGCCTACCAAAAGGTTGCCAAGTCGATCAAATCGTTCATGTAAGTTCACTTCAAAATAGCATGGTGTGTCTACTAGCCTTGTAAAGGAGGCCCCTGCGGAACTCATAGAGCAACTGATCTTTTTGCATGAACCTAACAAGATCATCGTTTGTATAAGTGAGGTGAATGTGTCATACTCTGTAGCATGAGAAGAGTCATTGACCTTAGAAGATGTTTCTTAATTTTGTTTCTGAAGATGTAGAAATGTCTTTAGTGGAAGGCCATATTAGACTTGTTGTACTTAGGATAGTGTTTACATAGAAAGGACAAGGAACATACAGTAGGAAACGCTCTGCCTAGTACTAGGTATGTCCTTGGTTAACGTTTAAAGTGGATGTAGGGAGTCACAATATGGGACCAAAAAGGGGCATCTGGTTATGTCCCAAGGAACTATCTTCTAAGCAATCTAGAGAAACACTATCCCAGGGTCATGGGGTTCAAATGATATATCGGACATCCAACATCTCCCTACATCTATCTTGAAGTACAATTGGAGTCATAGATAATATAGACGAGTACTGTGAGGATGCTAGCACTCCAAGCTCCTCCTAAAACTTAAAGAGCTTGTACTATTTGAAAATCCAAGTGAATGTACTTTGGAACAAAGTAGAAATCTAGATGGAATTGGACATTTAAAATGCGAAATGTGCTAGATGATAAAGATATGTGGGTCATTGCCGCTGGGGATGAAACCATGCACATTGTTGAAAGAGAAGCAAACGAATCTGATCACAAGAGGGAAAAAAAAAAGACAAGCAAATGTCCATATCAATATGTAAGTGGACACTCCAAGATTTCTTTATGTACAAAATAATCTGCATGCCCTTAAAAGTGAGTCCTAATGAAATGCTCACAGATTCTTGGACTAGTGCAAAAAGTATGAGAGATTAAGATATTGTTGTGGAAGAAAAAATTTCATATTCAAATCTTGTCTCCATTGCTTTGAAAAGTTTGGTTGATTTATATCAAAATTTTGTTGAAGGTAATACAAAGAGAGAGAAACCTTTTAGCTTAGAGACGACGTCCAATTAGTTGCTTCATGAGAAAACTAGGAGATATTAGTTTGAGATCAAGAACATAGAAAATAATTTGGAAAATCAAGAGGGTAGATAGGTAAGTAACTTTTCATCAAGTGCAAAGAATAAGCTAACTATTGTAATAAGTATGGAACTTTTGCTTACTGATGCAAGAAAAAGTAAACTCGCCTTCGAAAGAAAGGACTTGTTGAAATGGTGCATGATGAGAGTTCAATCGGTGGTGAAAGTACGAGCTACCATCGACCTATGCATCTGTTATGGAGAGGTTGATCCGTCCGCTTGCAATTAGGAGGAAAACAAGGAGTGTTCGCAGTACTATAGTTTTTTGGCAGAACCCTCCAATTTTTTTGGCAATAGTTAAAGAAAGTTATGTCCACAGTGATGGCTTTGAAAAGAACATGCAAAAGCTGCCCATAGTATCGTGAAACTCCGTTTGCGTGAAGTGGTCCTGGCATTAAAATCCCCCGGTCTGAGAATCTGGTAATGGAGAGAAAGAAAGAAAGAAAGAAAGCTTTATTAATGTCTTTTCCATGCCAAAAGGCATATAAGACTAATGAAGTACATGTCAAGTATGTGGTAACCATGGGAGCGTATAAAATGTCTCCAAAATTGTAATAAAGAAAGCATCTAGTACAAACTAAAACTAAAAACTAAAATAGACACGTATGCGAGAGAGTGCGTGCATAATAATCATATGCACGTGTCAAAATGTCAAGGCTATGATGCTGTTGTGCTGCTGCTATAAAAAGATGTAATGCGAGCCGCATCATGAGAGAGCACTGGAGTCTGCCGGCGTCGTCTGTGAGCATGAGCATGTGTAATAGTTCGTCTCTGCGTAGGATGTCTGGTGATTCTGGTAGTAGCGTGATGGTGGGGGGTACACTGTCTTTGATCTCTATGAGCATGTGAGTTGCTATCATCCTCGTCGTCGTCAGAATCATCATCCTCGGGCACTCTCTGTCTAGTGAAGAATGAAGTAATCAGTGGTTGTGACTGTGAGGTAGAATGCTGGGGTGTCCCGCATAAATCTCTCCGTAATAAAACATCTCGCACACCATCAGAGCGACACATCGAGGGTCCTCATAGGCTATGAGGGAGCGTAGAGTGGTAGGCATGTCTCGAAATAGGCAATGATATCGCCCTCTGATCTCATAGTAAACTGGGCATTTGAAGATAAAGTGCTCCTCAGACTCCACCTCACCTAGAGAGTATAACTGGCAAATCTGCTCCTCTCTGGGAATACCATGGAATCTCCCCGTCTCAATAGCTAGCTGATGTGAAGACACTCTGAGCTGTCCCAGTGTGAATCTGAGGCAATGTGATAGTCCCGACTCCATGTAGCGTGGCATGACCGGGGTCCCAGATGCATCCAGCTCCAAGAAATGTGTCCGACAGAGAGCTGGCTTAACCCCTATTTGGTTATGCCAAGTCCGCTCTAGATATGCGCGATAGAGGAATCGTCTGATATACTGGTGGGTGCCTGAGGGAAGCTCTGTGATTCCCAAATGACTCACGTAGTAGGTGGGATGCTTGAGAGAACCATGATAATCTATAGCTATGACCATGGAGATGCTGGGAGGAGGATAGTGCAATATGTATGTATTGTCTGTCTGTCTCTGGTAACGCCTGTATCCCTCTGTGTATAGGTAATGAGAGAGAGAGAGAGAGAGAGAGAGAGAGAGAGAGAGAGAGAGAGAGAGAGAGAGAGAGAGAGAGAGAGAGAGAGAGAGAGAGAGAGAGAGAGAGAGAGAGAGAGAGAGAGAGAGAGAGAGAGAGAGAGAGAGAGAGAGAGAGAGAGAGAGAGAGAGAGAGAGAGAGAGAGAGAGAGAGAGAGAGAGAGAGAGAGAGAGAGAGAGAGAGAGAGAGAGAGAGAGAGAGAGAGAGAGAGAGAGAGAGAGAGAGAGAGAGAGAGAGAGAGAGAGAGAGAGAGAGAGAGAGAGAGAGAGAGAGAGAGAGAGAGAGAGAGAGAGAGAGAGAGAGAGAGAGAGAGAGAGAGAGAGAGAGAGAGAGAGCTTTATTAATGTCTTTTCCATGCCAAAAGGCATATAAGACTGAAGAGGTCTTACATTAGAGTAAATGGAACTCGAACGGAACAGTGCCGTCAACAGAAAACTAGACTAAAACGTAAATCGTAAATCGCTATGTAAAGAAAGCTCAGCTCTCACGCAGGAGAGGAAATAAATGGCCGTAGCTCAAAACATCTCTCACATAGGAGAGGGAGAAGAATCTGAGATTTTAAGTTCTGCAATTTTAACCAAGACCGGCGCCCGTCTCGAAAGAGAGTCCGAAAACCATTGGCCTTAGCATCTGCGATAATTTTCTTTCTCTCGGTCCATTGAATGGGCGTCAAGTCTTCATCCATAAAAATAGTAGACCCTTTCAGGCAGCCTCTTTTATGCAAAACCTTTTGACGAAGCAAAGCATCCTTGAATCGCAGAAACACTATGGTGGGTTGGAGCTTACCCACCCAAACAATAGATATGGCATCCTCTTTGAGACCAAAGGTGGAATGAATAAAAGCATTTGCCTCAGCCACGAGGTCTTTACCTGCAAAAGAAGCTCCCCTAACCCTGACATTGAGGGCCTTGAGATCTCGTTTTTGATGTTCTTGAATAGATTCAGAAATAACCTGCTTAGAACCCTTGAGCACGTCGGCCCAAGAACTCTTCGATTGCTGAAGTTGCTGCTCCAAGGAGTGAACCCGTTCTTGCAGCTGCTTTGCCATGTCTTCTGAATCCACATTGCCGCTTCCTTCTTCTTCCTCTTCATCTGATTCTAGTTTATTCTTGAGGTAAGTAACATCAACCTCAAGAATGCCAACTTTGCCCTGTAGGGCCAAGACCGTGTTCTCCAGAGTGGAGTTTTGGAATGCTTGTTTCTTGATGATCGCAAGCAATGATGCATTGTCCTCATGAAGAGAATCAATGATACGAGGGAAACCAGATAAAAATTCAGCTGAAAGAGACGGAGACAATGGGGGGGATGAAGATGAAGGGTTGAAAGAGGGAGAGGAGGAAGAAAGAGTAGAGGGGGTAGTGGTAGGAGGAGAAGAGGTAGAGGTTGCGGGAGTGAAGGGTATGGGCGAGGGAGAGGAAGCAGGAGAGGGAGGGGGCAAGGTAAAGGGAGTTGGAGCCGTAGTAGGGATGGCTGAGAAAACAAAAGGAGACGGAGGAGGGGTTTTCTTCCCCTTCCGATTCACTGATTGCCAATCAGCCATAATGGTCAGGAAGGAAGGTACAAGGATGGGCCAGAAGAGAGAGGGAGGGACGGTGATGGAGGGACAAGAGAGAGGGACAGCGATGGAGGGACCGGATCGACAAGGGACAGGGGGCGGTGGTCAACCAGGGCAACAAGGACAAGGGACCGGATCAACAAGGGAGAGGTAGCGAGGATGTGAGGGTCAGGATCAGCGACGGAGGGGCAGGATTAGGGGGCAGGGTCAGCGAGGGACAGAGTGAGGGATAGGAAATGATGGTCAGGCAGCGAGGGACAGGCAGCGATGGACAGACAACAGGTCAGCAGGGGAGCGAGGGTCAGGCAGCGGGGGATAGGGAGCGAGGGACAGGATGGTCAACAAGGGAAAGGCAGCGATGAAGAGGCAGCGAGGGATAGGGCCATGGTCAGCAAGGGAAAGGGAGAGATGGAGAGGGAGCGAGGGACAGGATGGTCAACAAGGGAAAGGCAGCGATGAAGAGGCAACGAGGGATAGGGCGATGGTCAGCAAGGGAAAGGGAGAGATGGAGAGGCAGCGAGGGATAGGAGGGTGCCACCATAGCTACGAGGAGGGAGGGCGCCCTCCATAGCCGCGAGAGAGAGAGAGAGAGAGAGAGAGAGAGAAAGAAAGAAAGAATAAAGCTTTATTAATGTCTTTTCCATGCCAAAAGGCTTATAAGACTAATGAGGTACATGTCAAGTGTGTAGTAACCATGGGAGCGCATAGAACGTCTCCAAAACTGAAATAAAGAAAACAACTAGTATCAACTAAATAAACACGTAATCATCTGCAATCAAGATGTCAAGTCTGTGCTGGTGCTGTAGAAAGATGTAATGCGAGCCGCAATATGAGAAAGCGCTGGAGCCCGTTGGTGTCGTCTATGAGCATGAGCGTGTGTAGTATGTCTTTGTATATGAGGTATGGCTATCCTGGCAGTATGGGTAGTACATCGTCTCTGATCTCTGTGGGCATGTAAGCGACTGTCATCCTCGTCGTCGTAGTAGTCATCATCCTCGGGTACTGAGACACGTGATCTCCGTCTAGTAAAGAATGAAGTGATCAATGACTGAGATGTAATGTGCTGGGATGTCCCGTGTAGATCTCTCCGCAATATGAACATCTCGTGTACCATCAGCGCGTCACACCGTGGGTCCTCATAGGCTATGAGAGAACGTAGAGTGGTAGGTATGTCTCGAAACAAGCAGTGATATCTCCCTCTGATCTCATAATATACCGGGCATCTGAAGATAAAATGCTCCTCAGACTCCACCTCACTGAGGGAGCACAACTGGCTAATCCACTCCACTCTGGGAATACCATGGAACCTCCCCGTCTCAATAGCTAGCTGGTGAGAAGACACCTTGAGCTGTCCCAGTGTGAATCTGAGGCAATGTGATAGCCCTGGATCCAAGTAGCGTGGCATGACTGGGGTCTTTGATACATCCAGCTCCAAAAAGTAGGTCTGGTAGAAATCTGGCTTAACTCCTAACTGGCTACTCCAAGTCTGCTCTAGGTATGCTCGATAGAGAAACCGTCTGATATACTGATGGGTACCCGAGGGAAGCGCACTGATGGAGATACCAAATGACTCAAGTAGGAGGTGAGATGCCTGAGAGAACCATGATAGTCTATAGCCCTGATCATGAAGGCCCTGTGAGGATGAAAGTGTAATCTATATGTATCGACTGTCTATCTCTGGCAGTGCCTGTATCCTTTGAATATAGGTAATGAGCTGAAGAGCTGCCTCGATCTGTATAGGTGGAACTGCAAACTCGGCCAAAAGAATCTCATGTGGGACAGAAGGCTTTGCTCGAATCAACTAAGCTAGCATGGTGGTCTGTAATCGTGAAAGGCTGGCCCAGTGTGAAGAGGGGGGGACCGTGCACCATGCCTCTGCCGCATATAGAGCCGTGGGGGTGACAATGGTATCAAAGAGGCGACACTTACTGCGAGCATCCTAGATGGACTTCCTGAAACAAAATCGCTCTAGTTGAACAAGGGAGGCATGCCCCTTCCCCAGTTGAGTGGTAGCGGCCTGTCTCATACTAAAAGTAGGACCGAGAAAAGGATCCCCAGGTATGTATAAGAAGGGACCACCTCTAGAACCTGTCCATCAAAAGTAAACTCCTGTCGCTGCATGAATGCTCGAGAAGTGTTGAAGACCATAACCCTAGTCTTCCCAATGTTCACCCCTAGGCCCCATCTGGTGCAAAATGCATGTAAGCAGTCCAACTGTCTCTGTAGACCCTCTCTGGTCGGTGAGACCAATACCACGTCATCGACATAAAGAAGGATAGCAATCAAGATGTCCCCTAGCCTGCAACCAGTACCACCACACTGTGTAATGACTCGCTCCAACTCATCAATGTACAAGCCAAAGAGGACCGGTGAGAGGGAGCAACCCTGCTTCACCCCAATAGTGCTCCAAAATTGATCAGATATGCCACTGCTCTGCCGGAAACATCCTAGGACGCGCTCATAAAGTGCCATCACAGCAAGAATGATGTCAGTGGAGAAGCCAAGGTCTTGGAGTCTCTGAATGAGCAATGAGCGAGGAAAGGAATCAAAGGCTTTCCTGATGTCCACAAACCAACAGTAAACCCTCTCTTTCTTGTGCTTAGCCTCCTCAATCAAGGCCCGTAATGTGAAGATGTGATCTGTAGTAGAGTAATGGGCCCGAAAACCTGCCGGACCCATAGCATGTAGTCTCCTAGTCTCCGCCTCTGAACTCACAACAGACTGAAGTATAGTTCCATATAGCTTTGCCAAGGCATGCCCACTCATAATAGTGCGGTAATTACTCGGAACCATGGGGTCACCATTCTTATGGATGGGGTGGATAATGTTAGTGGAGAGAGAGAGAGAGAGAGAGAGAGAGAGAGAGAGAGAGAGAGAGAGAGAGAGAGAGAGAGAGAGAGATGATTCTTTTATTTTTTTTCTTTCAGGCTTTCAAGGTCCTCTGGATGGGTCTGCGACATCACCAGAAAGTCGGCCGGCACAGGTTACACACAGTGTGCTAGTAGGAACTATCAATGTTCCTGATGTTGGGGAGGGTGGCGTACCAGATCTGAACAGGGTACATGATGACATTGTCTGCTGATTTTCTTTAAACTAATTTTTGTGCTTAATGTGCATTGTGTATGTAAGAGTAGGGATACCTTCAATAGTTTTTTGGGCATAACAAGCTTGTTGTTGAGTAATTCTTTGTCAGTAAATTGGTACAAAATTGGCTTTCTGGATGGCATTGCTTGATGTGTTGGCAATGTACTTTTGATAGAGATTTGATGGGTTAAAGAGTTATCTCTAGTATTATAAAGTTAGCACAATATGGTTCTTTTTAATATAAATTATGAAGGGTTGCATTGGTAGACTGGCTTTGAAGCTTGGAGGTCTTACCAAGCCGTTCATGGATTTTTTACTGGATCATCGAATATTGTAAGCTGGCCACTGCAATAAAGTTTATATGATACTTATTGATTTTTGTTTTAAGCTACCTTTGAAGTTTACTTTTGTTTTTAGCAACGGAATGTTATACTTTCTACGTTTGAACTTTATGACCTATAACTTGTCCCTCAAACCATTGACATAGCTTTTTCATTCAAGGTTTACTTTAAAAAATTCACGATTCATGGCTCTATGTTTTGACGTTCAATTGAAATCATATTTCTAAAAGATCTCTTGAAATCCGGTTTTGGGAATTTCTATTTTTTTCTACAAATTTTGCTTTATTATCAGAAATTTGAAGTCTGAATAAGATCTATTTGAATCATGATTCGAATCTGCTTGATGCAAATCTTTTATCCAGGGCTTAGTAGATCTTTGCTTGTTAAGACTTGTACTTTATATAGTCCTTGGACTTTCATATGGTAGTAAGTAGTTTATATAGCATCACAGATCTGTGAATGTGGTTTATCTGTCAATTTTGTATTTGGCAAGAGCATATGAGCACACCTCGGGTCTATGGTTTATCTTATGATGCAGATCATTTCAGCAGTCTTGAATTCTGTCGGCTCTGGGAATGCCACGTTTGGTTCCAGCAATGCTCCTTTCGAAAACATTAGTGGCATTGGAGATACTGCGGTGAATGCCAAGAACTTGTGGAGTCTGGTTGCATTTTTCTAAGAGAACTTGTTTATATGGAGAAGTTGAGTAGTAGCACATTGCATGAGGTTGAAAATGAAATAATTAAGGCTACCGTATGGTCTTCAGGGTATACCCTTTGTACAAGCTCATACTTCTGCTGAAGGACAGGCAAGAGTACTAACCGGAAATGCCAGACAACAAGCAGGAGTCGGCAGCCATCGTTTATCTCCAGAACCCCCATCTTTGAGGCATTTGGAGGTAGGGCTTCTTTACCATGTGCCTTACTGGAATTACAAGAAGACTGTTATTGTTGCTGCTCAAAGTAACAAAGATTTCGATCCATTGCATTGCAATGATGTGTTTCTATCAGATCATATGTGTCAAGATACTAATCAAACTACTATTAACCATTTTTTAGAAACCTTCCCTGGTTTTTATGGCATAACTTCAAGTTTTATGATATTTATATGCGCGAGAGCTAGAATAGGTTTCCTCCTGCGAAACATTATTGTCAAGACATGGTTGGACTGCTACCGTTGATTTTTCCATATCTTCATTCACAATAAGTTATTCCCGTTTTGAATCATTTGGAAAAAAAAAATCTGTTCAAAAGGATCTACTTTCAATCCAAATGTTGGGTTGAATCAAATTGCCACTCTGTTGCCTGTGTCTCTTGTTTCAAACTTTGTTCCTAGCTTATATGTGGTGAAGTGTTTTAAACCAGACATGTTCTCGCTGCACACTATTGGAGGTGAAAACTTCCAGGCTAATATTTGAGGCATTCTACTTAAGGAACCTGCAGTTTGATTGGTATTTGAACTAGTTGAGTTTCTAATTTATTGACCAGTGTTGTGCCTCAGATCCCTGCTGTATGCCTGATTTGCTGTTCAATTTTCCAGGTTTCTCCTGATTCATTGACGACTATGTCATTGTACCTGAATCGTATGGAGCAGGCTCTTTTGGCAAGTGGTATGTAAAAAAAAGTGCAAAATGTTGCATGTTGTTTGAAAACATTATCATATACAACATGGAGAATTCAAAGACGTGCAAGCGTCTATAACTCTAATGTTTCTCGATGGGTTAGTTCCAAAAAAAGCCACATCATCGTCGTATCTCAATAGCGCTAGGCCAGCATGTAGCTTTATAAGTCAGATAACTGAAATAATAGCTGTGATAATTTACTTGGAGCACGAGCTTTTTTTTGTAAACTAAGCTCTCTCTACACTTGTGAACATGCTATTGCTCATGGATACATGAAAAGCATTCAAAGTAGATGGACGTTTTACCTTATATATCTGCTCATGAAGCTGTATATTTTCCTCTAGCTTTCAATTTGTCTAGCACAGAAGTTAATTTGGAAGGGTTGGCAGAAAACTATCTAGAGAACATCTTATTATGAAGGAATATTGTACCTTCTACTATGTAGTGTCACTAGTTACATGCACTAAAAAGAGAAAATGCGTTTTTGCAATTGTTTCAGTGAGGGTTTTAAAAGGCCTCACAGGCAGTGTAATGATGTCAGAGGGTTGTCTTTCTTTCTCCCTTAAGCATATATAGCTGTTTACATATGTATGTGTACGTTTTCAATACTTGCTCTTGTTATATTGTTTATATAAGTTGCCTGTTTTAAAACGCATTTTGTTCCGGAGTGAGCAATTTTTTGTCTTTTTTTTAGTAGTACGTACTGACAAAAGCTTGTTAATGTTTTTTTTTTAAAATTTCTAGACATGTGCAACTTCAATCCTTTCTGTGTTCAGTACATAGATCCATAGTTCTGTACGTTCCATCTTTTCATCGGAGTTCGGCTTCAATCCTTTTTGTGTATCATGCCATCTTTCCAGTGTTCCATTGTAGTGGCGAATTATCCGGTGTACAATATGTGATAACCAGCATGTCCATTTTCATTGGTCCGTTGAGGCCCATCACAGCCTTGCTGATCCGGGGTATAGGTAGATCGGGGCAGCAAGGAAACTACTTTCTAACATTGCATAAAGATCATCCATGATAGGTCATCAATAGTGGAAGACTCCCCATCGTAGCAGCACCCTTGATCTGTCCCTCACTCCTTGTAGGTGTACTGCACAGTACAAACTTGGAACGGGTTTCCATGATATTCTTTAATATTCATCAGCAAAAAAGGTGTAACCTTTTGGAAGGGACATGCTTCTTGGGGACTTGTTATTACAATATTTCGTGTAGACACAAATTTTGGAGCATGTCTGTTGGTGAAACAATCCTTTGAAGGGACATGTGCCATTAGCCCTAAGGGTGTGACACGTCGGCTCGACCTTATGAATTAGTAATTTAGGTAGTTATCAGAAATATGATTGAAGTAATGAAGTTAGAATATGTAGTAGTGCCAGAGGTTTAAAAAGAGATATAATCCAAGTGATAATCAAAATGTTTTTGGAAAAGTTTAGGATAATTATGCATATCTTTATCTACTTGTCAAGCAGTGCATGTTTCATTCATGTCTGTGATTGGAGCAGAATTTTGGGATACTCTTTGTTCATGTCGAATGTTCTGGATCCAAAATTACTATCTGGAACCAGCAGAGCAATCAGTTTCATTTTCATTTGGAGCTGATTTTGTTGAAATAGAATAGTTTCTCCTTACATTCCTTGAAGTGTATGCAAATAGGAAATGGTAGTAGATGTACAAAATCCAATATTGTTTTGTTGAAAGAAAGTTTGTTAACTGTGAATGATCCAATGAGTTGGACGTCAAAAATTTTCAAAATGCTTAAAAAAGGGATCTGTGTAGAGTTTTAGACAGTTCTTATTTTTTTGGGCATCTTTAGGAGTTTCGTCTATAGAAGAATACATATAAAAAGTGGAGCATTGCGCATGGAACTGGCAACTATATCAATCAATCTGTTTGGCAAATAACGACATCAAGGTTTCATCCATATGACATGCCTCACTATCATCCGTCTTCTCATAGTAAAGCTACCAGTGAATGAGTGAGGATGATGATACTCTCTACATGTAGACAAGTTCCATATGCTTGAGAAACAATAGGATGAAATATTCAAATACAAATCGTTTAACAATAACATTTGCTAGATTCTATTTTACATTCAATTATACCCTTAACCTGCAGGTTTTAATGGTTTGGGAGGATCTGAATACTGAAGTACAGATGAATCAAGTGAAGTGTAAGATGGACTCGTAGAAGACTCATATGATGTCTTTTGTATCAGTGGTATAGACTTCAGCAATGTCCTTTCCCTCACTAGTCAGGTCTAATTCTTGAATCTCATGTCCTGGTGATCCCCACGTAACCTATTGCCAATACCACTAGTTCTTGCACACGTGGAAGCAATAACCTTGCATCTGAATCTGTTTAATAGCCTCTGTGATGCTCTACATCTCTAAACCCTTAGGTTTGTAGGCCTAGAGTAGTTGCTCCTTTCTCCCTCAGCCATTATCTTTTGGGAAGTTTACGTCCTCTCGTCATAATCTCAATCTGTGATCTTATCAAAGAGTAACATTTCTAGAGTCAATGACATCAATTCATCTCTGCTGATCTTGTAAAGAAAAAGCATTCTATTCCCTCTATAAGGAAGGGTCGCAGTCAAATGGCTGAGATTCTTGATTGCTTATCTCTGTAATTTCCTTGAGGATATTATATCCCTGATGTCAGTGCACAGTTGTCTGCATCTGTTATGGCCAGTTTGTCGTTCGTCAGCTGAATGTGCCATGTCTGTTGCAATCCATGTTTGATCGATCTTGTCAGCATCTTCATGTTGGTATCTCGTCACAGTTATTATGCACCGGAAGTTCACATCTATATCTGGCTTCTGTCCATTCCCAATCAGTTTGAATGTTTAGGGCCTCCTTTGCAGTGCAGATAAGTAGGAAGTCATCTTTTTTCAGCAACTTGATCGTGCTCATTGTGTTATGAGATGAAATATCATTGTTTTATGTCTGCTCTTATTCAATTTCAGTGCCACCTCTCTGCTACATGCTAAAGTTCTATGATTTATCAAAATTTGCATACTACCACTTGATTTGGCCATGGTCCTTGACTCCCTATGTGGTAACCTTGCATATCATCTATATTCCCTCATGGTGAGGCATTCGGCAGTTATGATAATGAATTTATTAGGAGTTTTATGTTTCATTTCTTTTTGCGTTGTATTGAGGATTTATTTATTTATTGAAAGCTGAAGGTTTCTTCTCCAGGGTATGGAGGAGATGAAATGATTCGTACCTTATCAGGGACAAGTCAACCTCAATCATCATCTCATTCTCCTAGCGTTGACAGGCAGGATCCTAATGAAACAGTAAGGCTTCCAACTTCAAGAGAATCGTTGACACCTGCAGCACTCGGCTTGCTGGTTCGACGTGTGAATGGACTTTTGAGAACTCAAGCTGGAGGTGTACTTTCTGTAAGTATTTCAGTTGAAGGACATGCGGATACTGCGTTGTCTGCAATCTGTAGAGCTGAGTTTGAAAGGCAGTACAGCCTTTATTTTTGTCTTTTCTAGGCTTTGGGCTAACCGAGATAATTCTTTGATTTCTTCATTTTGAGCTGATTCATGTTTTATAAGAATTTGTTGCTTTTTCCTCATGGTGTTGCTCTTCTTTTCCCCATCTGATGTGGCATAGGTACACTTTGCACTGCATTTTTTCAGAGTCTTTCTTTGAGCTTGGAAAACGAGGCAACCTTGGTTGATGGTGCAGCACGTGTAGAAGTTCAATCTGCTGCAGCATGGAGTGGAAATATTTTGCAACAATTGGGAGCACTACTTCTGGAGCTTGGCCGGACAACCTTGACTCTGCATATGGGGCACTCACCTGTAAGCTTGCATCTGTCACCTGGTATTACTCTCTGAAAATTTTGCTCTGGCTCCAGCATCGTAGCTTCGGAGAAGGGATTGCGATTCTTAATAGATTATTTTTTGGTCCAGCTTTCCACTTTCTTATCTGCAGAGTGCTCTACTTGCAAGCTGTAAAACGTTTCTTTCACAGGCTGATGCAGTGGTCAACTCGGGACCAGCTCTTTTTATCTCTTCAGTAGGACCCAATCCCATGATGGTCCAGGTAATCATAATCAATCCATGTACTGGTGCACTTTAGAGTTCGTATTGTTAGGCCTGTTTGTAAACTGCCAGTCCCTTATAAGTTGGGTGCTAACTTTGGGTCTTTTAAACATCCCATTGGTGAAGATAAGGTTTCATCATGTAGTTGTTTCTTGATCCTGTTTCAGCCTCCTCCCCTTCTTCCGGCAACTGTGCCTCTAGGTGCTTTTTCTAGTGGATCAGCTCAGCCAAGTGGTCCTGGAAGTCCCTGGCCTGGTTCTGGGTTGGGACCAAGAAGTGTAAATATACACATTCACACAAGTGATCTTGGCGGTTTTCTGTCTTCAGCATCTGATGGCTCTCCTCCAAATAATCAGCAAAATTCTACTGGAGCTACTGCAACAGATACTTCCAGTACGCTAGAGCAGCACCTTGAGGCTGCAAATAGAGTTAGCAATGTAGATGTAGGGGAACGCGCTCCTGCTCCGCAAGATAACGATCGAGCTGCCAGTTCAAGTGGAGCTCAAGCTGGAAACACTGAGCCAATACTGCAACTTTCACCAGTACAGGGTGCTATCATGATCATGCAAGAGAATGGTGCAATGAGAATGTTACCAATGAGGACTAGATCAGCAGGTGTCGGTGTACGCCCCACCACTACTACTACCACTACTGAAGGAGCTGGTACCAGTGGGATGCTCTTCCATCCATTAATTCCCCGGTTCCAGCAACCATCAAGTCCATTTCATATTTCTCAATCAATCAGACCTTCATCTTTAGGAGCTTTCCAGCAGTTTCAGTCTAATGATCCTTTATCAAGGGCTACAAATTCACGCCCAACTTTGCCACCGGCAATCATACAACTCAGTCGCATATCTCAAGCTTTGCAACCAGCGGTACAATCTCGAGGACAGCTTCAAAACCTCACTCCAGTTGTTCATGGAAATGAATGGTTATCACAGGCTAGTGAAGGGGATGTTGAATTAGCTTTAGAAACTCTTCCAACTCCAGTTTTCAACACGTCACTCTCTCTACAGCAACAAAACAACATCAATACAGCAGATCAGATAAGAATTTCATCCGGAGGCCCTAATGTCGTTCAAGGGCAAACTTCAGCGTCGACAGCCATAAATGTCTGGGAACAGCCTAATGTGGGAGCTACAGATACTGCTGTCGGAGTACCTGAAACCTCTAGAGCTGAACTTTGCAATAACACCAATCGAAGCAATTCTGAAGGTGATATTAATGCGACTTGTGAGCAAGATTCTACACTTTCAAATGCCATGGAAGTAGAACAAGGGGATCAACTTCCTGAAGAGGTAGTGGATGCATCTTCCTGTGGCTAATTTCCTGATCTCTTTCATAGTTGGTACATGGGTAATATATTCGACGTGCAAGCAGTTTTTATATTGATAAGAAACAAGTAGTAAGTTTCCGAGAAACACAATCAATTGATTGAGTAAACAGTTTGTTCTTTCTGCATTAGGTGGAAAAGGTGTATCTTCTGAGGTGAACAGGACAGCTCATTGCTTGTTGAAACATTAGCACATGTAGAAGGATAATGCCATATAAGAACCACATGGAGATTGTATTTTATGGCTGGGGTGAACCACCTCTTGATCTAGACATGTTGAATAATAAGCTTATCTGGCAGGATAGCACAGCATATACGGTTACTGGAATAGTTTTTTCTGTTTTCTCTATGGCCCTATAACTAGTCCCCATGATATTCCCGCTCTTTCAAAGTTAAACATTTGCAAACTCTTTGAGTTGGATCACAATTTCTCATAAGAGAAAGCTCGTACTTTCTCCCAATATCTTTCAAACCATGCCTATAGGCCAGCTAGGAGATAATCCAAACAGAGGGAAAGTTGTGTTTCTCTTTTCTTTGTGCCCTGTTTATAAGAAAGTGAGAACTTAATAATAGAATAGGTTCCTGATCTAAAATTCGTCAAAAGTCTGTCACCCAATTCCCAGCTCTTTCAGAGAAAAAAGAGTTGGCATGCGAGGCTACTCAAGGAGCTTTTCCCCTATCCTGTAATTTTATACTCTTCAGTATCCATCTGGACATCCAACGCGGCCGGCTCAGGTGGTTAGCTTGGCATTCAAAGTTTCTTTGGTCCTAGGTTAACGCTCCCCTTGGAAACTGAGATGCATTATCCATCTGGAGATAAAAAAAATCTACAAAACAGGATCAGGTGCTGAATCATTGCTGTAGTTTGCTTTATCTTTTTGATGACCTTGACGAAAGCATTGCCATCGCTTTCATCTGCATAAGTCTGCATGCTTCTTGTATCCGAATTCGATCCTTGCCTTATACTTTTATAGGTGCCTCTTTTGTCTTTCCAGCATAGATGTGTCCTGCTATCAGTATTTCCCCTTTTGTCATAAATTCCTGCACAATTTTCTGAAGATGATCAAAAGGATCCTCCGTGGAGGTTCCCACTTTTAGAAACAAAACATTGAGGCGGGTGACATAGCATGATGATTCGCAAGACCCAGCTATGGAGTATCTTAACTTCAATACTAGATCAACTATGAAAGCTTGAGAAACTTAGCTATGGAAAACATCACATACAAGGAGAATTGCATAACCACCTCACAACACCAAAAGTTAGAAGAAGAAATGAATTGCTAGAGAGAGAGAGGAGGGCGTGGGTCCTCCAAGTCCCTTGTGAGGCAAGCACCTCAGATACATGCATAGAAAGTCTTGGTGTCAACCATAGGAGTGAGCTACTTGGCCAAGTGGGCCACTTGAACTAATTCACTCAACTCACAAAAGGGGGTTCTCATGTATTTAATTAATAACATGCCCCATGAGTTATGTACAACTTAAACTTAATTAGTGCCTAGCCAAAGGGCATTACTCTTCAACAAACCCCCCCCCCCCCCTCTTAATGGCAATTTTATTCAAATTGACAGCCAGCAAAGCTCTGAACTTTTCAAACTTATCTTTATTAAGTGGTTTAGTAAAAATATCAGCTATTTGGTCATTGGTGTCGCAATAAACTAGCTCGATCTCCCCACTGTGCACTTTCTCCCGTATGAGTCCACCTCTATGTGCTTCGTCCGTGCATGCTAAACTGGATTTTTCGCAAGCTGAATGCAACTTTGGTTATCACAATGCAATAATGTAGGTCTTACTTGAGCAATCTGCATATCCTCAAGTAGACGGCGTAACCAAATGGCTTCACAGGCGGACCTCGTAGTCGTCCTGTACTCAGCTTCGGTAGATGATAGGGCAATAGTAGGCTGCTTCTTGCTGCACCATGATATAGCCCCTGAACTGTCATCGATCTCCGATCATCTCTATCACTTGCCCAATCAGAATCTGAATAACCTTCCAGCTGAAGGTCTTCATCATCAGTGTATCCAATCCCATAAGTCATCGTCCCTCTCACATATCGTAGGATCCACTTGGCTGCCTTCCAATGTGCTTCGGTAGGCTTATGAATTGACTTGTGATCCCAACCGCATAAGCAATATCTGGCCTGGTGGTAGTAAGGTAAATCAGGCTGCCCACCAATTGGCGAGAGAGAGAGTCTCATCTGGAAATGCTGGACCATCATCTCTTGATGGCTTGTTGCTTGCATCCATGGGTGTGCTAATTGGTGTGCTTTCTTGCATGTTAAACCTCTTCAATAATTTCTGTGCATACTTTGCCTGTGAGATAAAAAGACAACGCTTCCCTTTCCAAACCTCAACTCCTAGGTAATAGTGTAGCAAACCTAAATCTTTCATCTCAAACTCACTAGAAAGATTTTTCTTAACACAAGCAATAAGCTTCTTATCGCTTCCTGTGATGAGTACATCATCCACATAGAGCACAACAACAACAAAGTCTTCTCCTTCCCTGAAGACATAAAGATTGCAATCAAACTTACTCTTTTCAAACCCTTGCCTTTCAAAGTATTGGGAATTTGGCTACACCAACCCCTTGGCACCTGTTTGAGCCCATACAAGGCTTTTCTAAGCCTGCATACCAAATTCTCCTTGTTATCTCAAACCCCTGCGGTTGTTCCATGTAAACCTCCTCCTGTAGGTGCCCATTAAGGAAGGCTCTTGACATCCATTTGATGGACATCCCAAGCAAAATATGAGGTTAAGGCCAAAACGGTCCTGATAGATGTCATCTTAGCAACAGGTGCGAATGTCTCATCATAGTCTAGCCCCTCCTGCTGGGCATAGCCTTTCGCCACCAACCTTGCCTTGTACTTGTCCGCTGTTCCATTGGCATGAAACTTGGTCTTATAGACCGACTTGCAACCTATTGGTTGCTTCGCTTCTGGCAATGTAGTGAGCTCCCATGTGTCATTCTCGACAATGGAGTCGTACTCCTGCATGGCATGTTGCCATACCTTTTCCTTCACGACTTCGTGAAAGAACTGTGGCTCATCTGCATCCAGAATAGTGGACATAAGAGCAAAGTTAGTCTTTTGTCTCTCATGAGACCTAAGAGATCTTCTGGCACCCTGTTCACTGCTCTCTCCTTCTTCCGTCATTTGACCCTCTTTGATTGTTTCCCAATACCACCTAGGTAGCTTCTTCCTAGTGGTAGGCGATGTGGATGGTGACCACGTATCCCATGGTACTGTCTTAGTCTTCCGTTAGTCCCCAATTTCAATTTCTGGTACTTGGCCAAAAAGAGGTCTTGAACTAGTATGTTCGGTTTCCTGTTGTTGCTCTTTCACTTGAGCTCACAGGACTCTTGACTAGGATCCTCATCCGTGGAATCAATCAAGGTTAGAAACTCAGAAGTTCCATCTTTCTCCTGCTCCTGTATCTTGGGTGATATTCTTCATCAAAGATGATGTCTCGACTTAGGATCTTCTTTTTGTTTTCGAGATCATATAGCACATAGGCTTTCTCGCCTTCACTATACCCAAGGAAGATACACTTCATGGATTTTGCATCACGTATCTTCCGCAAGTTCTTTGGTATATGTGCATATGCCGTACACCCAAATACTCGTAGGCTGCCCACTTTGGGCTTGTTGCCACTATACGCTTCTTCAGGCGTGATTCCTTCAATCGCTTTGGTTGGGCTTCTATTGAATAGAAAAACAGCAGTTGCTACCGCTTCCGCCCAAAAAGAATTTGGCAACCCCTTTGCCTTGAGCATGCTCCTCGCACACTCAACTATAGACCTGTTTTCTGCTTAGCCACACCATTTCTGCTGCGGTGTATGTGGAGCGGCAAACTGTCTCTTTAAGGCAACCCTTCAGCTCCTGCTTTTGACTTTGCCACTTGGTATGGCCTTACTAGCACAAGCACTAAGCCCCACTGGAATAGAAACCAGAAGCCCCTATAGAAAGTGCGCCCTACTTTTGTGTAAGTTTCTCCAGAAAGACTTCCCAAAACTCAGCTAGAATTAGAAAGTGTTTGGATCATCCCACTCTCCTTGCCAATAGCTCTCCAACAGTGCAAGACTCAACCTAATCTGACTCCTGTAGATCAAAAGCGCCTTCTTTCAAGATTGAGGTGCTTGTAGAAGATGAGAATCTTCTCAAGAATCCGAGCACTGAAGTTTCTCTCACTCACAGACTCACAGGCTAGACAACAACCTGCTCTGATACCGTGATGATTTGCAAGACCCTGCTAGCTATTTAGAGTTATGGATGTTAGGTTTAGGCATAAAAAAGCAAAAACAAAAATACAAATCTAAGCTAATAGGACAATAACTTGGTGTCTAAAAAATTGATGAAATATGTAAGTTATTGAAAGCTAGATTAATGACTTGATACACACACAAATCGCAAGAAGCATGTTTTAGTATGCTCGTTTAGTGACCTTACAATGAAAAAAGAATGAAAACATGAGGTTCTTTGACCTGTCAATAGAGTGGTTGGAAAGAAAAGCGTCTTAATTCGAATAGTATAACTAATGGTAGTGAATGATTTGGATGATCCAAGTAGTTGACAATATTATTTCCACAAAGTGGATTTTGTAAAGCTAAACTTCATTATAAATATGCCAAAAAGGAAGCAAAATATTACTCAAAAGGATGTATTTGAATATAATATAACACCCTTTGGCTTGAAAATTGCCACCATTTCCCGGATGGGAATACGGCTTAAGCTGCCTACGGGAGATATCGATCCTTCAGATGACGGTTGCTCAGCTCCCAGAACAGGTCAAAATACTACAAGCAAAAGTGGAAGAGAAGGACCGGCAGATTGCTCACATTGTCCAGTATTGGGACGTCACTGAGGTACCACACATTCAAAACATGGATCGTATTCTGGCCGATCTTCAACGCCAGGTCAACACATTCACAGGATGCAATTGAGGAAGCCAATTTTTTTTTTGACGGATTCACTCCAGCACAACGATGCTGGCTTGGTGCACCAAGAAAGACGCGAAAACATTAGTTATCCGCTTCTCATCATGAGCACATAGGAGAGATGCTCTCCATCGTTGAGCGCCAAGTTGAAAGATACTCGCATTTTCTTGGATGAAGATCTAACTTTCGTACAAGCACAAGAACAAAAACAGGCCCGCCAGAAAGCAAAAGATTTGCTATTTATCTTCTCATAGGTTTTTAGATAGTACCTTGAGTTAGTAGTTTTAGTTTTACACTCACGACACTGATCCATCTTGGTGAAACACACTTGATATGTACTTCCATGGTCTTATATGCCTTTTGGCATGGAAAAGACATTAATACATCTCTCTCTCTCTCTCTCTCTCTCTCTCTCTCTCTCTCTCTCTCTCTCGATGTAATACTCAGAGCCTTTTGGTAGTAAAAGACGTTAGTAAAGCTTCCGTGCTCTCTTCTGTGTGTGTGTGTGTGTGTGTGTGTTGCTTGACCACCTTGATCGCGGTTGTCCAAGCCATGATCAAGCCTCCATCACCTCCATCTGCCCCTTTTCACACTTTTGACACACCACACATTCATGCACACACGCGATGGAAATACCAATGGAACATCCATCGACAATGATTCATGACCTTGAGCTTAAATCAAAACAACATGACAAAGCGATGGAGTCTTGGGCAGCTGTAGTAAAAACTCATTTGAGAAAGAGAGGACTTTGATGGTGGTGATGACACTCTCGAAAGAAGAGGAAATCCCTCAATATTTAGGGTACATGGTATTCGAGACAAATCTCATGCTATATAGGAGGCTCATCGCTTTCTTGATACTACTCTAATCATAAGAGTTCAGGTATAGTTTGGAGGATGAAGAAATATAATATCACACTAGTAATATGGTCTACTTTTCTGGAGGGTCGTAGAGAGGCTCTTAGAAATTGGTCTCACCTACATACAGGTTGAAGATGTTGTAGAATGATGATGCTAAGAATAGCTTAAAACAATGAGCCAACGACCCTAGTAATGTTGATTTCAAGGACTACTTGAGCTAGTTAAGAATAGAGCCACAGATGATCTAGAGCTAAGCTATGAAAGCATCACATAAGCAAGACTTAAGCTATGAAAGTAGCACATAAGCAAGACTTAGCCCTAGAAAGCAGGAAAGAGAGAGATTAAGGAGGCTAAAGAGAGAGATCAATATCATCAGCTGAATAACAAATGACACAGTTTCCCTACTTATAGCCAAGAGGAAGCCCTAAAAGGAAGCTTCCGGTGGCTAGGGCCCAACTGGGAGGGAAAATAGTGAGCCCAACAAGAAGGCCCCCACTCTCCAGTAATATGTCCAAATGGCCTAATAATGAATAATAAGACCAAAGGCCAACCATATAGTCTAAGTGTCACTAAAAGGGCCCAAGGCCTGCTTATGCATAAAGTAAAGTAAATGTAAATGGATGCGGCGAATGTAATGAGCCGAGTCCATAACTCTCCCCGGCACAAAAAAAAAGACCCAACTGTCGAAAAGAAATTGGATCAAACAGCAGCAAGCCCTGGTGCATCAACAACTAGAGCAGCATCTGATGTAGAGGAATCAACAAGTGCAGGAGGAGCACGATCCTGATCCGCAAGTGATGGTGTATGATAAAAGACATCAATAGGCTCCCATGTGGCCTCCTTAACAGGACGACCATCGAACTGGACCAAAAACTGAATCTGCCGGCAGCATCGACTATGGTGAAGGTGAACCTGGTGAATGGCAGCTGGTAAGAAAGGGAACAGCTCAGGATCAACATCATGGCGACGAAGGGAACATCTCGGCCGCGTCATCTGAAACCAAGCAATATGGAACAACCAGGAATGCCAAGGAACCAGAAGAAGATCAACCAACAACCAGGAATGCCAAGGTATCCGTAATGCCCAAGATAGGGGAGGATCAGCCCAAAAGATAGGGACATCATACCAAGGTATCCAAAAAGCCCGAGAAGGTAGAACTGCATCAGCAACGGGAAGCCAATAAGGAAACTGGAAAAGAGATGGACACTCATTGCGAATAGCCGCATCATACACGTAACCATCAACCATATGTGCAAACTCAGTGATATAGGTGCCCCAAGAAAAGATAGCAGCATCAGAAGACCAGCACCAAGGAGTGGGAACATAAGCAGGATGACAGGCACACTGTAGTAGCATGGAAAAGCAAGCGATATGCCAGGAAACATGGATCATAAAGAGATCATCCTGACAAAGGATAGCTAAAATGGAGAAATGTGCACCAACATGGTCAAAAGCCCAAGGTATCCATAAGGCCCATGGACACACGGTGCCTTCAAGGCCCCTATCACGAGAAGAGCAGCATGCCAAAAGCTCCAGAAGGTCCAAGAAATCAATGCATCATCTAAAAAGACATGATGCATAAAAACAATAGCAACAAATCTAGAAATAGTAGAGGTCTCAACTGAAAAACTATAGCCGAAAAACTCATCCAGAAAGACCTCATATGGACATACCAATCCATCATAGGATACACCAAAAACGGATGGAGAATCGGATGACCCATCGGAACTGGCCGCAAGTGTAATCCCAAAGTACACACCAGGCGCAAAAGTGAGGAATAGAAGAAATGCACTAAAACGAGAAACATGATTCCCAACATCAGTAGCAAGCATCGGATCAATATCCACGTGTAGCTGGGAATGATTATCAAAGCACATATGAGCAATACTGAAGTATATGGCAGCAACATCCCCAAAAAGGTACTCTGATGGTCTCGGAAAACCAGAACAAAGTGGCAAGTCAGCATCGGAGACCAAGCGATATGGAGCAACCTGAAATGACGGGGAATCTGAAGATCACCTGGACAAACAATAGCTGGAACGGAGGCAATAACCCAAGCCATCAGGATATGCCAAGCCTGACAATGAGCAACAATCCAAGGAACAGATAGAGAGCCACATGCATAATCATAGAGATATCCGCACCATAGGCGATCATTAATATGGAAAAACTAGCACCAATCAACAGGTCCAAATGGAAACCAAGCTATACGTAATAACTAGGAATGCCATATATCCATAGCATCGGCATGGACTGCAGCAAACCTATATGTAGAAACACAAGGAGACTGAAGGATGCCCGTATACTCATCTAGAAAGATCTCAGCATATAAATACCCTAGATAAGTAATAGTGACCATCTCGCAAATATCCTCAGATGGAAAATGTGTAACGGTAAGGGCCAAAGGCGCATGAATCATGTAGGGAACCGTAAAAATATCATGAGGCGGTTCACAAACCTCAAGCAGAGATCCATGGAGTAAAGTGAAAGAAGATACAACTTGATCACCAATAGCGAGGGAACCATCAAACGTGGACCCGTGAAGAACCCCATAGAAATCAGTAGGAACATCAGCCATAACGGACTCAAGAGATGGAGATATAGAGACCAATGGAGAAGATACTACACCAACCACTGAATCAGGAGGGCTATCTGAGGTATGAGCAAAAGCAATAGTAGAAATACCACCAAGGTATACGGCCTGAATATCAATGAAACCAGGAATGACCACTGAATACAATATCTGTGAATCAAGGCATATAGGCACAAGGCACATAGCAACAACCTGTAAATCCGAAGAGGACCCACGAATGGTGAAAGTGAAGCAACAACTGATGTACTCTGAATGGAAAGAAGAGCTGCATCCTGAGCCTTTGGCAGGCTACGCATAAACTGCTTCCCGGTAACCAACTGATAGTCATCCTAGGAATCAATACCAACAAGTGAATGATGTTGACCAACATGAGTAAAGGAAAGTGTCTGCTGAGAGAGATCCACAGCAACAGTACCAAGTGAAGAGAACCAGGCTGCACCAAAAATAATGTCATAGTGCTTCTTTGCCTGACCAGAAAAATCACGAACTTGTGCGCCGGAAATAATCTGCCCAATTTTTTTTTTCCGGCCGCCAAATTTAGCGGAAGTACTTCCGCTAACTATTTGCTAAAGCTCCGCCAAGGAAAATGCTCTGATGGGAGCTGGTCCTCCTCCAAACTGTGCGCAATGTTGCTGAAGCAAAGAGACGAAAGCCCTCAGCAAAGAGAGAAAAATCAGCAAAGAAAATGGGCACCCAATCAAAAAAATCAGATCTGAGATTCAGCAATCAGGAAAGTGCTTTGATACCAAGTTAAGAATAGAGCCACAATTGATCTAGAGCTAAGCTATGAAAGCATCACATAAGCAAGACTTAAGCTATGAAAGCGGCACATAAGCAAGACTTAACCCTAGAAAGCAGGAAAGAGAGAGATTAAGGAGGCTAAAGAGAGAGATCAATATCATCAGCTGAATAACAAATGACATAGTTTCCCTACTTATAGCCAAGAGGAAGCCCTAAAAGGAAGCTTCCGGTGGCTAGGGCCCAACTGGGAGGGAAAATAGTGCGCCCTCCAAGAAGGCCACCACTCTCCAGTAATATGTCCAAATGGCCTAATAATGAATAATAAGGCCAAAGGCCAACCATATAGTCTAAGTGTCACTAATGAATAAAAAAAGGCCCAAGGCCTGCTTATGCATAAAGTAAAGTAAATGTAAATGGACGCGGCGAATGTAATGAGCCGAGTCCATAACTGAGCCTAACACAACTAGGAATGAAACATGCAATATGAAATCTTGACATGCAATTGTCATGCAAGTAGAAATGAAAAAACAGCAACCAATGGATCCCAAATTTTGATCCTAGTTCAAGTCTATGTGAACTCTCCTCTATGCTAGATCAATGAATCAAAATGGAAATGAATTCTACTTGCTGGCCACTCCAATCAGCAGGACCAGATCTGGAAAATCAGATCCTAATCATCCTCTAATTTGCCTCTAATCACTATTAGTGATGACACCCTTCTAATAGAAAACAAATGCTTTTGAATTCATCAATTTCTGAAAAGTATTTAAGGAGAAAAAGTAGAATCTACTAATCTGAGGCAGCGCCCAATCAACAATGATTAGTGGGCTGTTCTGGCTCCAAATATGCAACCAATGATAGTAGTAGTAGTATGGCTGGTAGTGCCCTCCTCCTACAAGCAATTTGCACTTGATTCCACCAGAATTGGATTGTAATGATGGAGATCCACCAGAAATGAGATCTGTCCCTGCAGCAAGTTCGTACACAAGGAAAATGAAGAATGGAGCAAGAAAACACGGAGCACAATGAAGATGGAAGAAAGTTCCAAATCTCTCTCTCACCATCTTGTGGTAGGAGGGTGATTGCCTCTATTAAATAGAATTTGTGAATGTACAATGGTTGGCATGCAAATGCCAAGTGTCTAATTCCTATGCATGCATTTGCATGCCACTTGCATGTCACATGCATGCCACATCTAATGTTAATAGGTGGAAATCTAACTAGTACTCCCCCATGCACATGTGCATGGGGGTCTACCAAACTCAAGTGGAGTCATAGGCATCATCATGCAAGAAGGCCTACACCACAAGTTTGGGACTTAGTTTGCCTAAGTATTTGGGCCTTAAAAATTTGTACCCAATTATTGTTCATGTGGCATGTACTATTCATTTGACTAGGTTTATAAGTTCAACAACTCCCCTCTAAATCAGTTAAATGAATAACTCCTAATGCCCTTTACAAAGTTTATTTACATGCCGAATTTTGCACAACTCGTATGGATTTGCATGCATCATATGAAGATACAACAAATCGAAAGTTGTGTCGGGACAACACCCAACAAGAGTAAATGAGGCATCTTCCTCGTCATCAGAAATGTCCGGCACTTCAGCAGTAGGTACATGCAGCTGCTCGGTATCCTGCATTGGAATCATAGGAGCGTCATGTTTCAAATTATCAATAACAAGCTCTACAAACAAAGATCCTGTTTCTAGGTTGATCTGTATGAGGAGTTATGAGATCTTGCAGGCATCCGTTGGGTTCACCTTGCAAGCAAGACAAAAATTCTTCCTGAGTGGAAGAGAACATATCCTCTAGAGGATCATGACGATCAGCAGGATTTGAAATCTCCTGTAGCAAAGGTATATTGGATTCCCTCTGTCGAGAATCCGACTGCATGCATACATCCTGCATGCAAAGCTGAAGTTGCCCTTCATGCTGATCATGCTGCAAGGAACTAGAAGTGGATTCCCCTTGAATGGAAACCTGCATGTCAGATGCTGGTGACTGAGGACTACTCAATCTTTTCAATTCACATACATCCTGTAAATTGGTATTACGCATGCATACATCCTGCATACGAACCAAAATCCTTTGCATATATTTTTCTTCTGTCCTACATAACAAATAATCTTCTTGACAATGATTATTTCTTTGCTCCACGGAATATTGCTGCTCTAGCTTTTTCCATAATAATTCTGCACATGATTCCTCACCGTAATTCAAAATTAAATCATATGACAATGGCAAACATATATGGGCTATAGCTATATCATTAGTCTGGCACCATATATCATACTCTGAATCTGATAAGCTCGGCTTCCAAAATTGTCCTGTCACTATCTCTCCATGCATCATAGTTGGACTTAGATTCTAAACGAATTCTATATGGATCATGAGATCCAAATAAATCCATCATGCATGCATAAGAAAAATGAAGTTTAGATTTCTAGATTCATGCTTCAACCGTGATGCTCTGATACCACTGTTGTAGAATGATGATGCTAAGAATAGCTTAAAACAATGAGCCCAGGACCCTAGTAATGTTCATTTCAAGGACTCCTTGAGCCTAACACAACTAGGAATGAAGCATGCAATATGAAATTGTGGAATGATGGTGCTAAGAATAGCTTAAAACAATGAGCCCAGGACCCTAGTAATGTTGATTTCAAGGACTACTTGAGCCTAACACAACTGGGAATGAAACATGCAATATGAAATCTTAGTTTCTCATCTGACATGGTTTTGGTTGTTGTGCCACTAAAGGCAAGGGATGCTTTAGATTTAACTATGGATCTCAGATGATTGTACTATAGGAGTGAAGCAAGGTTGTTCACTCTCTCCTATCATAGTCACCCTTTATAGTGACGCATGAGTTAGAGAGGATTTTTGACCAAAATCGTGGACATGGATGCAAATTATGTCACATACTAATCTCTATCTTGCTATGTTTTGATGATGTGGTTCTAGTCTTTCCAACTAGAGAGGGGTTACAACAACAAATGGACACATTCCACACATTTTTTAGCACATGGGGTCTAGCGGTCAATATAAAGAAGACCAAGATCATGGTCTTTAATACATTGAGATATAATATGCATAGGTATGAGTTTACATTGGATGGAAGATACTCTCCTCCAACACATACATGGGTGTATTCCTCTTGGGCCCCATCTTTGGTATGAAACCACTAGTCGACTTGGAAAAGGCAAACCTCCTTAGTCGAATTGAGCAATTTTTTTGAGGAGACATATGGGATGCTTTGAGTAAGTGTCATCTTTTTGACATTTTGGTTACCCCTACAACTATGTATGCAATAGAGACATGGTGCATTTGGTTGACGTCCTTGGACTCACACAACTTAACGTCAATATGCGTTTTGGGGCTAAGCGTTTTGTTTAGCATGAACTTGTCCAAGTCGAGTTTGCCATGCCTTCTATCTAGGTGGAGGATGTCTTCAGATTAATCATCGACATTCAGGGAGTTTTGGAATTTGATACTATATAGTATACATATGGGTAAAGAGAGATATCCATGGCTAGCACTCACATCACAAGGTGCGATCTATTTTCAAGGGTATTGTTTGTCTTGGTACTCCTCACATCTATTGGATTGATTTCTATTTCTCTCCTGGTATGGTGTTTCACTCCTTTATTTTCCATTATATATATATATATGTATCTAAGGAAGCGACCGGACGCGGACGCGCCAGGGGTGCGTCTCTGTCCCCGGACGCGTCCGTTTTTTTTTTTTTATAATTTTTTATTTTATTTTTTTAGCCAAAAAAAATAAAAAAATATATGGACGCGTCCGACCTTGCATCCGGGGGTCAGACGCGTCCGGGTCCGGACGCCGGATGCGGACGCGGAATGCCCGCGTCCGGCCCGGACCCTCATGTCTGTTATGTATATATATATATATCAATCATGCTCGACTTGTTTTGAGATCCAAAGAAGACATCATTGTCTCTTTCATGGTCAATCAATGACACTTCTCGTTGACGATGCTCATTTTTCAGATGCATATCTGAGGACATTGCATGATGCTATTGTTTTAGACAGTTTCATTGATATCTAGATACTTTGATTCATTTGAGTTCTTTATGTGAGCTCTCTTATTAGTTACAGACCAGCAGGGTCACTTGTTGCTTTGGGACAACTATTATAGTGGCAATAAGGAAAGCAGGGTTCCAATAGTTACTATATTTCTTTACAATTTTCTATTGCAGACGTATTTATACTCTCTTAATTAGTAATAAATTTGAGATTTACTTTATAATTTTATGGACCTTTCGTTATTAAGATATCAATAAAACTCAAAACTTTCTTATTTACTTTCTTTCTTAAGCTATTGCATTGCAAAGATAAAACTGGGCCTGATTTGATTTACAATCTGACGCTCATAAAATTTTTCATGCCCATCGCAGAGTTTCCATTTTCATGATTCTTACCACACATCCTTCTGACATGGTAAGATCTTGTCATTCCAAGCGGTGTTTTGGCTATCCTGTCATCATTCAACTATTTGAATCTAGAATATTGCGAGACAGGTTAGAAGAGGTACAATAGTAGAAAAACACATCAGATAGATAATTTTGAGATCTACGGTGAATGTTCAAGGACCGTATATGTGCAACAGCAGCAACATGATAGGGCAGACACTTGGAGGAAATCGGCGCCTTTGTTCCAATACTTATTCTTGAAAAATATATCAGCATTATCGTCCCATGACTGCTGTGCTGGTGTAGCGTGCTTGGATTGGGCCTGCCCCCGCAGGTTCAATTCCATGCCAGACGCGAGCAAAACTCATGCTGAAGGCCTGTTTTCAGATTAAAAAAGAAGTACACCAACATTTAGGATTAAAAAACCCTTGTGAGAATCAAGATGAAAGAAATACATCATTGTCTCACCAGCCTTGTCACTGTGTAGTTCTAATTGCATTGACAATCTGGGATCTAGCAGATACAAATTGTAATTTGCAGTATGTTTCACTTTTCTATGTTGATATTGGCAGATTAAGAAAACCAGTTTTTTCTTTGTTGCCAAGGTCTAGTGAGAGTGTATTGCTTAAGCTGCTCATGGAGCCTTTCCAAGATGGACATGCCATCTATGCATGGACCACTCTGTGCCTGCCATTTGTCGGTTCCTAAGCTGGCCTGTTTGGAAATGTATTGCTGCCTAAGTTTGGAATAGGATTTAAAGAGGGGCACCAGAAACCAGGTGTAACGAGGGAGACACAAAGCCCTTCCTCATGTATGTGTATCTTTTTATAGGAACAAATATATACAGTTCATGTTGATGGCACCTGAAAAGCTCAAGTCATAACGACCTATTAATATCAACTTTTTTAGTGTCGGAACCTCTAAAGCTGTTAGGGTGTTTGCTTCGATGTGTTTTTTGTACAAAATTTGACGGGTTTCAGTGGATGATTTCGATTGAATTTCACGAAGAGCGATTTTCCTCGAAGATGAGCATGTGCATCAGGATGTTGCTAGAAACATAGCATCTTTTCTAGTGTTACAACCCTGCACTGCATATGTGCAGTAGCCTTCTTATTATCAGTATTGTTTCTGCTTGTTTGTGTATGGACAAAATGATCATACATTTTTGGGGTATTTGGCTGCATTCAAAGTCAGGATGCTAAACTGGGAGTATAGCCAGAAGATGCCATACCGAGAAACTGTTCCCAGATATCTCCCTGTCCTACTCCAATCACTGCCTGGATGCTTCTTCATTTATGCGCCATCTTATTCTTTGTTTCAGTATAGCTTTTTAGTGTAGTTTTATATAGGATTATCTCTATCCTTTCCTTGTGTTGATGCTTTTTGCCATGTGGCTCAAGTTTTGATCACCATAATGTCTTCAACAGCTTCATGAACTTGGAGAAACTGATATTCCATGCTCTTATACTGAAGAAGCCAAACGAGATTCCACAGATAGAGGCTTCAGTGTATTTGAGAATGACGCTAAGAGTGGAGGGACTGAGAGGTCATGGGAAAGTGCCACTATACAGAAGTCTGCAGATAAGTTGCACCGAGGACTTCCTACAACAGACAGTCTTGTCATTGAGAGAGGGCTGCGATCTGGTATTAGTACGGTTAATCAGGTCATTTCTAAAGCTGATGTTGGCAATCTGTTCAGTAATTTGGGAGGAAGCAACGGAGGTCTCACTGATGGAGGCTCAGGTGGATCATTTAACTTGATAACAAGGTCACCAGCTCTTGAAAACTATCTTGAGACAACCACACACACTCCTGAAGCCAACAACATGGAAAGTCCCACACCTTCAGATCATGTCTTAAATTGCTCCAACATGACACCTGCTGTGCATCAAGCATTGCCTGATGGAGACACGCTTGTTATTGAGGGAGATATACAACCTGGTAGTAGAATGAATAATCGGGTTATTTCTAGTTCTAATGTTGGCAATATATTCAGTGTCTTAGACAGAAACAATGGTATTCTTACTGATGGAGGCTCAGGTGTATCAAATAACCTAATATTGACGAGATCTCCAGTCCTTGAAAACTTTTTTCATACAACCACGCAAAGAGGTGAAGCAAATAATGTGGAAAATTTTGTACCTTCAAATCAGGGCTTAAATTCCTCCAACATAAGAAGTGGTATGCACCAAGCATCATTTGATCGCCAGCTGAAGCCATCTCTCCTCTCCAGGGTTGATGTGCAACCATTTTCTACAATGAAGGAAAATTCTGACCAACGTGATCTTATTGAAAGATGGAACCTTTTTCCTGGTCAGGTATTGCTTCTTGTAGTAACTCAGTGTACCTTTCATGATTGATGCTTTAACAGTATCACACATTTTCTTTTTATGGTTATACGGAGTGGATGTTGGGAAAGAAGATGGCACAATTATTGTTCTTAATATGATAAAGATCAAAGAACCATTAAGACTCATTTAAAGTGTGCTAGAAAACCAGATGGTGAAGGTAGGGAGCAAGAGTCTACAAGAATGGAAAAAACCCTAGGAATGCACTTATGAGGGGCTAGATTCAGTGGTGAAAATATGTAAATTTAACAGCGTGACACAATGATAACATTTGTGGTGTGGCTAATTGGACGTTGTTTGGGTAGTGTTCATGAGGTCTTATATACATGGCATGGGTGATTGTTAACTGAGTTTCAGAGGCTAGAGCGAGTTCTTAGATCATGAGAACTGACTACAAACATATAGCAATAACTTCTGCAGCATGGCTGAATAGATGCTGGTATTTTCTACATGCTTGTTCTCATTAAATTTTTTATATGCAAGATGGCTTTCGATTTTGAGGATTTGCATGAGTCAAAACCTAAGAAATTTTAAGCTTTAGTCTAAGGTTGGATATGCAATCACAGAAATGGTTCTTATCCTTGTTACTTTGCAACTGTTTTCTTTTTGGGCAAATATCTCATCTACTCAAAACAATCAAATTATCATGCTTAATGTGCTGTTAGAACAATGTTGAAGTAAGAGATATGGACCAATAGCACTGTTTTAATCAATCATATAGACGGGCATTTCTGGGTTGCTTCTTACGTTCACGATTGCAATCAAATTTGTTTGGAAGAGGTTGCGAACATTTTTCACAGCTTTCACGTTGAAATGCATTTAAGATATAGGTTTTGGAAATCAATTCTTTTCTAAAGTAGGTCTTGGGGCCTGCCATGAAAGAGGATTGCAGGCCAGTGGTTGGCCCTCGTAAGGGCCCCAGTTAGCTCATGCTCCAAACTTTGATGTAACATGTTTCAGAAATTTGAATAAAATAAACAGTGAGCCAAAGTTTTGTTACTAGTTTATTATCTTGTATATTAACAACCTCCAAGTCAAGGCGTTCAATAATGCTATCCATTTAAGATATCTAATGTGTGTAATGTCACTCTGATCTTTGAAATTTTTGAATTTCGAGTACTGGAACCAACCTTTATAGCATAGCTGCTTATGGTCAGTTTTTCCATGGCAAAAAGACATTTTTTATCATGATCAATGTAAAAGTGGGAAAACCTTCTAAACATTTTGACGAATTTTCCAAATATTTGAAATGTGTTTTAAACGTTTCACAATTGACGCTCATATTTGAAATGCGTTTGAAGCATGGGCTTTTCAAACTATTTCTTTTTTGGGGCCTCGCCCCCCATAAGGTGCCCAAAGGGCCAAATGACTTTGTTTTAAGATTTCTCATTTACTTAAAAAATGACCTATGTACAGCTTGGGCCAGCCTTCCCTAATTATAATTAACTTGGTGAGAAGAATGCTCCCTCCTCACCTTCACATGTTTGATCAAACCTCCTCCCCATCTTTTGCTGAGATCTCTTGCAGGTGGGGTGTTTTGACTGTGCTGGAGTGATTGGAAGCATGAGATTAGAGTTTTGAAGCCTTGTTCATGTGCCACAAGCAGTGGGTGTTTTTGAGGCCACTTCAAAAAATCAAGCAGTTCTCTTTGGTCATTGATAAAATTTGAGACTTGGAGGCAGTCTTCTACCCTCTAGGGCACCCCATTCTCTATATCAAGAACACGGAAATGGTTTGATGTTTAGTTCATTACTTAGTTGCCTGTTCCATAACGGAAGACGTTCTGGAACGGAATACGTTCTGGAACGCGTTCCGTTCCGGAATGGGACCCCCCAAAAAAAATAAAAAGATACATAGTTTTTTACAAAGGAAAAAAAACCCATATCCTGAGAGTTGATATCTAAAGAACTAACAACCATATGCCAGAGTTTAAAATAGCTCAAGTGTTAACATCTTCAGGATGGACTGAAGCTTTGTGTTTTCGGATGGGGGCGGACGAGAATAACAGCCGTCTCTGATTATATTGCATGCATCCCATTTCTGGGTGGAAGAGCTACGTCAGCCATCAGCAAGTGTTCATTGCTTGAATTTACAGGCCCACAAAGATTTGACTCCTGGTAGATCTTTTGGTTTTGTCAATCAAGATATCATAAAAAATGATGCATGAAAACCATCTACAACCCATCATACGATCGTTTTGTGTAAAAGCAATTGATATTCTCGCTCAATGTTTATATCATATATTGTTTTTCTTGAGACCCTCACTGGTAGTTTGGATAATTTTGAAATTACAGTGAGCCCTTTTCAAATGACTAAATAAACCGGCGGGATTTGTGGCATAGGTTAAGCGCACACAACACATATAGGTGACACAAAAAATGGCATTGCTTGCATGAATTTTGTGGATTGATTCATCCTGAGAGCTATTTCCTGGCTTATTCTTTCCTGAAAACCCTGATTGTGAACTCTGCCTGAACCACTGATTCTCAACCTACAGTTGGATTATAAGCCTTCCTAATACAAATTCCAAATCCATATTAAACCATATATATATATATATATATATATATATATATATATATATATCATAGGTCCCGCGGTACCGGGTACTGCGGATCCCGGTACCGTGGGACCATACTGGTACCGCGGTACCGTACCGGTCATGCGGCACCAAATTTTTTTTTTTTTACGAAAATAACACGGGAAAAAAATTTAAATTTTTTTTTTATTATTATGGTACTGCCCTGGTACCGCGGATCCCAGGGTGGTACCGTACCAGCTGTACCATAATAGCGGTACCACAGGACACTATGATATATATATATATATATATATATATATATATATATATATCATAGGTCCCGCGGATCCTGGTACCGTGGGACCATATATGGTACCGCGGTACCATATCGGTCAGCGGTACCCAAATTTTTTTTTTTTTTTTTTGCGAAAATAACACGGGAATTTTTTTTACTTTTTTTTATTATGGTACCGCCCTGGTACCGCGGATCCCAGGGTAGTACCGTACTGGCGGTACCACTGTTATGGTACTGGCGGTACCATAACAGCGTACCAGGGGACACTATGACATATATATATATATATATATATATATATATATATATATATATATATATAGAGAGAGAGAGAGAGAGAGAGAGAACGTTCTGACCCAGTACGTTCTGGAACGAACGGTACGACGGTACGTACAGTATTTTTTTCAAATGTTTGAAATTTTCATTTAAAAGTTTCAAACATGTTTCAAGTGAGGACGTTTGAATGCAACCTTGATATCGTACAACTAGTGACCATTTGCTATGGATGACGTTTGTCTCCCAGCCTCTTCCTTCCTCCTGCTTCTATCTTTCACTTCCCTGCTGCTGCTGCTGGCATTCGCTCTTAACCTCAAGTGCCATATTTCCAACATGGCAACACCAGCCTTTTCCCCATTCAATACTGTTGCCTTCCTCCTGTCTACTTTCAAGGACTCTCTCTGCACCCTTTTATCCTTCTGGCCCGTATTCTCTTGCATTTGGCCACCTTCTATTTCCCATCATATACCAGTTTTCCGTCCCTTGTTTCTGGCCTTCGGGTCTCTTCTCCTTCAAGCCACCGTCCACCTGCCTTTATCACTGCAGTTTGCTGCCTACATCGCTTGCCTTCCTGCAGCCGAATTTCTTGCCTAATGCGAAAATGTAGAACATACTGTCTATCACAAACGAAATTTATATCTCGGCCTCCTACCTTATATTCTTTTCACCTCCCACCTTGCCTGATTGGCTTTTCTTTCTACCCCACTTTTCAAATTTTCAACTACAGCCTTCTTGACATTGGCTCCTCGCCTCTAGCTATCTTCTGTATTGGTCACCCTCCTTTGGTTACTTTGTCTCTCTTCCGGCCACTTTCAGTGGCACCCTAGACGGATTGATGCCGTCAAACAAACAAAACTAAACGGATTGAACTAAGGAGATTAATGGCCAAGATTATATGGTACACAGACCATTTTACAGGTTCAGCTGGACAGCTCTTCAATTCTCTAGTTCTGACTCTAACGCTGACAATCTCAAATATCAAACTCTTATTAGCTAGAGGCTTACGATCTACAAATCTGAGAGTACCATCACGGTAGATGAGCAGCTTACCAGTGAAAAGCGCTTCTTGTCGTGCCTTCTTGCGTTCTTGGAAATAACAAGAGTATTCGGGTCTTAGGCCGCCATGCAATTTCCATATTTGTGGTATGGTGCTGAAGATCTTCAACCAAAAACTTTTTAGCGTCTTCAACAACACCATGGGATTTGAGAATACCTCTGACGCGAATATTAAGGGCCTTGTACTCTTGCAAATGGCTCTTTGTGAACGGGGCTGACATAAACGAAGGTGAAGGTAGAGGTAGAGGAACTGCATTGAGAGAGAGAGAGAGAGAGAGAGAGAGAGAGAGAGAGAGAGAGAGAGAGCTTTATTAATGTCTTTTCCGTGCCAAAAGGCATATAAGACCAATAAGAGTACATGTCAAGTATGTGTTAACCATGGGAGCGTATATAGACGTCTCCAAGAAAAAACCATGCATAAAAGATGAACAAAATAACGGTAAACTACAAACTGTCCATAAGTGAGAGCAAAATAACTGCTAACAATAGAGTCGTATCATCTAGCATTGCTGCTGAAAAAGGTTGTGATACGAGCTGTCGTAGGAGGTAATATGGACCGTCGCTGATGTCGTCTAGGAAGGTAAAAACTGTGTGCTCTCGTGACCAGGCGGGAAGTACAAGCTGCCGCATGACTGTGAGTGATACAGTCTCTGATACCTATGAGGTGGTGTATCATCGTCATCGTCATCAGGTATCGAGATGTGGTCGTCTCCTGGAGAAGAAAGACATAATCCGAGCCTGAGAGCTAGGATGTGGCTGGTGAGCTGACTGGTATATATCCTGTCGCAGCAAGACCATCTCTCGTATCATAAGCGCAGCACAGCGAGGATCCTCGTATGCAATAAGTGATTTGAGCGTAGTCAGCATGTCCCGAAATAGGCAATGATATCTCCCTCCTAAAGATGGTGGGAGGACATGAGTGCAAGCCGGGTATATCTCTGCTCTATATCAGGAAGTGCCTGAGCTCTCTGGATGTACGTGATAAGTTGGAAGGCTGCTTCTATCTGGATAGGGGGGGTGGCAGACTCCGAAAGAATGATCTCATGTGGAACAGAGGGCTTCGCTCGAATCATGCGAGCTAACATGGTGGTCTGTAAACGTGAAATGCTGGCCCAGTGTGAAGAGGAGAGGCCTGTACACCACATCTCTACTGCATATAAGGCTGAAGGGGTGACGATGGTGTCAAAAAGTCTACACTTACTCGAGGCATCCCCGAATAGACTTACGAAAGCAGAATCTCTTCAATTGAACTAGAGAAGAATGATTCCCGAGTCTAGAAGTAGCCGCCTGTCTCGTACTGAAGGTAGGACCAGAAAAGAGCACACCGAAGTAAGTGTATGAAGAAACCACCTCTAGAGGCTGTCCATCAAAGGTAAGCTCCTAGCGCTGCATGGAAGCCCGAGAAGTATTGAAGACCATGATTTTGGTATTTGAGAGATTCACCCCTAACTCCTACTGGGGACAAAAGGTGTGTAAGCAATCCAATTGTCTCTGTAATCCCTCTCTGGTATGAGAGACTAGTACGACATCATCCGCATAGAGAAGGATAGCGATTAGAATGTCACCAAGCCTACAACCGTCCCCGCAACACTGAGAGATAATCACAAGCTGCACACGTTCTGCCTCATTGACAACCAGCACTATTTTTAATTCTTCTTCCTGCACAAGGATTAATCTCTATAAAAATTCAGGTTCCTAACAGGTAGTTCGTCTTTCCCATTGCTATGTTGTCCGGTTTTGCCTTTGTACGGTACGCACTTCCTCTTCTTGCTACCACTTCTTGACATTACTATACTCGGATTGTTCAAATTGAAGAAACTGGATCTTTTACTCGCATTTTGGAAGTATTTGTCTTTCAATCAGACGTTTGGTAGTAGGGTCATGTGAAAGCTCGATAGCGGCATCAATCATGTATGGCCTAATAAAGAGAAAGGCAAGGTGGGCTTTGACAATGTCTCTTGTAGGTTTGTGTAGCCAAAGAAAAAGGGCATTGATTTGGTTTTGTAGAGAGGCACTGGGAAAGAATTTACTCAGGTTGTTCATCATAAACCAGACAACGTCATCAAACTATATGATGGAGGGGTTGTTCTTGCACTTATCACCACATCTACACTTAAAGAAAGGCCTCTTCCAATTCCAGATACGGACTTGGTGTAAATTCATGCTATTAAAGCTAGTCTCAAAGTGACTTCTAGTCCTGGCCCAAGACTACTCAGAAGGACATTTAGAGGGTTCAAATCTATTCATTTTGATTATAGTATCGAAAGCAATGTGAGTGTCGAAGGCATGATTTTTATTCAGAGTAGCAAGCTTTCAAGTTTGGACTTCAGCATCAGGCAAATGGGTAAGCGTGATCCCAAAGCTCTATAGTATCTTTGATGAATGTTTGGTAAAAAAGATTTCCATGCCATTAACCATGTTACAGGCAGAAGATGTGTTAGCAACCTCAGCCACGCAAATTTACTTTCATACATTTGGCAGTCATATTTAGAGTCTCGTACTTGCAACGAATATGCAATGTGTTTTAAGATATAGAAACTGCTAAAGTGAAGGATTTCTTTGACGCCTGAACTGTTTTTTAATCCTTCTTCTCATGAAATAATGCATGCTGAAACGTTGAAGTTTTGGTAGTGTATGATGAATGCTTGTCCATGTCAACGTTTACAAAAATAGGCTCCAATCAGGAAATTTGTACAAGAACCTTATGCTGCTTTGGATCTATTACAGGGATCGAACACAACAAGAGGGACTACATCAGCTGAGCCTGCCCAGAATGATTTAGCATCTTTATTGACACTCTCTAGCGATGTGAATCAAGAGATTTTTGACCCAGCAACACAACAAAAGGTAAAAGATGTTCACTCATAATTGAAACTTCTTGTTCTTAGCCTCAACAATGTAATAGATGAAACTGGATCTCCTTGTTTTGTCTGTCACTGTAGAATTACAAAGTCTTCTGGGTTGCTGAAATCTATTCCAGTATTATAGTGCACAGCATGTAACACGAAGATTAGATACTGGATTTCGTTATGATAGTTAAGTGGGTAAGCTAGAATTACTTATTTGAACTTTTATGGTCAATGGTGATACAGGAGGATAAATGTGAAGGAAAATATTGTTTAAAAGTGCCAGACCGGAATGGTCAGACTCGTGTGCATAGGCTCAGTGATTTTGATGAATGCGAATCATCCTTGGCCAAGAAGCAAAAGGTATGTATTTTGAAGGATCTCGTTATCAGGGTTTGGAGGGAGGAATTTTATCTTTTCTTGTGCTTCAGTTAAATTTTATGCATAAGCTGATAAAATATTTATGAATGTAGTGATATGAAATTTTGGCTAGGTTCAATACAAATCATTATCAGTCAAATGGAAATAACTCAGTTTCCAACTAGAGTTCTTTGAAGTCTTGGATCTGGATGGCCCTGATATGAGTTTTTGAACAAAATAATTGTCAGACAAGTTATTTTTCCAATGAAATGTCGCGATAAGAATGTATCTTTGTTGGTCGTGGATTGCACATTTAGCCAGAGTGATATCTGTGTTGGTTTCGGCTAGGAGAGACATGAGAAAAAGAAGAGAATTGTTAATGTTGGTGTAGTATCATTAGAGTACGGTAAGATGAGATAAAATGTATCAAAGTATATTGTACATAGTGTGTATGTACTCAGTTACAGATTTAACTTTCATACTAAGCGCTGAATGGACCATAGAAGATGAACCAAATAGCATTCTCCAACTAAGAATCCTGAAAGAAAGAAATATTTCCAGTAGCTGATCCCCTTACAAGGAAGAGCAATGAGTTTCCTATGGAGAACTTGAGACTAATTGAAATCATAACGTACTGAATGAATGAAAGTACTCCCTTCATCTATACCACCCACTAGCTACTAGTGACCTACTAGAGAAGTTAGGTCAACTTCAAATTGCACCCCTTCTAGAAGGGCCTAAAACCGTAGCATAAAAAAACAACA
Source organism: Diphasiastrum complanatum (assembly GCA_029204225.1). Taxonomy (NCBI): domain Eukaryota; kingdom Viridiplantae; phylum Streptophyta; class Lycopodiopsida; order Lycopodiales; family Lycopodiaceae; genus Diphasiastrum; species Diphasiastrum complanatum. The sequence goes on along the minus strand of CM055111.1, from coordinate 13,011,755 downwards.
AAAGGGAAAACAGGTCTTGTGCTCAATATATCCCCCAGTGTATTGTATGTCCATAAAGTACCCCTGATAATTTGGTGGTAAACAAAAGAGCACACACTGAAATGAATAAAGAAAGTTGCTGTCGTTGCAAAAACGAAATGTGATCCGGTAGACTGAGGCTGAATAGCCAAAAGGAGACTGAGAAACATTAGTAACTGCCAAAGCTATGAACTCCAAAACTGCATATGCTGGAAATGTTGGCAAAGGATGTCATTGTTGCCGTATACAGATCACTAAAGGGCATACATGGAAGTAGGTGCAAAAGTATCCTGTAAACCTCAACATGAACGTCAATAATTGCTAGCCTGGAGTAGTAATATAAAGCGATGTGAAGTTGTATGGATGAATGGACCAGGAATACCTCATAGAAGGCATTCAAATGGTTATGAGGGCACCAACTCAGTGGTTTAAATGCTGTACAAAAAGTATACTGATGTGGCTAGTAGACCATCCTATTGTGTCACTGGACTGAGGGACCGATATTGCCATGTAAAGGCACCAACGAGCACAATGTGAACTATCATGCTGTAAGTTTGCTGCATAAAAGTGGACAACATGCCAGCTTGTCACGACTTCCACATCATGTTACATACGGCCTCCTTGGTGTGATGACAAATGTCATCCATTACATCATCAAGTTATCCATGTACGCTTCCATGAACCAAACCTCCTTCGTATTACTCATCGATCCTTCGTACACTTCGCCGAAAAAGTGGGCCTACAAGGTGCGTGAAGGGAAGCGCCATATTGACCTTCCTATTCAACTCTTCCACATGTGCTTTTTGGCATGAGCTCATCCCTCACGCTCCACCCCCTCTCCTAGAGGATCTACATATTTGGAATAGCTACTCTACTACACTATACATCATACACATTGACACGCCCATGTCCATCTCTCCTCGTTCATCCGTGTTCACTTTCTTCACCTCTGACATGGTCTTGGTGGCCATCAAGAGAATGAAGACCCGTCATATCAAAGACATCAAGGATAAGTTACTAATCCATGCCACTAACATACTCTCACCTGTTCTGGCCACTTTGTTCAACCACTCAGTTGTCTACGGTTTCCCTCCATCCTGGGGCACTAACATCATCCACGATCATATAGTAATCTCAAGGATGTAACTGCATTGTAGGAATATCTGTTAGAAGGGAGAGTCAATGCTCTCTGTATATATATATATATATATATATATATATATATATAATGAGCTGAAAAAGGGCATCCACTAAAATGGGAGGAACAACAAACTCAGTAGTGATAATTGGGTGTGGAACTAAGGGCTTAAGTCTAATCATCCGGGATAGCAAGGTGGTCTAGAGCTGAGATATACGAGACTAGTTCGAAGATAATACCTGTACACCAAGCCTCTGTCGCATATAATGTTGTAGGAGTGACCATAGTGTCGAAGAGACGACACTTACTAGGAGCATCATGAATATAACTTCGGAAACAAAATCTCTCAAGCTGGATGAGGGAAGCGTGACCGTTCCCAAGGCGATCCGAGGCAGCCTGCCGCATGCTGAAAATAGGACCACTGAATAGAACACCCAAGTACGTGTAGGATGAAACAATCTCTAAAGGCTGACCATCAAGGAAAATCTCCTCTGGAAGTATCGAAGACCATCACTTTGGTCTTCGACATATTCACCCTCAATCCCCATCGAGTACAAAAAGTATCTAAGCTGTCCAATTGTCCCTGGAGTCTAAAGCCACATCATCAACATATAGCAGTATAGCAACTTCATCTTTTTCATACTTATTTGGAATGCAAACAAACTGAGAAAGCATTGCAACAGTCCTAATGCTGCATTAAACCAACTTTTGCTAATCTGTAATCAGGCATGCTTTTAATGCATAGCTATATCAATAACAGGGAGGGTCTTGAGCTCCAAACTATTTGGTCTCGTTGTGCAATTGCCAAAAAATACGAAAGGAATAAATTATAAAAGGAGAACAGTTTTTAGACTAGGGTTTTCAGAAAAGAGCTACGCAATGGGCATGCAAACCCTCACGAGCTAAACTTCTTGTTCTCTTAGTACTTAAAAGCTACAAGACTCTAAAGATGATGATGGTTGTGTCGCATACTTCCTAATGCACTTGTGACTTGAGCATGATTTATGAAGGGCCATGAGCTTTGTACTGGCAATGGGCATGAACAGATTCTCGCAACCTAATAACCTATCCATGACAATATCGTTAATTGACTGAGGAAAGTGACCATAGTCACCATACACAGTTTCTCCTCTTGAAATTGCATTCTCTAGAGCATTCTCATGAAATTGGATGTATCTACTTGGTACTAGACTTTCTACGACATGTGTAAACCCCAAAAACCCATAAAAACACATTTTCAAAAAAAAACAAACGCTAAAATAATTTCCCGTTTCGAACCTGAACCAGCCGTTTCAAACACGTTTCAAAACAACGTACGAACCGTCCCCATGAAACATTGGAAGACAGATGACATCAGATATAATAAACTGCTAAGCCCTGCAAACAATAGCAATAAGTCTTCCAATGAAGAGCTCAAACAATACCAATATCCATAGCTAAATAACGAGTCTCTCTAGTCCCTGCGTATATGCAACAAATGCCCTAAAATCAAAGCTTCTAGAAACTAAGGAGATAAAAGTGAATATAAAGGGTGTGTGGCCGATTAATGCATAAAAAGGACACCCTTATGGATAGGATGTCCATAACAAAGGTTATCAATATGAAGAGGGTACCAATATGGACAAGATGTCCATAACATCATGTAGGACATGCATGTATACATATTAGATGGTAACTCTATTTGGTTTTTAGTAATGTGTGTACTTACTACTATTCAATGTGTCATGTGTAAAATATATCTATACGTGTGTGTGGGCGCGCGCACGCGCGTGTGCGCGTGTGCACATGTGCAACATATATGTCTGTTGTTTATTTTGATGGAACTTACTTTGCAGATTAAAAAATCAACAGACCTTTCAGTTCGAAGGGGTTTGGCATTTTGCGAGTAAATCATCTACGAGTTTTGCGAGTTTAGTGTTTTTAAATCACATCAAATTGATAGCACATGGCATGCTACATTGTTTTTAGGTTTTTAAAATCTAAAACATTTTTGTTGATGTACGACCATACATTAAGAGACATGATGGTATGTGGCCAAGCCTATAATAGGTATCGTAAAATCAATGTTGGTAGAAAAAAATATTTTTATTGTATGTTCTAGATGGAGGCTATAACTTAACTGTTAAGCTTATGTTGAGATGATGAAAATATAAAATATTGACATTTTTTTTTTATCAAATTTGATTAAAGCAATGTATTCTACGTGAAAAATGGAGCATTTTTGCTTTTTGGATCATCTGAATTCGAGCAATATTAAGAAAGTTATCGCCCTTCAAAGGTTTTTAGGCTATTATTTTTTTTTCTTGGAGCTTGAAAGGGGTAGCACGCCGGCGTGCTACCTATTTAAGCTTAACTCAAATTGATAGCCCGCCGGCGTGTTACCCCTTTTAGGTTCCAAGGGGAAAATGTTTTCTAGTCTTAAAAAGATTGAACTGTCATAACTTTCTTACTATTGATCGGATTGAGATGGTCCAAAAAGCAAAAGTGCTCTTTATGTAGAATCCATTGGTATAATCAAAGTTAGTCTTTATCTAATACAATTTTTTTTATATATGAAGCCTATATATTTGATAGCATACCATGTGCCATGAAGTTTTATAAATCATTCGTAAATAAAACTCGCAAAACTCACAAAGAATTCACTCAGGTTGTCAAAACCCCAGTTCGAACAATGAGTGACATTACTTGCAGAATAATCTTAACACTAATTTACAACTGCTTGTATAACTGCAAACTGAAATTGTAGTTTCAGTTTTGAAATTCGTTTTTTTGAGATGCTAAAAACCTGGTCAGGTGTTTTGAATGTTGTGTTCCCATTGCCCCCAGCAGATGTTGACATATGAAACACTGTGATACTAGGTTTGTGGTGCTTGTTTTTACAATTGGGAACCTCGTATGCTGTTGTTGAGAAATAGGATGATTGTGAGGTTATAGGTTTCTTTCCAAACTTGCATAATGAGTTGCCTTCTTTTTCTTTAAACTGTGTCTATGAATGCCATTAGGTTAAGGTGATTCAAAAAAGAGCTTTAAAAAATACTTACCTCAAGATCAAAGATGTTATCCTCATTGCTCTGTAGCTGCAATCTAAGTCTTTTGAGGAAGCAATAGTTGGTTTGCGCAGGTGGATTTGGGAAGCGCAGCTCAAGATATCGAAAATACAGAATGCTGTGAAGATATTCTGAATAAGGTGCCTGAAAGCGATGAAACCATGACCAAGTCAGTAAATGCTCCAGAAGTCTCTCAATCGACTTTGGACCATCATGTACCACAAACAAGTGGCCTTGCTGACCTGGGCTAGCAAGGGACTTTTATGCCTAAAACTACCAAACATGTCATGTTGTGTTCTTTTGATGGATGGCACTTCTATGAGCTATGCTGAGCATCATGCAGCAAAGCCTGCCAATGCTTGCTTCTTTATCCTCTATCTCTGTGCATCATGTAGCTCATAGGTTTATGTCACGACTCACAACTTACCGGGGTGATGAAGAGCTTTGACAACAAAGATGGGTTGGCATGAGATGTTGTGGGCAACATCATCTTGTTATATAACATTACATGTAGCATGAATCCAGGGATGGTTGAGCAAATGGCTTAAGTGGCGATGTATACCAGCCATGACATGCCCACTATATTGCAAGATATAATTTGACATATCAAGCTCAGGCAAAGCCTGTCAACTGGTGACAGAAGAATTCTTTACAAGATCAATCCATTTAGTAGAGGACAATCTAGTTATAAGTAGAGAGGTAATTAGAATCTTATGGATTGGCTGGTTGCATGGTATTAAGCCCAGTCACTTGACTAGGTACTAAACTTGAAATTTTGGAAGCTATTGCTTCTTCCTTTTGTGTTTACGATTAGATTCTTGTCATGTTGGTTACTTCAAGAGGCTGTCCGCATTCAGCATATCTGTCGTCACTTAAAATTGAGTTTTTTACATATTTTTCTTCTTTTTCAATAGATGGTGGTCAACCAAGTAACTTCCAAATAGCAACATAATACATCAAGATGACTGTAACATAACAAATGATAATGTGAGAAAATGAGGACTTGCTTTTTTATGCTGATTGATGGTGTGTCATGTACGACATGCTGCAATATGTGTGATAGGTATTACGCTTCTTGTCTGACTAGAAGTATCACAAGCTTTTCAAATGCCTTATGTTAGTACTTATATTATGTCACATTATCGTTTCTCAAGAAATATGACAACTAGAACATTTTCCAAATAGAAATCACCTTAAATGCCTATGTTTTCATTTATCTTCAAGAACTTTTTCTAAAGCACATACAACTATGTATTTAAATTATCGAGGTAGAATCATGGATGTGAAGCAACAGTTACTACTTGACATATACAATTATCTTCATGTTGCCACATGAAAGGAGGTGACTCAAATTATTGTCAACAATAAAGGGAGCTTGAGGGATTTATGACTTGATAGACTTTCTTAAAATAAGTTATAGAAGGGATATCTATATCATGTTTTGATCCAAGCTACACTTCTTTTACTACAATAAAATCTTTGGTTGGTTTAAAGTGGGTGATCTCAATCCACCCCATGCTCCAAACTAAATATTGCCAAATGGGAAGGAAGATTTTTGGTTAACTAGTGTTCAATGCAATGCACAAGTAGATGGAATAAAATATTTGACCAATAAATTAATCTTACAATTTGTTCTCAACTCACTATATCATGATGTGTGACTTTCTGTTTTCATTAATAAAAGATGGGAAAATCCATCGAAGTACAAAGAAATGCATGTAGAAAGTATAAAGGCCATAAGGCACATTGAGATATTGTACATAGTATGAAAATTTGTCTTGTTTCATCTAGTATCTTGTTTGAAGAGTCATTTCACAAGTTTGAACTTTGTGTACAAGTATTTTCTCATCATGGCATCAATGGAGGCAAATGGAAGGTCCAAGGTGTTACTATTGCGGCAAGATGGGGTATTTGGCCTTCAAGTGCTACAAGATGGAAAAGGATGAAGGAAAGCAAAAGGAAAGGCAAGTATGTTGTAGCAATCAAGATGGAGATGGCTTTATTGAGGAGGAGTCTCTCATGGCGTGCATGGATGCACCAACAATTTCTATGGGAGAAAATCCTTGGTGGATTGATATTGGGACAAAGTCATGTATTACTTGCAAAAGTGAGTATAGTTCTTCATTCACATCATATTCAAGTTCTAAGGAGTCCATTCCTGTTTCAAATGGTGTTGAATATGAGATTCATGGAATAGGAGCCTGTCCTATTTGGCTTGAATCAAGGAACAAAGCTTGAAAATGTGTTGTATGTCCCTTCATTTTCTAGAAATATGTTGAGTGTTAGTCAACTAGTTGACAAAGGATGTATTGTCAAGTTTGATTGCGATGTTTGCTTTATTATCAAAGGAGGGAAAGTCATTGCAAAAGGGATTAGAGATGGTAGGCTCATCAAGCTTAATATTTATCTGAGAACTAATCACATGCTGGAAGTGAAGGAAGCCAAGGGAGAGCTCATTTCTCAAGAGGAGAGGATGGAGCACTCAAATCTCAATTCCGTGGATGATGACTCTTATGTTCACATCAGAATGATTTTTTTTATGCGATTGAAAGTGTTGCAAATGGTGGTGGTATCAAGGAGACTTCAAGGATCAAGGAGGAGCACCAAGAAGATGATCTTGAGGGGCTATCTCAAGGTTCAAGTGTGCCAAGGATTGAGGAGGAGAGTCCTTATTATGAAGTTATGATTCCAAGAAGAATCTCAAGAGACATGGTTGAGCCTATATGGCTCACATTTCAAGAGAAAGAGGATCACATTTCAAGTGGTATACATCTCATGCTTGCTTCTCTTATGTCATTTGATGAATCAATTTGCTTTAGCGAGACTCTTGTATCTCAAAGTTGGAGTAAACCATGCTAGTTGAGTATGATGTCTCTCTTGAGAACATAGTTGATGTTCTTAATGGTTTAAAATCAATTTTAGATCAATTACAAAGAAAATGGTTATCTTATCAAAAATGTTCTCGAGTCTTGCAAGAGCAAGAGTGATTTGTTCACTCATAGTGTGAAAGTTTATCTTGTTTCATGTGTTGAGACAAATTGTAAACTCTTTATGAGAGTAAGTGAATCATCCTCTAAGGACACTTATTTCCATAATGAAGTATTTAGCCTCATTACATCTGAGATTAGCATGGTAATCAAGCATGGAGATATGATGCAAACTTTGTTCTTATAGCATGCATAGTTTTGCCAATCTTGATGTGCCTAATTCTCAAGATCTTGGTAACATGATGCTGGATCTTTGTGATCCTTTTGAGTCAAGGAGGACTCTTGATTTCCTTATGGAGTTGCATCTATTTTCAAGGAGGAGGAGCTTTTGGATCAATCATGCTCTTCAAAGATGGAAGAAATCAATGGCAAAAGTCCTCAAATGGGAGAAAGCTTTTCTTGATGCTTGGAGATGGCTTTCAATCAAGGAATTCTTGTCTTGGCTATGGTGACCTTGCTGAAATTTCAGACTTATTGGCTGGTTTTCTCATCAGTTTCAGGCCAAAGGATTGACTTGAGTAGCTATTCTCAGCTACTTAAGTTTTGGAGGAAACTAGCACAATAATCAAGCTAAATTTTGAGTGTGAAGATTTTGCAAAATCTAGTTTGATTAGTTTATACTTTCATGTACATATGTCAATCTCACATGTGTGGAGTATGTTCCCACGTGTGAAGGGTAGGCCTGAACATTTTAGTTCATTTATGTTGAGTTTGAATAGTCAATAGGCCTTAAACTTGAGATTTGGTGAGATAGTGACATTTGTCACATGATGTTAGGGCATAGATCACAAGGCCAATCACTGTAAGAGGTGCATTACATGTGGACCAATCATGTTTAGAGGTGCACATCATGAGGCCCAATCAAATTGTGGAAATCATGAGGTCTAATCATGATGAGAGGTGCAAATCTAGGGGTCCAATCATGAAGAAGAAAGACAATAAATGGGGTCCAATCATTCTAGAGCATTATCTCATGCTAGATCTCGTGTTAGTACTATATGGAAGAGCTCTCTTATTGTACATAGAAGTTTTTGTGAAGCAATCTATGTGATACACAGTGTTTTTTCTCATATTCTCTCTCTACTTGAGGGCTCACTCATTTTCTCTCTCTAAAAGCATGTTGGGAACTTAGTTTCTTCATGTAGTGCAATCACAAATTACCTTAGAAGATCATTGTGGGTGTTGGGCAGGTCTTCACACGTGTGAAACATTCACAAGCAATACCTCCGCAAAGAATCAGCAACAACGACATCCCCAAGGGTGCGAATCCCCTTGTGCGAGTCAAGCCAACATTGAGACGACTGTGAGTTGCCAAGCTTGCTAAAACCGAGATAAGTGTAGAGACAACAAGGGCCCAACTCCCTAGAAAAGCAGCTAGACCAATGGAAGATGTGCACATAAGACCAACACCTCAAGAAGAAGCAAGAAGAGAGACTTTTCACTTACTGAACTGGCCATCCGGAATGTGAAAGGTTCTTGGACCCATCAAGCGACCCAGAACATCTGATGAAGTATTATCGAAAACCTACAACAAAGCCAAAACATATGGAGAGGGAAAAACACATCGCAGAATATAACTTGGTCGTAGAGAAAGCATTGGGTGAGAATCCCTAGAGCAACTTAAGCATTGCCAAGCTTTGGAAGCAAATCAATGTGGCGAACATGCACATCCAAATTGTCTTGCAAAGAAGAAGCCACAAAGTTAGAGGTGTCCATAGAGATACCGAACACTCGAATCCCACCAACTGGAGTATTGAAAATTGCAGGTAAAGGGAGCAAAGGAGGGAGGCCCTGAGAGACCGAGCGACACACTTAGAGGGATTCACAGTGAGACCCAAAGTTGAGAGAGTTGTTGAGAGAAATGTAGGAAAGTTGGAATGACATCGTTAGCAGATACCACAATATGAGTCTCATCAACAATATAGAGAAACAAACAAGATGGAAAAGCAGTAGAAGAACCTCTCAATGCTCGAAAGTATGCCAAAGCAAAAAGAGGACCACCCAAGGGGTCACTTTGCTTGGTACCATCAACAGAAGGGATAACTAAACATCACTTGATCGAGAAACATGAGTGAAATATAAAGGCACGTCCATGGAATAAAAAGAGCAAACAAATGGAACGAGCTAAGCAAGTTGACCATGAGCTACACAAAATTCTTGGAAAATGGCCCCTTGAGAAACAGAATTGAAAGCATTAGAAACATCCACTTGTAAGACAATCCAATCTAGATGCAGATCCAAGGTAGCATGCAACTGTCTCACAACCGCCAGGAGTAGCACAACCAAGTTGATAAGGAAAGAAGTGGTCATGAAAGTTGTCACGAAGCTGAAGAGGAAGGGCCCGAGAAACCAATATGTATAAAACCTCTCCAACAACAATCAGACGTACACCACTGCCAAGCTTATCCAAAGCTATCAAACGAGCAGCGCCAAAAATGCAAGCAATAGAAAAAGGAATATGCACACGTGCGCTACTGAGGGACAGACTTGAAAGAGCAAACCAAGCCCGCTAGCAGAATCATGGGAAAAATAGTCATGAAGTTGCTCGAAAACCATACCAGACGGACCCCCAGTTGACAAATGAGGATTTCCTAGAAAAGCATTGAGTAAATGGGATTCCGAGAGCTGGAGATTAGAATCAAGTTCAAAGTCCTCAACAAAAGAGAGAAGACTATCATTTTCGGTGGATGAGGAAGCTCCAAGGCCTGAATGGTGGCAGATGAATAAGTTGTTGGACTCATAGGAGCTAGAGCATGGGCTGCACGAGAATATTCACCCGCTTGCTCAAGTAAAACACAACGACCCAACCGCCAATGAATATGTGGTACATAAATACCATCTAAAATAAAATCCTGCTGAGCATTTGACACTGAAGGAAATGCTCTTTTTGCAAATTTTCTCAATCTCCTGACAAAAAGCGACGAATCTTGTTGCAAGATTCCCAATGACCAGCATCACCACCTCGAGGAAACAAAGACAAACACCAGAGAGGAAAGCGCAAACATGCATGCCAAGCTGTGGTATCAGAAGGGTTGAAAGCCAAACGAGACAAAGGTAAGGACAAAGCTCTTTGGACGTCCAAACACAAGGCAAAGGGTATGAGTGCATAAAGACGAGGACGAGGAAAACCTAATAGGTGCAAGGTCGGCATTGGTTAAGACAAGATGCTAACGAAAAGCAGAGCAAGAGTTTTGATGGCGAGAAGGATCGGCACCTTCCACATAAAGACGACCACAACCTGCACATGGAACACAGAGGTGAGAAGAGGAAGACGAAGAAACTTGAGAAACTGCAAGACAAAAAGAAACGTGGTGGAGAAGATGGGGTGGGCAGTATGGCGCCACCTGGCCGACGAACACAAGCAAGGAATCTGCAACATAACAGTGAGCTTCACGACGTGCGCATGAAGGGAAAGCACGTGGAGGTTGGTTTGAAGGTGAAGCAGGTCTCTTTTCTCCACGATGAACAGAGGAATGAAATCCGTGGGTCAGAGGAAGAGAAGAATTTTGAGGAACCATATTGGCAGAGAAAGAGAGTATGTCGGCTGTAGAAAAGATGGTTGCATAAGCGAGGGATGCTTCCAATCCCCAGGAGATAATTCGCATTGTGGACATGCAATCAAAGCAGACACATGTTATCTGACAAAAACTGTGCAGCAAAAACTTTACACATTGCACAGTGAGAAGGCTGAAGGCAAAGCAAGAACAAGCTTTCTCAAAAAGCTATGCAAAAATGAAGACCTAAGCTTTGAAGCAATAACAGGTATGCACAAACATAAACCAAAAGGCAAAGCAAGGACAAGCTTATTGAAAAAAGCTATGCAAAAACGATAATTGCTTGAGAAAGTGAGCACTCGATCTTTAGGGAATCTTCACTTTTATTTCCCAAAAGGTCAAGCACTCACATTGTACTGCTCTCAAACCATAGCTCTGTACTGCTCGCATGAAGGATCTTCAATGGACTATGCAAGTTCAAACAACAGCGATGGCCTTCACAGCAACAACAGGTCAGTAGATAAATTCCTTAGCAACTGGCAAAATTCACATCACAGTTGATCCATGCATGATCAGAACACCTTTCTCACAGCCATCGAAATATAGAAGAGTTCTGCTGATCTTTCCAACAGTAACCAGCGCTCTAGCCTCAGGAGGGCCAACGTTGTTCTCGAAGGCAGAATTTCCCAGATTTGAAAGGTTGAAGTAGGATAGATTTTCTGCAAGCAAGCCCAGCTTTTTTTTGGAGAAATTGGGGTCTGTGTTTTTGTAGCTACGACAGCGCTGTACTTCCGAGAAGCTCAACGACAGCTTAAAAACACAAAGTGAATTCAAATCACTTCTGTAGAGGCATCACAAACTCAAGCCCCTAAACCTTAACTCTCAAGGCAAACCAACTAAAACCACTGAAAGCACTAAAACATGATTGCAGACAAAACCCACTAAATTTCCAGTCCTTTCTCAGAGGATTTACACACACAAACTACAGACAAGCCATTTGTTGTCCAAGAACAAAGGTAGGTAGCTGATATATCAATCAACAGCGAAGAAACGCTGGCTCTCCCAAAGTGATTCTGATGGTATTATGGCGAAATAGGAATACCAGAATTTGATTTCAAGACATGTAACTAATGCGAAGAATAGGTGCAAGTCTCTTGCATGAACATTGGCTTCATGTAAGCTTCCGTGTATTTATATAAAGGCTAATGTGCTAAATTTTATCACAAAAACAAAAACAAAAAATTCAATTCATTGAATAAACAAATTTTCTACCTGAAAGGCTTTGGGTAAAATGCTGAGATCTTCAAATAAGTAAAGCTTCAAGGGTGTAGTACTATAGTCAATGAAGGATAGAAGATGGCCATGAGTTGACAGTGGTTGCCACTTGGCTTATGTGTTTGCTGGTTAAAAAGTGCAAGTGTAAATTATGCACGAGTTTATAATGAGCATTTGGATATTTACAAGTGAAAATCAATGAAAGCATGTAGTGGACCTTATGAGCCCTTCATTTTGAAGATAATGTTATCCCTTGACACAGCTTGGGATCTTGCAACTGCAACTATATGCAATGCATAGTAGGAACACATTAGAATGTAGTAGTTTTGTTACATGTATTTTTTATGGAACCAGTGCAATTACATCACATAGATTCCTTGGAATGTCATTTTAATATAGGGCATTGTGTTTTAACACAACCACTTTTTGGCATAAAACTCAAGCCACAATGGAGAAAGAGAACTTGCCAATGAGATCTTCATTTCTAATTAATTTTTTAGATGCGCCTTTTGAAACCTAATTCTCGTGGTGCTACAATGCAACGATGTTGGTTAACACCTCTTTGAAGTCTGGAAATCTATTCTGCTCTACTATAGATCGACATACAATATAAAAATCTATGCTATGTAATTTGGTGCTTTGATGTAAAGAATATATAAGATACAAATCTATAGCTCTTTTTAATGTTTACTTGTTTACTTTTGGTTTGATTTGTAGTTCTTAGATTTTAGTGATATCTTATTATTTAGGACTAGAGTGAGTGGTATTTGATGCTTGTCTACTTTTTGAGCTTACAAAGTATTTTCTTGTTTTCATGATTGCACATACTTAGCCCTTTGGTTTTGTTTTGTACAATTTTCTTGACACACATGCACACACACACACACACACACACACACACACACACACACACAGAGAGTCTTATAAAAGAATAAAATACTACTAAAATCAGAATTAGTCACAGAACTATAAAATAACCTCGGGCTTACTTAATCCGACACTCTCCCCTAAGCCCTATTTTATCTTTCTTACAAAGATTTTTTTTTTCTAAAAAACTCAAATTTATCAATACTTAAAGCTTTAGTAAGTATGGCTGCTAGTTGATCCTCTGTTCTACTATGGACTACATCTATTTCACTAGATAACAATTTCCCTCTAAAGAAATCATATTTATGCTCTATGTGCTTCGTGAGTGCGTGAAATACAAGATTCTTGGCTAGCTAAATGGCACTCTAGCTATCACGCTTGATCACAGTAGGCTTACTCTACATGATTCCAATGTCTTCCATCATTCTTCTTAACCAAACTGCTTCTTGTGTAGTTAAACATAGGGCTTTGTACTATGCTTCTATGGTGGAAAGAGCAACTGTATCTTGCTTCTTACTAGACCAAGGAAACACACCATTACCAACATGAACACCTAATTGGTTTTCCATCAATGCTTTGAAGTTTCTGAAACATTCAAATGTGTCATACTTCTCTCTAATCGTGGAGTCATTCGAAAGTGAGTGAGGTGTGAAGTTCAAGTGCACTCCAATTTGACTTAAGGTGAAGTGGAGTGCATGGATGAGGTGTATTAGTTAGAGAGGGTGAATGGTGAGGTGTACAAGTTTGGGAGAGATATTAGGATGAGTTGGATGGAGAAGTAGGAGTGTAGGAGGGCGCCCCATTCTAGGTGTCAAAAAGCCTAGAATGCATGTGGCAAAGTAGGTGGGAGGTAGGTGGTACAAAGTTTAATCTTGACTTTTATTTAGATATAGTTTTTCATGGTCACAACTTGGGAATTCACCCAAGTGCAATCTTCCTAAGGAAAAGCCAAAATATATGTCCATCTTGTTTTGCATAATAGTCATTATTTCATTGGCACTTTTTTCTAGAGGTTGCCCATCCTCAATCATGGTGGAAAGGGTCAATAGGGTGATCAGACCCTTGGCCTTGTCCTGTTCTTTATAGACTCCTCTGAGCCTTCGTTATAGACTTAGTATTAAGCCTTCCTTATAAACTCCTATGAGCCTTCATTATAGACTCCTATGGGCCTTCATTATAGACTTAGAAATAAGCCTTCCTCTTGTAAACAGTCTTTAGCTTTGAAAGCCTCTTGTTCTTGTCCTGGTCCTTCAGGCACTTTCATGAGTACCTGCACACACCTTCTTAAGCCCAGAAGGCTTCTTATTCTTGTTCTTGTTCTTCAGGCACTTTCATAAGTACCTGCACATACCCTCAAAGAAAGGTCAGTTTCCATACCATCAGATATGGCTCACAATAGGTCTGAGTTCTACAGCTAGTAATACCTACATACTCAAATCATTAAAGTAATAAATTCATGCAATATCCAAAAATAATATTTGATCATTGATAGTTTCATATCATCAAAGTCTATATGGAGTTTGAAGCTGGGAAAGTCTTTATTTCTTTGGGGCAATTTGTCTCTACAACTTACAAATCTCGACAACCCTCATCGGAATATCAAGCAATGCTAGCTAAAGGGAAGCACAAGTACAAGAACAATTTCAAGAAATCAAATGTAGAGGATGATGATCGAGGGTCCTCATCAAGCAAGAAGAAGAAAGACAAGTATTTTTATTGCTAAAAGCTTGGACATTGGACAAGGGATTTCCCCAAAAAGAAGACAGATATTAAGAAGAGCAAGGTGAAGCAATTGACCAATCTTGCTAGAGAAGATCATGACAGTGACAATGAAGACCAAAGTACAACATTTTCTACGACATTGGCATCACAACTTTCCATTGATCACACACATTGGTACGTGGATTCAGGAGCAAAAAACAACATGACTGGCAACAAGTCATGGTTCAAAAAGCTGGAGCTTACCAACGATGGAGATAGAATTGCACAAGAAAATGGTGACGAGTGCCAAAGTCATGGAGTTGGTGCAATGCCTATTTAATTTCTTAATGGACATGTGAAGGTAATTGAAAATGTCTTGTATGTTCTTGGCCTTTATAAAAAGTCTATTGTTGGTACAATGACAGATCACAAGTTGAAGGTAGAGTTCAACAACAAGAAATGTCAGATCAAGGATCTGAAACAGGGGTTCAAGGTGATTACTGATGGTTTCTGGGTCAAAACTGTGAAAAATCAGAGATCAAAACACATTTAGTTCATCAATGATCTTTAGCCAAATTTGGTTGCACATCTAGAAATAACTAGAAGATAGAAATCACTACTTTATGCATGCTAAAACTTAGAAATGCACAAAGATTTGATTATAAACACTTAGAGATGACCTAGTACTATCCATGTCCCTATAGTAGTAGTACAATACTGTACTTCACATGTGTGAGAGCTAGATCAATCATAAAATCAACATTCTACACATATAAATCCAAGATATCATGAGAGAAACACATGAGGTGGACATAGAAATACAAGAGATGAATTCTCCACAAAGAAAGAAAATTTGATGATTATTTCTCCATGCAAGTACAATTATTTATAGCTTCCAAAATGTCATTTGGCCACTTGCCACAAACTTGACCTAATTTGAAAACTTCTAGAAACTTCGTCAAAAACCTAGAAATACTAGTCTAATGTGCCAAAATTAGCCAATTAGAATGGGTCCAAATCCGACCTCATCCACTTGTCTACTTCTCAAAAATAGTACAAACACTATTTAGTCCCTTAATATTGACAAATATTAAACTATCTCTAAGTTGATATTTCATTTTGGCCTCCAAAAATGCCAATAAACCAACAAATTAGTTGACAATTTTTCACACTCCCTCTTCAACTAGTTTTAGCATAGATTTAACCACGCTACTTTGATCCATCTTAAGAATGATCTCCATCCTAATTATAGACCTCCTTTTTATGGTTTTATAGTAACTTTCATAATTGATATAGATAATAGTGTCCAAATTGGATGCTTCACTATTTTTTACATCAATTTTACACATCAAGATGTAATTAGAACATGAAGAAAAAAAATAGAATATAAGTGAAATGATTTCTCCATGGTTCCAACTTTGAACTCACTTGATCTTTGTAGAAAATTGAACCTCCTTGCAATCTTGAACTTGACAAAGACATCAAACACCTCATCTTTGCTCTTTAGTAGATAGACCCAACAAAATCTACTAAAATCATCAATGAAAGTCACATACATCTTAGCACCTCCATTGTTAATTATAGTAACACCATGAATATCCGAATGCATAAGTTGGAAAGGCTTACTTGATCTTGATGTAGACCTCTTGTAAGGTAAACTATGTGACTTTGATAAAGCACATGCTCACAAACATGATTCAAGCTTGTTAGAGATTTAGGAAGACCAAACAAAACTTGCCTCTTTGCCATCACCTCCAATGACTTGCAGTTGAGATGCCCCAATCTCTTGTGCCACACATCTTACATTGACATTTGATCTTTTGCCATACATCCAACTTGCTTAGCAACAACACAAGCATCAAGTTTGAACCATTTACCTTGTCTTTTCCCTCTTACAATCAATTCATCTTCTCTCTTGATCAAACAAGCATCACCACCAAACTCCACCTTGAATCCCTTATCAAGTAGTTGACTCTGGCACTAATAAGGTTCTTAGTAATGGAAGGAATGACCAAAACATCTCTCAAATTCACATTCCTATTAGTAGAGATTCCAATGACTTGTAGTTGAGATGCCCCAATATCTTTGACCACTTGCCCTTGAATTTGCCTTTGATGAACATGGCCTCTTCACCATCTTGAGATTTTTGTGAATCCACCTCTTGATTGAAGCCTAAACTTCTCACTCACCAAAATCTCTTGCAAATCCACAATACTTGGCAAAGTCTTTTGAATAGCAAAACTTTGAACAAGATTAGCATGATCATCCAACAAGCCATTGAGAACAACTTGAACAAGTTCTATCTCATTAATGCTTTCATCAATACATGCTAGCTCATCATTGAATGCTTTAACCCTCAAAACAAAAGCATGAGCACTTTCTTCCTTATTTTGCATACTAAAAAAGATTTGTCTCCTTAGGGCTGGGACCCTAGATGTAGACTTGGACCCACTTCCAACATGAAGCCACTTGAGGTTGCCATGTTGCAATGATTTGATCTTTTCTTTGAACCTATTCCAATGCACTTAGCACTCTCTTAAAAATCAGCAAATGAAACTCAAGAAAAAATGACAAAGATTTGGAAACACTCTAGCCTCTCCTTTTCTCTCTTCTAGCAAATCCTAGCACATAGAATCTTGATTTCTTGATCACAATAGATCTAAACACAATATGATGAGCTTTTGCCAACACCTAAGATTGAAAAAAACTCTTGAAAAAGTCCAGCAACTTAAAATCAAGAGATCCTATCAAATTTAGGGTTTCACCAAAAATGCAAAACATTGAATCAAGCAAAATCTACATGCAAAATCTAGAATCCAGATATATCATCTATTAGAATGTATCATCATCTACCATGAGCAATTATTGTCTCCACATTACAATAGGTGGTTTCAAAAATCGGCCATCTACAAGTGATTTGACCTAAAATGACTTTTAGATCACAAAGATCCAATCTCTATAGTTGGAAATGCTTAATTTGAGTTAGCAACACCTCCCAATCCTCATAGAATTTATGGCACCCTCAAATCCACCTCTAGATTTGGTAAGAAACAAAATTTGGCCTGCAATATGCTCTAATACCATGTGAAAAATCAGAGATCAAAACACGTTTAGTTCATCAATGATCTTTAGCCAAATTTGGTTGCACATCTAGAAATAGCTAGGAGATAGAAATCACTACTATATGCATGCTAAAACTTAGAAATGCACAAAGATCTTATCATAAACACTTCGATATGACTTAGTACTATCCTTGTCCGTACGTCACCAGTACAATATTTTACTTCACACGTGTGAAAGCTAGATCAACCATAAAATCAACATCTACACATAGAAATCCCAGATATCAAGAGAGAAACACATGAGATGGACATAGAAACACAAGAGATGAATTATTTACAAAGAAAGAGAATTTGATGATTATTTCTCCATGTAGGTACAAGTATTTATAGCTTTCAAAATGTCATTTGGCCACTTCTCCCAAAGTTGACCTAATTTGGAAACTTCTAGATACTTCATAAAAAATCTAGAAATACTAGTTTAGATGCAATGTACCAAAATTAGCCAATAAGAATGGGTCCAGATCTGATCTCATCCACTTATCTACTTGCCAAAAATAGTAAAAACACCATTTAGGCCTTTATTGGCAAATATGAAACTATCTCTAAGTTGAGATTTCATTTTGGCCTCCAAAAATGCCAATAAACCAACAAACTAGTTGACAATTTTTCACAAAAACTTGTGGATTGTAAAAGTTGAATGTTGTTGTCACAAAGTGCAATGCTTTGGCATCAACATCTATATTGCAAAGTGACTTGTGGCATAGACAATTGAGGCATCTGAACTTCAAAATCTTGAGGCTGTTTCGCAAGCTCAAGATGGTAACAAGCCTACCCAATTTGGATGACAAAGAGGAGTCCATTTGCAAGGGGTGCATACTAGGCAAGTTACATAGGGAGAAGTTCAACAAAGAAGAGGCAATAAGGGCAAAACGGATGCTTGAGAGGTTAGTGCACTAATATTTATGTGGTCCAATGAAAGTAATGTCCACTGTTGGAGCTTTTTATTTCTTGACGTTCATTGATGATTACTCATGAAAGACTGGTGGATCAGGGTAGTTGAAATATTTATTGGCAAATAGGGTGAGAGCCCTTCGGGCATCTACATCCGTATCCCAACCGTGCTCTGATGGAATTCTTGGCCAATTGAAGTTTTGAATAGTGATCTTGTCTAGAGGACTGCCGCATTCCGCCCATTTGGATATCTACCAACCGCCTCTTCATGACTTGTGGGGATACTTAGCTAGAAATTCGTTTATTTTCTCCTCCACGGACTTTGGTCGTCGGAAGGCCCGACTGGCAGATATGGTGCACGAGCCTCTTGATGAGGAGGCTTGTCCTTCCTCTTGGCTTTGTCTTGGACCTACGTCTTGGCCTTGGTCCCGCATTTTAGCGCCCGTATCAATTGGTCCTTGGTCTTGGCCTTCTGAGCCTTGATCTTGACTTATCACCCCTGCTGCTTGTTGGCCTTGGGCCTGGCTAGTGCTTGCCTGTGCAACATAAAAAATACGTGGCGGTGGAATCACCACTGGGGTGGATTGGGTCTTCTTCTCCATGTACTGCTGGCAAGCCTTGAGGCTTTGTTTGGCCTGGGTGATCTCTCGGTGCCCGTCTTGTTCATGTTGTTGAACTATAAGAAGCTCTTGCTGCAGCTTCGTGAGTTCCGCTCGCAGCTGGGTGTTGCTTGTCACCAAGTGGAGTACCCGGTTGTCCAAAGTGGCCCTGGCTGCTACCGCCTCCTGGATATATGTTCCCAAGGCTTGGTACGCCATCATTAAATTTGTTGGAACAGCCGGTATGTTGGTACTGACAGGGACTTGTGTGGTAGTGGCCCCGATGACCAGTACAGCACTGTCGTTGTTGTCTTCTATGAGGTTCTCTGGGGATCTGTTATCATATGGGGTAGTGGGATCTGCCTAATTCGGTGATGGAATGACTACCGTTTGAATAAATGCGTCATCAGGAAATGGTTGGTTGCCCTCAGCAACCTTTGATGGCAAAACAGGTGGTGTGGGAAGAACAACAATGGAAACATGGGTGGGGACAGTTTGTCCAAATGAGAGAATGGGTGGAACAGACTGAAGTGTGGTGTGGAGCACGGAAAGCAAGGATGGAGCAAAAATGGTCTGACATGGGGGTGAAAAGTTGATGACTTGCATCCACGCCAGAGTCCGGAGACAACTGAGAGTCAGAGGGGTTAAACTAGAGAGGAGCAACGGTGGAGACATGAGCAATGGAGGATGCAATATTGATGGAAGGGGTAGTAGATAATGGAACAGAAGTAGAAGTGGTATCAGCAGAGGAGACGAGAGTGGAAACAAAAGCAGTCGTGGATGGAACAGAAAGAAGAGGAGTGACAACAGAGACAAGAGGAAGAGGTTGTACAGAAGAAGAAGTGGTAGTGGTTGATGGAGTGGTTACTGTTGTGGTGGTGGTACATCTTCTGGTGGTAGGTGGAAGTGAGGAGGAAGAGGCAGCACCACGCATTCGTTTGTTGGCCGTCGTGTCAGTAACTACAGGTTGGGAGGATGTGGATGCGACAGATGCAGATAGAGGTTAGTGTGCGGCACAATGGCTGATAGAATGCTGGAGTGGCGAAAACCGTGCACTTTTGCCTCGAGAAGTGTGCAAGCAAAATTACACAACATGGGGCCTACTGCGATACGCTCACGGGAGTTGGGTTTGATAGAGATGGTTAGTTTGTGGATGAGGAAGACATGCCAGTCGTATGGCACAACCGTGGGGCTAGAGAATCCCAGCAAGGACTCCACTATCTGATTCAACAGTGTGGACTAGATTCTGTCCTTGCGAATTGTCGAAACAACCATTCGAATCCACATTAATGCGTACCTTGTACGTGGTACCCTGGTAGAGGAAGTAAAAACACGACTTTGAAGCTTCCCAAGTGGCGTAAGCGTGAAGGGCGAGGCCCATGTTAATGTCAGAATTGAAAAGTGCCGGGTAAAAACCCATTGCCTCAAGAAGTGGGCCAGCAGTCTGAAGCCATGGTTGAATCAGGACGTTAGAAGGCAAGGGCCAAATCTAGGTGGCTGAGGGTATCTCGCGTTGGATCACCTGCTTGGTGCCAGAGTCCTCAAAAGATGAGGAGGCCATGTTAGCAGTGATAGTTAAAGTGCAAAAACATAGAAAAAACGGTGGAAAGAGTAAAAAGAGGTGGAAATGAGAAAAACAGTAAATTAAAAATGTTGGATGGTGAGAACTATAGTTCAGAGCGCAGATCTGGGTTCAGAGTATGCAGATGATAGCTTGTATGAAGTTTGGTCACATTCAGAGAACTTGGAAATTTCAGTGAAAATTTGAGCAGAGCTTCGCCAACAAAGGTAACAAATGACTCGAATTCAGCCCTTATATAGAGGAAATTAGAGTGCGTATTAGGTGAGATCCACTTTCCCCTATTCAGTTCCATCCAAATTTTGGCAGCGACCTTCTTCACAAAATTCTAAGACCTCAAAGAAGTCTGGGAGAGTTCAGAAGGTGATTTGACTGCCCTGCGAAGGTTCTGCGAGGGTTTAATCCTCGTAGGAAGTGAATGCTCGCACAACATGCTGTGGTTGGATTTTCAAGATCAGACCATGTAGGCAGGCTATTGCTCTGATTCCATTTATGCCCCTTGTGAAGGTTGGTATGATGATCTTGATGCTTTGCGAAGGTTCTGAAGATTCAACTTATGGGAATCCTTGCATGACAAAATTTTCAGAATTCACACGTGTGGGGATGATCCACATGTATGATAGATCTAATTAAGCTTTATGATTAGCACAATAACCTGATTCTAGATTGAATAGCAAGATCTAGTACAGAAGTTATGGCTTAACCACAATTTAGCATGCTAAGCATCAGAGAATGATAGCAATGAATCATAAATGAGCAAAAGTACAAGAAATTAGTGTATTAGCATTAGCCTCAACATGAGTTAGAGAGAGAAAGATAAAGAGATATCAAGCAAAAATTGTGTGGATCCAAAATGGCATGAGATAGCTACAAAGCTTTGGTTTTTCATCATAAATTATGAGAAGAGCTACACATATTTATGGAGTTTGAGGTAGCTCAAGGTAGAACCACATCCATCCACCTTTCAATGACATTTAAAGTGAAAATCAGAGTCTATGTGACATTTGTCACATCTCATGCATGTATCTCTACCTACTTTTGCCAAGTGTCCTAGTTCTAACTAGAATTGTACAAATCATCATGCATGTGTCCATGTCACTTTGTGCATGCCTTGCATGTCACTATGGATCATTTACAATTAATGCATGTGAAATGCCATGAGTTTATACAAGCATAATTTTGCTAATTCTAAGTCTACAATCTATATGCAAGTTGTAATCATCAAACTAGATATGACATATCCATGTAGCTCGAGTTCTATCTAGGCCAAACTTGGCATTTGCATTTATGGAAGGTTTTGTTAACGAGATAGAGCAATGGTTGATGGTCCGTATAAAAAGCAAAACGTGTGGTCATCATGTAGTGCCAAAATTTCTTAACCGCATAGTTGCCAGTGCTTCCCGCTCTGTGGTTGAGTAATTCATTTCTGTCTCACTGAGCTATCGGCTTGCAAATCGGATTGGAAAATCTTTTTTGTATTCTCTTGGCTGGGTTAAGACTGCTCCTGGCTGGGTTAAGACTACTCCAATCCATATGCTTGTTCCTAGCATAGTTTTTGACAATAGAACTTTGATCCATCATAAGAATGATCTTCTTCCTAAGAATAGATCTCCTTTCAATGATCATGTAATGCTCAAAATAGAAACAACCATAATTGATGTAGAGAATAGTTTCCACTTGGGATGTTTCACTGTTTCTTACATCAATTTTACATGTCAAAATGTGACTAGAACATGAAGAATCAAATAGAATGTTAATGAGATGATTCCACCATGCTTCCAACTCTGAACTCTCTGGAAAAATACAAACAAACAATAAATGTGAGTGATCAACTTTTGCTTGCATGTCTCCTCCTCCTTTGTCATTTGTTGCCATGTATCCACCGTGATACTCCATGAATGAGCCTCCATCTCCATCTTGCCATAAGATGCCATCAAGCCTTGATGACTTGACCATGAATGAGTGACATAATGAACCTCCAATAGTTTCATTTCCATTAGCAAAACCAGCCAAGAATGCTAGTACAAATCCAACATCAAAACAATGCTCACCAATGTAGCTAGTTTTACCATATCTTGACAATTGGCACACATCCATATGAAAATGCTCAAACATGAGATAGAACAAGTAAAGTAAACT
The DNA here is from genome assembly GCA_029204225.1 of Diphasiastrum complanatum. Taxonomy (NCBI): domain Eukaryota; kingdom Viridiplantae; phylum Streptophyta; class Lycopodiopsida; order Lycopodiales; family Lycopodiaceae; genus Diphasiastrum; species Diphasiastrum complanatum. Next base: position 12,988,898 of record CM055111.1, on the reverse strand, counting down.
TGAACAACACTTCCTTGCTGCTCCTTTGACCTTACTTGAGTCTTCAATATGCTTCAAAAATAGATCCATAACATCTTTGCCAATTACCTCTCCTTTGATGCTCTTGACTAGTTCCAAATTGCCAACTTTCCTTTTGACTAGTTGAAGCGCTTTGAGATCAACTTCTTGATCTTCAACTTGATCATCAAAGTAATTGAACAAACTTTGTTTTCCAGATCCATTACTTGATTTTACAGCAAGTTAACATCCATCCACTTGCATAGCTCCATGTACACAAGAAGATCTTCCAAAAGATGTTCCACTCTTCATAAGAGCTTGATACTCAAGATCCATTGTTTGGATCCACTCCTCTTATTTCCTTACTTGATCTACATTTGTAGGCTCATCCAAAGAGGTTAGGAAAGTAACATAATTTCCAGAAACTACTTTCTTACCCTTTTGATCATATGTGAGTCTTGAAGGTACTTGTCTTTCTCTTGATGTTCTCCTTGGCTTTTGACTTGATGAAGGTCCATCATCACCACCATCCAAAGTAAGATCCTTATCATCAACATCAAGAATGTTAGATCCATCCACTCTACCATCAATCATGCTTGAAGACACCTTTGGAATGTTCCCCTCGTCAGAAATGACATCTCTACCAACAATCACTTTGTTAGTAGAAGGAATGTAAACCTTGTAGGCTTTACTCACCTCACTATATCCAACAAAAATACCTCTTCTTGAAGATGGATCCTCCTTGGTCCTATCATCAAGAGTAATGTTGACATAGCATGTGCATCCAAAGGTTCTTAGAAAGTTGACACTCGGCCTCCTCTTGAATAGCATCTCAAAAGGTGTCCTTCCATCCAAAATAGCACTCGGCCACCTATTGCACAAGAAATTGGCACACAACAAAACTTGATCCCAAAATGGTTTGTCAAGATTAGCACTTAACCTCATAGCTTCAGAACTTTCACATAAAGTCCTATTCTTCCTTTTAGCCACTCCATTTTGTTGTGGGGTCCTTGATGTTGTATACTCCCTCTTGATCCCATGCTCATCACAAAAGGCCTTGAACTTGTTAGATATGTACTTACCACCATTGTCACCTCTCAAGCACTTGATCTTTGTGGAAAATTGGTTCTCCCTTGTATTCTTGAACTTGACAAAGACATCATACACTTCATCTTTGCTCTTTAGTAGATAGATCCAACAAAATCTACTAAAATCGTCAATGAATGTTACATACATCTTAGCTCCACTATTGCTAATTGTAGTAAATCCATGAATATCCGAATGTACAAGTTGAAAAGACTTTGTAGATCTAGAAATAGATCTAGTATAAGATAGTCTATGTGACTTAGACAAAGCACAAGACTCAAAAACATGCTTGACATTACTTAAGGAACTTGGAAGACCGATCACAACCTTCTTCCTTGCCATTACCTCCAATGACTTGAAGTTGAGGTGTCCCATCCTTTTGTGCCAAACCTCTTGATTAGAAATTTGCTCCCTTGCAACACATCTAACTTGGTTAGCAATATCACAAGCATCAAGTTTGAGCAACTTCTCTTGCCTTTTACCTTTTCCAATCAAGACATCCTTCCTTTTGGTCAAACAAGCATCTCCATCAAACTCCACCTTGAGGCCCTTACTTAGCATTTGACTCACACTAAGCAAATTCTTGGTAATAGATGGAATAAACAAGACATCCTCAAAATGAACATTCCTATTTGTAGAGAGAGGAATAGGAATTGTGCCAATCTCTTTGATTGCACACTCACCATCATGCCTTTACGAACGACTACTCAGAAATTAATTTCCTCGAGTATCAATAACCATCGAGCTATTCGGCCTGTTTTACAAGATTTGTTAACAATATATAATAGGACTTGATGGTTGGTATAGAAGGCATATGTTTGGTCTAGTAAGTAATGTCTTAGTTGTTGAATGGCATAGACCATTGCCAATGCTTCTCTCTCTGTTGTGGTATAGTTTACTTCAGCAGGCACCAGTTGCCTGCTCAAGAAACGTATGGGTATGGGGAACAAAGTATGGGTGCCGTGGTAAGGGCTGTTTTTAACTCCTCAAAGGCTTTAATGCGTTCCTTGGTCCATCTAGGGTCTACGACAACTAAATAAACGAGTCGTGCCTTGCCGACATAATCGATTATAAAGATGCGATAATAATTAGTGTGACCTAGGAAGATGTAAACTTCTTTCACTATTGCACGTAAGGGCAGTTCAACTATCACCTTTTTGAAATGATATGTCCGAGTACTACCCCATGGGTGACCCCAGATTTGACACTTATCAGGGTTTAGTGAAATTTCAAATCTACGGCAGCGAATGAAGATTTTTTCTAGTGCTTCAAGGTGCTTAGCCGTTGAAGAATGTACACCCAAATCATCGAGATAAATCTCGACAATTCAATGTAACAAATCCTGAATTGCCATTTACATGATGCGTTGAAAGGTAGAAGGGGCATTACATAGGCCAAAAGACATGACATTGTAGGCATAAACCCCATTCTCTATTGCAAAGGCCATTTTATGTTTATCTTCAGGGGCTATTTGAACAAGGAAATAACTGCTGAATCCATCCAAGAAGCTGAAAGCTTCAGCTCTTGCCATTTCCTCAAGGATTTGGGTCATTAAAGGTAAGAGAAAATGGTCTTTCTTCGTAACTGCATTAAGGTTTTTTAGATTGACATGGATACAAAGTTTGCCATTTTTCTTGGGTACGACCACAATGGGTGATACCCAATCAGTATGTTGGACTTCATAGATGAAACCAGCATCCAACAGTTTTTTAATATCTTCATCGATTCTCTCGCGATAGACAGGGTTACATCTATATGGTTTAGCCCTAATAAGCTTAGCATTGTCCTCTAGAGGTATGGTATGGACCACGATATCAGGTGGAATGCCTTTCACTTTACATCCCTGTAGTTGCGAAGTAAAGTTTTCAAATCAGAAAGTTGATATGATGTAAGGTGCATACCAACATGAACTATGCGATCCATCTCCTTGTCAAGATATTTAAGGTCTAATGGTATTGTTTTAGCGGGTCCTTCAAAGGAGTGGGAACTTGGTGTGGGCTCCCGGTGTGGCTTTGGTATCTGGATAACAACGTCATCCAGTGTGAAGTCTTTAAAATTTTGTGGGAGATCATAAGGTGGTTCCACAAAGTTTTCGGGAACTTTGGGAATCACTTGCATTGAGGCACTACCAGATGTGGAAGTTCGATCAGATTGTTTGGTTTTTGTCTATTTAGACAAGGGCTTAATCGGTTGTTTTAGCTTCTCATGCATCTGTTTTTGACACTTGGTTAATTTTGTATCAATAATTTTAGTTTTTTGTAACCGAGGGTTTTGAGGTTGTTGAGGGGGCAGTGTTGTTGCCTCGCTTATCATGTCGTCATCTATTGTATCTCAGACTTCGTTTGGATACATGTCTCATGTGTATACTTTGGGCTTGGGCCGATAGGTGTGTGTGGTGGGTGTTTGGAGATCATTTGCACATGAGCCAAAGGCCCTGGCGATTTGATCTCTTGTGGGATCGATTTTTGCGGATAACGTTTGTTATCTAGATAAAGGAGTACATGTTCATCCATCATTTCAACATCATTCATGGAAAGGATACCTTCTTCTGAAACATGGGCAGTAGAGACACTAGGTTCTCCTGGGCACCAAGCGATAGGAATAGGATCAATCATCATAAGCGGAATGATGGGTGTATCAATGTCTGTAGAAGATGGTAGAATATACACATCCTCTGCAGTGGTTTCGATATGACATCTGTTGGAATCAACACAGTTCACAGTGGCTAGTGCTTGACCCCAATTTATTATGTCTGTTGATCTCGTATAGTGGCCTTTCGTTTGCATCGTGACACTATCTGATTCGTCATAAGTTGTGGATGACCAATCATCGTAAACCTTGGTGGGCTTTATATGGCCAGTCGAGTCAACCATGACCCGTTTTTTGTTATTGCCGACTCTTCCAATCCATGACAATACCTGTGTTGGATTTATTTCCTCTACTCTCATAAATCCCATTTTAATCTATCTCCATTCATGTTGCATATTTACTCGCGTTATCGCGCAGTCTGCATTATAACATGTAAATTCTCACAGATGAAGGAATCGCAACACTGTGTCTTTACACGTGTTCAGGTGACAACCAACGTTCACCTCAACAAAGGCTGATGTCGCATCCTTCTCACGCTCATGCAGTTGTGCTAACAGACTGGACAATGACTGCAGTCACCCACGATCTCCTACAGACAGCACATCCACCCTGTACTTTTTTCATCTGCACACCTATAACATCATGTATATATATTGAATACAATCTATGTATTCAGTTTGACGATTGACAGAGAAAAGACAAAGAGATTGATTGATCAGAGATCATTGATTTAAGATCAAGTGTATGCAAGTTAGCATCAGAAACTTATCAGAGAGATAGACAAAGTAGATGCCTTGTGCATTGATTCTTTATTGTCAGTAATAAGGGTTTCATTCTTTTACAGATTGAATTAGCTTCGTAGAGCACGCGTTTTTGTTCGCTATTGTCTTGTGCTCTACCACTTTATTGACATGTATACTTGATATACTTAATCTGATAACAGTTTTTTGTTCTAAGTTCAGATCTGTGTTAATAATGCTATGCTTATTATTCATTCTGTCTGACTTTTCTAGTTGCTCATTTTGCCATAGTCTAGCTCTTCGCGAATCATTCGTGACACATAATTTGTCTTGCTATTATTCTTCTGGCGCTTCATTTATTAATGTTTGGCTACATAATCGAGAATGACCGTGATTTCCATCACTATCGTTCTACTCATTCTGATAGGCGCAGTCATGCTCACGGAGAGAGTTATTTAGCTCGTTCCGCTGCACACGAACAATTTTCGTTCGACTTCATTTCTCGTTCATGTTTCCTTTCTCGTTCGTGTTTTATTTCTCGTTCGTGTTCATCTTATCCCCTTTAGAGCTAATTTTTTGTTTCTTACATACGACACCTTTCTCTTCTTGTTCCCTTATCTCTCTCCAACATGGTATCAGAGCTATTCTCATAGCTTGATAAGCTTCCACAATACAAGGCTCTACTAGCCAATAGAGCAATTGTTTTCTTGTTCTATATTTTCAGTATCAGATTTTCATACTTAAGTCACTGATAGTTTCTCCTATCACTTAGACTAATTCCTCCACATGGATTTCCAAGGGAAGGCCAGTCCTATCATGGACAAGCTTGATGGAGCCAATTACCATCTGTGGAAATTTAAGATGAAAACTGTACTAATGGCTAAAGAATTGTATAATGTTGTTACAGGTGCAGAAGGGAAACCCGATGCAGCAATCACCAGATGGAGGCTGAAGGATGGAAAGGCTTTCGCGTTGATCATTCTCAACATCACGGATACCCAGATCGGCCATGTATCCGAGGCTCAAACATTGAAGGAAGTTTGGGACATCTTGAGCACACTATACAAAGTGCGAGATATAGCTTCCAAGCTACATCTTAGGAAGAAATTCTACTCCCTCAAGATGACGGTTGGTGATTCTCTACAAAATCACATTAATCAATTCAAGAACCTGCCAAGACAAATGGCTACTGTTGGATCTGTCATAGACGATCAAGACGCAGTAATACAACTGCCTACAAGCTTGCCAAGCTCTTATGACAGCTGGGTGATGATCATCACGACTCATCCAAAATTGACTCTTTCGAGAGTCATTACTATGTTGTTGTAGGAAGACATGCAGAGGAACGAAGCCTCAAATTCCTCAGCTGATTTTCATGCCTTGTACACCAACAAGAGCATGACAAAGCAGAAGAAGAAGAAAGGCCCGAAGCAACCAAAGCCAGACCAAAAACCAGCTCAGCACAAGGAATAGTCGAATCCACAGACAAAGAAGAAGCTGTTCTACAGATAGTGCAAGCGAAACAACCACGAAATAGAAGATTGCCGGATACTTCAAGCGAAGAACAATAGCAAGGGGCAGTCAAATCAAGTGGCAAATGCAGCTGCAGAAGCTCCACAGCCTATTCCAGAAGCGGATCATGATGCCTTCATGACCAGCCATCAAGGAGCATCTGGCGACAGTTCTTGGTTCCTGGATTCCAGAGCCACTCAGCATATGACTAGCCTTATTGGTTGTTTTGAGTCCTATACACCTTACAGTACCCAAAAATATGTTCACCTTGGTGACAATAGCACACAAGCTATTAAAGGTGAAGGCATTGTAAGATTAAGCTTTGCTAATGATCAGTCTAAGCTACTCTCTAAAGTCCTTTATGTACCAAATTTATCTACGAATCTGCTCTCTATAAGCAAAATCACAGATCTAGGACACAGAGTAGAATTTGAATGTGATCAGTGTAAAGTAGTTGATAGGACAGGCAAGATCCTAGCACTCGAAAAGAGGCATGGATACTTGTACAAATTAAGTCATTGCTTTTCTACCTCTAGTCAGGCTCTCAGTACTTCTATTCATTCAAATAAAGGTCTACTTTGGCATTATAGACTTGGTCATTTAAATCATGCTGCTGTACAACAAATGTCTAGACAATCTATTGTCCTTGATCTCGACTATCCTCATGAAAAAGTCGAGTTACATGTCTGTCACAACTGTCTAGTTGGTAAACAGACTAGGAAACCAATTAAATCAAGCCATCAGCATATTGCTAATGATTGCTAGGTGTTGTACATGCAAATATTTGTGTCCCGATGAAAAATCCTTTGCTGAAGGATGCCAAGTATTTTATAACCTTTATTGATGAATTTTTCAGAAGGACTATGGTGTATTTTATAAAGAAAAAATCCGAAGCCTTCAACTGCTTCAGAATCTTCAAGGAGCATGCAAAGAAGGAGACTGGAAGGATGATCAAGGCCCTCAGGTCAGACAACGGTGGAGAATATATCTCTATCGAGTTTAAGGAGTACTGCCAAAGCCAAGGCCTTGAGTAGCAAGTCATCACTCCTTACAATCCTCAGTCTAATGGCTTAGTTGAGAGGAAGAACAGTACCCTGGTTGAATTTGCCAAATGTATGCTATCGCATGCATCGTTGCCCAAGAGATTCTGGACTGAAGCTGTCTCCACTGCAGCTTACATCTAGAACAGATGTTCAACCAAGGCACTTTCAGGCAAGACACCCCACGAGGTGTGGACAGGCTCTAAGCCTTTTTTGAAGATATACTTCATATGATAATACTTATAAGTTGTATGATCCTGATACCCAGCAAATCTTGTATAGCCGGGATACAGTCTTCATTGAGGATCAGTTCGTCGACCTCAAAGGCAAGGATGTTGCTCAAGAAGAACCCTCATCACCTGTTGTTGACGCGACAGTCCGAGCTTTTGGCTCAGGCGGGTCTATTGTCGACCCACTTCGAGACAACGAATCAGACAAAGATATTGCTGCTACCCAACAACAAGTCCCAAGAGTGGTTCACCAGTCGAATCCTCTCAGAAGATCAAGCCGAGTGCGCACACAGCCCACAAGGTATACTCCAGAGTCTGTCTGTCTCTTGATACAGGAACCGACGATAGTCAAAGAGGCACTCAGCCAACCAGACTCTGATCTCTGGAGAGAAGCTATGGACAGAGACTATTCCTCTCTGATCAAGAATCAGACATGGTCAGTAGTCGAAGCTCCTATTGGCTACAATATCATTGATTGCAAATGGATCTTTAAGATCAAATACAATGCTAATGGAGCAATTGATCAAAGGAAGGCAAGACTAGTAGCATAAGGATTCACCCAGATTTCCAATGTCGACTACAATGAGACTTTCAGTCCAGTAGTCAAACATTCATCGATCCGAATGATCATGCTGCAGCTACCGACCTTGAAGTGCATCAACTTGATGTACAAATAGCCTATTTGAATGGAGTTATACAAGAAGATATCTACATGATCCAGCCCAAAGGATATGTTTTGGAAGGTATGAAAAATCATGTCTGTAAACTCCACAAAGCACTGTACGGCTTGAAATAGTCTTCCTGAGCTTGGTTTCAGAGGATCAACACATTCCTCATTGAACAAGGATTTAAACCAAACACTGCTGATTGCAACGTCTATTCCAAGTCAGTGCAACAATCCTTCATTATCATCACTTTATACGTGGATGATATGTTGCTCTTCAGCAACAATACCAATATGGTCAAGGATTCAAAGCAGATGTTGTTTTCAGAGTTTGACATGACTGATCTGGGTGAAGCTCACTTCTATCTGGGAGTTCAGATCCACAGAGACAGAGCAAAGCGGCTGATTTACATCACTCAACAAAGGTATATTCACAATGTTCTTAACAGATATAATTTGATGAATTGTAAATTAGCTCACTCACCAATGGATCCAAGCATGCATCTGTCAAAGGACCAATGTTTCCAGACCAAGCAAGAAGAGGAGCAAATGTGGTTCTCATGTTCGGCTCTCAACTTCTTCCTGCTCTCTTCCTTCTGAGACCTCCTCGGTCTTGGGTGAGAGATGCTCTATGCTTCTAGCTTGGCTCGACATCTGGGGATTCTCTGGAATCTGCTAGCACCTAACTTCTGCATGAAGAGTGCAGACATGCACATTTTTTAAGAGAATAGGCAATACCAGCTTCCAGTTTGGATCTGTATCTTCTCTAGTAAATCCTGTACTTCTAGTTACATCTTTTGACATTTTCATGCAGTATAAACAAGGATGTTTAGATGTAGCACTGTGAGAGACATTATACATGCATTTCAATGTTTTTGAATCACCTGCTAAGTGCCATTCAACTTTGAAGTCTTTAACTCCTGGAACTTTGAGAAATCCTCCTTCCATATGGTCCTTGATGATCCGGAGGTAAGATGTCCTAGAGAATATCCATGATAATATATCGTGATTCTCCTTCAGTACCTATCCAATGAATAAAACCAATTTAGTTAAATATGAATTATGAACCAAGGTAAGGAATAAAACTTAGTTAATAAAGAAAATAATATGTAAAGTTGCCAACCACCAAATATCATTTTCGGACTGGACACTGAATTTGAAGTCTCCTTGGTCCACTGTTTGTGATAGTGCACCATTCATGAGAGTTATACTAACTCTCTCCATCTTCTGCCCTTTCACAATCTCTGACTCATCTAACTTAAGTACTACAATTATTTTACCATTCACCTTTTCTAAGTTTATATCATAAAATGTGATGATGTATGTTAACAAGTGATTTAGATCAACAAAGAAGTGATTTGATAAATTATATGACATGGATCTTCCATCAGTTTCATACACTTCCTCTATATGAAATGGGGTACCAATGATTTTATGCATACTTAAGTTCAATGTATTCCTCTTTGTCTTCAAGTGATATGACCTAGGAGTTAAAATAGCAATGATCGACTTATATAGTGCTTTCTTATTTCGACGACACCACGTGTGCTCTATTCTAGAATTATCGGGCCGTCTTTCTTTTAAGAGCCCTTTGAGTGCTTTTAACCAACTTTATCTTTGTACTTGCTTATCAATTTGAATATACAGTTTGTAGGAGAGCAATTCTGTTGTCTTGTCTTATTGCACTTGACGTTGTGTTGTGGTGATTGATCCAGTCGCGTTTTTAAACTGTATTCTCAACTGGGTATCAGAGCCCTTTGGTGGCTACAATCACCGGACATGAACAGAGAGCTATGAATTCACGACGGTTTGTTGGCTAGGAAGCACAAAACCGAGTCTGTGGAGATTCGTGGAACGGCTCAAAATTGTAAAGAGAATTCAGAGACAGGGAATTGTCGGCTGAATCAAAAAGCAAGCAAAAACTGGAGCCCAAAATTCTTTTGGAGAGTTGCTTGGCATTTGTGATTGGTTTGAATCCAATCGGATGAAAAGTCTCAAGAAAGGAGTATTGTTTGGAAGCCAGGGCTTGAAGGAGTTGTAATCAAGATTTCTCTCAGCACAAAACCTTGTCAAAGTTGTGAAAGTGTGCAACTGGGCACCCTAGTGTGGGAAGGGATCTGTCAACCGGTCGTGGACAGCCGCACATAGATTGAGAAGCGTGGGCAGATTGTGAGGTGCAGCAAAGAGGGTTTGAAACTCTTTCACCATAGCTGAAACCAAATAGAGAAGCTGTGGAGGCTTGCGCGCGCTAATTTGTAGTGAAGACTTGGTGCGTGGAAGGCACCAGTGTAGGAAGTGCGAGTTTGAGTGCGCAAAAATCTCTTGTTGATGTAGGATATGATCTACAAAGGATCGATGGTGAGGATTGTAAACCCAGGGGGCAACGTGGGCCATTGATTTATCAACAACCACTGGATTTCCTCAAATCCATCATAAATTTCAATTGCATGGGATTGAAGTAATTTTGGGCCTTCAACTTCTTTAAAAGTCTTCAATTTGAAATAAGAGCTGGGTCTTGACTTTTGTGAAGAGTGAAGTCTTTTCTAGGTGAAAAGACAGTTCAAAAACTCAAAGTGCCCTCATTTTTACCTCCTTTAGCCTATTTTGGCCAAACGAAAGGCTATAACCTCCAAACGAAGGGCACCTTGACTATACCTACAAGTACGGTACGTCAAAACAGAGTGATTGCCACAAAGAAAGTGTTTGGAGCATGCCAAAAGTGGTTTCACCATTCCATTGGGCACGTAGTTGGGAGTTGGTGACAAGAAGCATTTCAGAAAGCGACGCCAATTTGGCTTCCAATTTGGCGAAAGAGCGGCGGGTGGCCTGGTAAGCCAAAAATTGTAGGTCATTATTTTTTATTTCTGACATCACGGTTGGCTTTGGCATACACTTTTTAGCCTACAGGTGATGTTTCAAGCAGTTTGGAAATGGCAAACATCAATGAGGCAATTTTGGACGATGCAAGCAAACTTGATGGGGCTTCTAACTACAACATCTGGAAATTCAAAATGAAGAGCATTTTGATGGAGAAAGAGTTATGGGAAATTGTAGCAGGTATTGAAGTCCGGCCAAATACCACTCCAAGTGACATGAGGGCCTTTGATAAAAAGGCGCAGAGAGCATTGTCCTTGATCAATCTTTCAGTGAAAGACTATGTGATCACCCATATAAGTGATGCCACGACAGCTAGGGGAGCTTGGGAAGCTCTTAGAATGCAATTTCAAACTTGCAATCTAGCTCAAGCCATGTTCTTGAAGTCAAGATTGAATGCAGTCAGGATGGAAGAAGGCGAATCAGTGTGATCTTTCTTCACCAGGATAAAGGAGCTGAGAGATCAACTTGTGGCAATTGGAGAACCAATTAGAGACGTTGAATTGGTACATACCACTATGAGCAGTGTCTCAAAAGGGCTACAAATATTTGTGAGCGACATTGCTTCAAGGGAGAGATTGCCTACTTTTGAAGACTTCCACAGAATCATGTTGTAGGAAGAGCAGCGTCGCGAAGTGGTGAAGTCAAGGCAAACCCCATAGGATGATCAAGCCTTGCTTGCTAAAGGCAAGCAAAAAGGATGGAAAAGGACTCCCAAGAAATCTAAGGATGATGATGATGAGAGAGAGTCGTCATCGAAGGCAAAAAAGAAGAAGAAAGGCAAATGTTACCATTGCCACAAACCGGGTCATTGGGCATGCGAGTGTTACAAGAAGAAAGCGGACATAAAGGCGGGAAAGGTGAAACAACAAGGCAACATTGCCGAAGATGATGGGGAAGATGACGAGACAAGTGTCTTCTCATCGGCATTGGCATCCCAGGTTGATGATGGTGCCAGATGGTTCATAGATTCAGTTGCCACAAGGCATATGACCTCTTCTCAGGCTCCCAAAAAGGTCCGACGCATGACCCTCCAAGCTTCCACATCTGGAGGTGATGGAATTGTAAATATTGTAGCTCTTGATACTGTGGTTGATTCAACCACAAAAATATTGGACATTCCCTCCATTGTAGATTCTCTTCTGCCTCCTCTCGTTAATGTCATACATGTAGCATATTTAATTTTTGATGATTATTTAAAATTTGAGAAAGATATTTTGCGATAGATAGTATCCGCATGTCAATCCTCTTCCAAATAGAAGAGATTGGATTTACTCTTAATTTTAGAATTCCAGATTGTATGCAGATGAAGGATAGAAGGGCCTTTATCAGCGATCCAGGGATTGAGGCAGGTCTCCCCTTACTGCAATATGATATTGCAAGGGATTCTATGAAAATTGTCAACATTTCCTAGCTAGTTTGAGGCCTAAACTGGCAATTTTTGTACATAGTTTTGGATCTAACATTTCACACGTGTGAAAGAGGCCTAGATACTTTTATTCTAGTATATATTTCATATTGAAGAAGTCTCAAACTTCAAGACCTTTGAAATGACACCAAAATCATGTTATCAGGACATATAGGCCAAAATTGGCTATTTTAGGCTACTGGTGCCCTAAAATTGGGTCCGAAGTTCTTTTGTCTCTTGAATGCTTTGTCAAGTTCATGTGTATCAAAGGTAGCATTAGAATTCCATTTCTAGCTTTTGTAGCTTGTTGTGCAAAGTTCTTAGCCAGAACATTTGGGATCTTAGATCCATTCAAGATCCATTTTTTCCACATGGTATCAGAGTTGGTTGGCCACTATTTATAGTAAGGTTTCCAATTATGGTGATATTTGGATGTTTGATCAAGTTCTAGCATGATTATGCATTGCATTGTTGATCAAATCTTACTAACCTTTGTTTTGTAAGTTGAACTTGTGGATCAAAAGCATATTTCAGATCTACTGAAGATCAGAGGCTGAGAAGAAGCTATTTTGGATCAGATCATAACACCTAATCATTTGTTGATTGTGAGGCTTGTGCATATTCAATACTAACAATGTTATGTTCAATCTATTGTTGACAATCTCCACTTTTGTGGATGAACACTCCTTAAGTGGATGAACCTTCTCCTTAAGTGGATGACAAATACTCTTTGAGTGATTCTGTAATTCTCCAAAAGGTTGAGCAAAGATCCCACTTGGATGGAAGGTCTCCTTTTCGGTGAACAGATTGTCAAAAATCTTTTGCATATATTTTGGTGTACTTTGTTGAGCATGTAAGTAACCTTATGTAATTTGATTGGAGAATTTGCTGGAAGGTTTTTTCAGGTTCTTAACAGGTTGAGGAACATTCTCATGTGAAATGATCTTAGATCTACATCTAAACACCAAGATTTGACAAGAAGCTAGTCTTGTGATTCACTAAGTGTGCTCTTACATTCACCTCTAAAGCTTGTATTTATCACTTGCTGGAGTTTATAAACTTTTAGAAGTATAGTTTACATTTGGTTTTACAAGTTGAATCAATATCTTAGTGTGTTGATCATATGTTGATCAAGTTTGTTCAATTCTAGGTATTCTTGGCAGCCTAGTCTTGTGTATTTTCTAAGAATGCAAGTGCCTCTTTACACCATAACTTGATTTGGTCACTTGCTGGAAAGTTTGAGAGCTTAAGCAAGAGTGTGTTCAAGTTGGTTTGAGTTTGTAATCCATTCTTAGTGTGTGCAAAGTGTTGCATGTATCTCAATCTTCATTTCTATGCTTGGAAACCAGCCAGGTTAAAGATAGAAGTGTTTTAGGGTCCTAGATCTTATGAGATCTCCTTATCCATCATTTGTTGAGAGAAAAGTGAGTGCTAGGTGCATTAGGTGATAGAGCCTAAAATTTGAAGAATCAGTATATTCATGGCTTCCAATGGTGGGATCATGTTAGAAACTAATGATAGGTTGAGTTCATCAAACTACTCTACCTGGAAAGAGATGATGGAATCCTTACTTGAGTTGAATGAACTCATGGACATAGTTATAGGAACTAAAGAGAGACCACATACAGTTCAAGAGCAACAAAGGTTTGATAAGAAGGCCAAAAGGGCTCTTCATATCATTAAAATGAATGTTACCAATGAACTTCTCAAGGAAGTTGGTAAGTGTCAAAGTGCAAGTGAGGCATGGAATGCCTTGAAGAAACTCTTTGAATCAAAGTCCACATCTAGGGTATTGACCCTAAGGAGGCAAATATTTTCTAGTAGACAAAGAGAGAGAGAAAGTGCTCATGCCTTTGTCTTGAGGGTTAAGTCCTTAAGTGATGATCTAGCATGCATTGATGAAAGCATAAAAGATGGTGAAATAGTCCAGGTTATGTTGAACGGTTTGCTAGATGAACATGCTAACCTTGTGCAAAGTTTTGCCATTCAAAGATTCTTGCCAAGTGTGGTTGACTTGCAAGAAATCTTATTGGCTGAAGAACATAGGTTGCAATCAAAGCTTGATGGTTCAAACTTGCAAGGTGGAGGTGAAGAGGCTTTCTTCACAAAAGGAAAGGCAAAGGTAAAGGCAAAGGGAAATGGTCCAAAGGTGGTAACTCGGATCATGATGATCACTCTTCCTCCTCCTCTTCTACTTCTTTTAGAAAGAAAGATAAGTCAAAGTTCAAGTGTTTTTAATGTGGGATAAAAGGTCATTTTGCATGAATGTCATAAGAAGCAAAGTAATGAAGGTAGCAAGAAAAACAACTTTTGTACTTCTAATTAGGATCTAGATTCTTGTGATTCTCTCATGATGTGTTCAAATCTAATGTCAAGTGGAAGTGACAAGGATTCATGGTGGATAGATAGTGGATCTAGTTCTTTACTTCTTTGATCTCTTATGTTGGAACCAAGAAAGTGGTTCACATGCCAAATGGTGGTGAGTGTATGATCAAAGGTATTGGCTCAATTCCTATTTGTCTTTCTACTAATAGGAATGCAAGGCTTGATGGTGTTCTTTACATTCCTTCACTTTCAAGGAATTTGCTAAGTGTTGGTCAAATGTTAAAGAAAGGGTACAAGACAAAGTTTGTTGAGGATGTTTACTTCATTACTAAGGGAGATGTCTTGATCACTAGGGGCAATAGACAAGGTAGACTTTACAAGCTTGATGCATTTGTTATGTCTAACAAGAGGGATGTTGGGGTTCTCTCAACTTTCAAAAGTCAATCCCTAGCATCAATAAGATTGGTAGATCTTATGCAAAGTCTAAAGAGCTTCCTTATGCTAGATCTAGATTGACATCTAATGAGCTTCTTGGAGATAGTTATTGTTGTGATAACTTGGAAACTTTTGGTGAATCTATGATCAATGTTTTGGATCCATTGGATCTTGAAGATGGACTAGTGCTACCTACCTGTCAAATGGAGTCATGTGGTGCTAAATTAGTATCATGTTTGAACTCTTCTACTCATAGATTTCCAAGTCTTGGTGGCTCTCCAATGGAACTACATGGCAAGTGCAAAAATGGAAAAGGTAAGAAGAGGGCTAACTTCATCAATGGAGGTGATAAAAATTGTAAAAATCTATCTTTTGGTTTATGATGGTGACATTGTTTTCAATAACTATAGTGAAAGGTTGAAATCAAGCAATGATGAGATCTTGTGGGATGTTAATCATGTGTTTTAGAGGGAGTATCTTCAGAGGTTCATATCTAAAGATGTTTATAAATGCAAAGTCCTTGATGTTTTGTTGGAAGATCAAGATGTTGATCTTTAATTGCTTCATCAACACCAAGAGGCAAGTAGCAATTGGAAGCTAGTCAAAAGCATCAAAGGGGAGCCACATGGGCAAAGCATTTTGGATATGTTTTTACAGGTTCTTGAAGGTTCAAGTAAGGTTCTTGGAGCAGCAAGGAAGTGTTCTTTTACTCTACCTTACTTGTTTAATCTCATCTATGAACATTGTCATGTCAATGTGTTGGAATTGTCAAAATTCAATGAAACTAGTTCCATAGTTTTGCATCATTTGGATCTTGGAGATGGAATAGTTATCATTGCTGGATTTATGATCAAGTACATGCATTAATTCAGATCTTGAAAGATATTGAATTGGTCAATATGTTTACTTTTGAGAAAAGTTCAAGATCTAGCATCCTAGTGTTGGCAAATTGTTGACAATGTAGGATCAAGGATTGTATGCAAATCTTGTGGAGATACTTCAAATATTTCAAGTTCAGGTTTTGCTCATTCAAATGGAGCATAGAACACATCATTTTGGCATTCATTCACTCAAGGGCTTTCATGGATTGGAGATCTACAAAGGCAAGGGGTGATGGAGGCTCATTCATGGAGATACATGGTGCATTCAATATGGGCATAGTGGAATGTGGAGGAGGCATGCAAACACTTGTTGGTTACTTTCACTTACAGCTTGTTTGCTGCTGTTTTACAAAGAATTCAAAGGTAAATACATGGAGGAATCCTTTCATTATGATCCTATGTTCTTTTACATGTATCTTGTTCACCATTCTATGTAACATTGATGTAAGAAATAGTGAAGCATCCTATATGGACACTATTATCTATATCAATTATGTTGTACTTCATATTGTACATATTAGAACACTTGAGAAGAGATCTATTATCATGATGGAGATCATTCTTAGGTTGGAGCAAATTAGTGTTATAAAACTAGCAAGTTAAGTTGAAGAGGGAATGTGAAAATTGTCAACATTTCCTAGCTAGTTTGAGGCCTTTTTGTACATAGTTTTGGATCTAACATTTCACACATGTTAAAAAGAAGGCTTGGATACTTTTAATTTAGTATATATTTCATATTGAAGAAGTCTCAAGATCCATTGTTTCCACAGATTCCATGAAAGAAGTGTCGCTTCTCAGCAATTTTTTTCTGCAAGGCATCAAGGACAACAATGACACTTTGTCGCACTGTATCCTTGGTGCTTGCTCACCTGCTGTGAAGTTTTTGATGATGCCTTATCATACCAAGTATGTCTATCTCTTTACTTGTCAAATTCTTTGCTTGCCTACTTCTTTACTTGTAATTATTGTATCGTTTATCTAATGGAATTCTTCATGGTTTTTTGCAGTGATCATTGGAGCTTAGTTGTAATTTTCATAAAAATCATAGATAATTATATCGTAAATATTTTTTGAGTAAAAGAAAATTCTGCCAGCAACACATAAAGATATTGACTCATTGCTGCCGGAGATATGTAAATATTTTCCAATAGAAAATCCCGCAGCAGGAAAATGTGAAATTGAAATCATTGAGGTAATCATTGAACATTTTTGGAGTATTTTGTTTATCATCATTGTTAAGCATCAGTACCCTCATCCCATTATTAATCAATTGAATGTATTGCAGACACCCTAGCAAAATGACTCATTTAGCTGTGTGTGGTGTACTCTATACAATGCGAAGTTATTTTTCGAGTGGTACAATCTTCAAGAGGATGTTGATATTTCAAAGGTGAGTTATTAGCCCTTTCTATTTTATATTCATGTAAACTATTGTTTGTTATTAATATTCATCTAATACATTGTTTATTGTAGTTTACCCTAGGTGATTATATTGCTGGCAAAGTGTACAGATTTCGTTAGGAGATCATTCTTAGTCTATTGGCCAGGTCAATTGTTGGACCAAAGACTGATGTTGGGCCGTCTAAGCTAGACAATGTTCAAATTTTAAATGAGGCTGGGCAATTTGTAAATACCCAAGCTAAATAGATAGACATATAGAAATAGAATTATAGACATATAGACATACAGAAACAGAATCATTTGCACAGATGTACAAAATCTCCAAATTTGGGTGATCTTTTATGATATAACTCAAGCTCCAATGATCCTCCAATGATATAACTCAAGCTCCAATGATCCTCCACTACAATTGTAGTTAGCATATCCTCATTGTTGAAAATGTGGACTTCTTTTTGATCTGTGTGACCATCCATTTGAAGGTCTTGATCGAGTGGCATCCAAGTCTCACTTATTCGTTTCCATCTCTGGTAACTGAATGTAAGACTAAGCATTTGTCTTGCAATGCATTAACGGAATATTATAGATGATTTTTTAATCCTACATTCAATATCTCCAACTGCCTTGCATTCCCAACCCACATCCATCAGATCTGAAAGAGTGTCATCTGGCACATCCTTACAAACAAATAATGTTGGTGTTCTATGAACATTTGCATTTGAAAAAAAATCTACAAATACATATAAGGATAGGAACCAACTTAATCTATTGACTTTTGATCCAGTACTCGCTTTCATTGAGTTTTTCAAATCTAACAATAATTTGCATCTACAAGATTCTGACACCATACTATCAGGTGCAAGCCATTCATCACTTCCAAAATGTGTATCTTCAAGCTTTCTGAAACCTCCATGCATATCTGGAATGTACCTGGACTCATAGAAAAATATACCACTATCTGCAAGCTCCTTAGAAGTTCTTCCTTTGTATTGTAATTTTTCAATATCCGAATGAATCACATCCAATATACCTACTAGGGATTGTGCTGTGAATTAGATTTCGATGCATATAGTGGTTTTTCTAAAAATTTGTTGCACGATCCATTTTGCAAATACTCATTGGTATAAATGTTACAAGCACTCTTTGGTCTAATAAAACTACGTTTTTTTGGACAATGTTCTGTTAAGAAATTTATACCTGTAATGAGTTCAATCGAACGTAATATTTTTTATAATTTTTCAATTTTCAAATAAATGGAGTGAAATTCTTTTTGGAGTGGCAAATATAAATTCGCCTGATATCACTCGACAGTGATGGCCCCCTAAAGTGGGAAACAGATGGTTACAATTTTGGACCACGGTGTGTTTCGAATTTCAACTAGCAACAAATAGAAAAAACTAAATGCAAAATCTATTTAATCGATAATTAGCCATTAGGATTTACTGCTTGGGATTAAAAACGAAAAAAATTTCGGTGAGTAAAGCCCGGAAGTAGTTGTTGACTAGATAAATCGTTGGCCAAGTGAATTTCGTTGGTTTTTTGCTTTGGATAAGGCCTCCTCATGGTGGAGGACGCAACCCATAGAAGTATGATTGGGTTGAATTCCTGGAGGAATTTCGTAAGGCTTTTTCACAATTGACGAATTAGACTCGCTTTGATTAAGTACAATGGGTAACCGAGAATGTGAATTCTTGGATTTTTTTGGCCAAGGTGTTATTTTTTCAAAAATCATGCACGGTCACAAAGGACCCAGAAGCCTAAGATGGGAACGGAGATGGAACAAAAAAAGTTGTTTCTTGATGTGCTTGAAGCCGTGGGTGTACCAACACTATTTTTTAAGGACAAGAAAAAGACGGTTCATTCTTCCCCATTTCTAAATCTGTCACTGTGAGCCTTATGGTGACCGTAAAGATTGTGAAAAGGGGCGAAAGAATGCTTGATTGAGTTGAAGTTGGAATTTTTTATAAATTCCTGAGAACTTCAAATACTTGTATTCTTTTTTTCTGACACTTTGATTAGGAAGTGGAGGGCCTTTGTGGCGCAAGAACCTGTGGTATGGGACGCAGGCGATTCCAAAATGAAGATATGAAACTAACTGGATCAGTTGACCGTAGTCAGGCCGTAGATCTTAGTGATGCCAAAAACTATCGGTCATTAAACGGGTGTTTTGTCAGAAATTTGAGATATTGGTCATGACCCCTTTTTGGATTTCAGATTTACAAAACCAGAAACCCGACAAGTTATTTCTTTATAAATGATATATTGGTGAATTTCTTAACACGTTTATTAACCCGAAATTTTGTGATTTCTTGGAAGGTAATATTGATTACCTGTTGACTATGGACGATGTCACAGAAAAGGTTAATGAAACCGTTTTTCTAAAACTTATTTTCTCTACTTAAATATTCAAGAAATCCTTTTCTGATTTAAAGTCAATTCTCAAGCTTGGTAATAACAAAGATCTTTTGTTAAAGTCATTGTGTTGGGACATCATTGGTATTTACTTACAATGATGCAACACTTCTTTTGGCTTTCAAGATTTTCTCAGATCTCTTCTTAGATTCTTCTCCTGGGCAAATCTCGATTGATCTGCACCCCTAAGAAACTCGTGTCGTTTCCTATTAAAAAGGGGGAGGAGTAGGAAGAGAAGAGAATTATCAAGGAGAAGCATCTGTCAGAGAATTCAAGAGGAATTTGTTATAGATGACGGACCTGTTTTAGGAGTCAGAAATGAAGTAGATTTCTGGTTTAAAGATTTAAGAAGGGGAAAATTTTTTTAGGCACTCTTGCGGTAGAAAAGTGGCTGATAACAAGTTCGATTGATTTGTGTAAGAACTTGGAATTCTATTGCAAGATGGGAGGTTTGTTGGAACTTGTTCCTTGCTGGATATAGTCAACTTGATCTTAGTTTGGACTGAGATCCGTGGGTTGATGCAAGAAAGGAAATTCATGCTAGCAATATATTCTTTTGAGTAGTCTCCGGTTGAGATTTTGGATGTGAAATAGCACTCTTTGAGAAATATTCTCTTTTAGAGGATAAACAAGTTACAGGATTCTCAGTTATGAAAGTGTTGTGTACAGATCAGGATATTTGTAGAGATATGCTTTGTAGTGAATCTTTGTGGGATCATTAAAACCTTTTGTACAAACTTCTAATCTTGTGGATCTACAAAGTATTCCTTGAACTCAGTTTATTTGCATGCATAAACTAGTGGTTGGTACATAGGCATATTGATGAGAATTGTGTTGAGACAATTTCTTGCTGGGTTATAGTAATTTCTCATTGAGAATTGCTTATTTACCTAGAATTGATTTAAAATCAGATTAAATGTGGTGTTTTGGTACCACACCGAAACATTTAAACATTTTCTAAATCCGATACAACTAACCGAGTCAGAAGCGTTACTTCTGAGTTAGTTGTTGTAAATCAACAATATAATCTTACTTATGGATATTGTTGTTGGGATGTATTGCTTATAAGTCACAACGTCTATGAGCCATTTTGGATTCATTTACTGATGGGTGTGCATAGAATACATGAAAACTTTTTGGGACTTATCTTTTCCTGTTCGGAAAGGATGAAATGCTATCCCAGAAGACTCAGGAGAGTTGGATAGTTGTTTGCCAAAAATTAGAATCTCACGTAATGAGGTTCCGGTAAATCTTAAGTTATTCTAAATTAGAACTTAAGAGAAAAATCTAGACATATTCTGGATTGGGACCCTAACTTAGGAATGACAATTTGTGCCATGTCTAAAGTAAGGGCGTTTTTTTTTATTACAATCCTTATATTGGCACTGTGTGTGAGTTGTAAAAGTCTGGAACTTTCCAAGTGGAAAGGACTTTGTGAACAGCTCATGTGTCTTTTAAGAATTGTAATGCATTCTCATAATGTACTCTTATAATATGGTATGGTTTCGGAAATCTGGAGAGTTGGGATTGTTGAATCTTAACTCAGATTCTAGGATATACCTAATCCATAAGAAAGGATTGTGATTGGTAGATTACCTTGGATGAATAAACAAGATAGTGGAATTTTGGTAATGACTAGCCATCTTACCAAATCGACTATGTTTATTTGGGTAAAGACCAAGTAATTATTTGAGTATTTGTTTTGGCTTTACGGATTACCAAAGTGGCATTATGAACATTCGTGATCCGAAGTTCACTGGTCACTTTTGGTCGGCCGTATTCGCTAAACTAGAGACGACACTGAGCTTGGGTTCTTCTGATCATCCTGAGACGGATGGACTGACCAAAAGAACAAATTAGATGATGGAACAAATGCTTCGGGCATATGTTTCCAGATGACACTTTGATTGGAAAAGTACCTTCCATTGATCAAGTTTGCCTATAACTATAGTAAGCATTCGGTTACCGGTTATAGCCCGTTTATGCTTATGTACGGTTTTGAGCCTAGGTCACCCATTGCGGTTGAGACTCGGACGATCAAGTTTCAGAAAGTAGCGGATTTCCTACACAATATGCTCACCATCATTGGCCGTGTAGATCACCCTCTTGTCATCTCCATATGCCAACAAAGAAGTGAAGTACTCTTTGTGAAAAGTCATGTGGGAACTTGCTCCACTATCAATCCACCATGGATCTAGATCTCCATCATTAGCAAGCATACATGAAGAATTTACAAAAGCATCATCCTTTGCATTTTGAACATTCAAACCATCCTCATCAAGAGTAAGATTACCTTGCTTGTCTCCTTGATCTCTCTTCTTCTTGTAGCACTCACTTGCAAAGTGTCCTTTGATGCCACAATAGAAGCACTTGAGCTATGATCTATCTTTCTTTTTGCCATTTGAAAAAGCCTCCCCTTGATCTTGCCCTTTAGACCACTTACTTTTGCTTTTTCCATTGAATTTGTCCTTGATGAACATAGCCTCCTCTCGAATTTGAGATGTTGATGAAGATCCACCTCTTGCTTGAAGCCTATATTCTTCATCGATCAATATCTCTTGAAGATTAATCAAACTAGCAAGACTTTGAATAATGTTAGCATGAGCATCCAACAATCCATTAAGAACGTGCGGAGGGGAGAACTACGACATGACCGGAACTACAATTTGAGGCCCGGCTTCCAACACTTGAGCGGCAGCCTTTTCATATTCGTTGATGGTTGCTTTGACCTTTGCCAACTCAGTTGAAGCTGCACCCTTGAATTTGTCAAAGCGGCCTTGGAATCCTTGAAGGGCCACTTTATAGATTTCAACATTTTTAAACAAATACGCAATTTCTGTCAGAGTTACCGGATGATCAGGTATTTGCGTTTACAGATACGCATCACGCTCAAGGGTGGTCATATCCAATTCACCTTGGAGACGTGTGCGATCTTGTTCAGCCATCTGCAGTTGACCCTGAAGCAGCTGCACTTGTTGCTTTGCATCATGCACAGCCCTGTCCACTTGGTCTTGGGCGGTTGTGAGGACATTTTGCAGGGAACTGACATAATCCTCTAGGCGATCAGCCAATTGCTGTGCCTTCTTCTTCTCAGCTTCAAACTTAGCTTTATGCTACTTGGCGATCTTCAATTCTTTGTCCAACTGATTCACTTTTTGGCTAATGAGTGTATTCTCAGATCCCATATCTGAGATGCGCTGCTCCATTTATTTTTTCTTATCCAGCATAGACTGGATCACTTGCACAAGGCTTGAGACTAAACCCAGAGCATCACCAAAATCTACTATTGTTGTGAAGATTAGTAAAAAATATCTTCCTATCTCGAGTTTTGGGGCCATGTCCATTGTAAACTATGTTGTACATAAAGGTATGTGAATTGAGCACATAACCTTCTAGAATAGGTCGAGTTTGAGTTAGGTAGATTCAAATTTGATGTCATGCAAAACTTTACATAGCATGCAATGTCATTCAGTATGCATGCAAGCCACATGCAATCAGTGCATGCAACATGCAAAGTGGTTTCTGTGATCTACACATGTCTAGGCAATTTTATGAGCTGACATGCAGTACATGCAATATCCATGCACGCAGTTACACATGTGGATCATTTGTAGTTGACTTAACTGAGTTAAGTGGACTTTCCATGCAACACCACTGTAGGAACTCGAGCCACTTTGATGTAGGGAAGTTGTGGCATGTTTTGCCATATTGTGAATAATGAGATTTTGGTGTTTTGGACTCATTCTCTCTCTTCCCAAGTTTTCTAGTGTATATTTTCTCTCTCTACCTGAGAGCAACCTATTTTTCCCATACTGAGCACTTAGAAAATTATTTTTGACATTGAATCCTCATAGTGAGAAGTTAGTTTTTTCAGTCTGTTGTATGCCATTGTGCTCTTGCCTTAGATTTTTCAAGTAATCTGTTCTTTGATCAATCTTGTGCAATCACAACACCTCAGTAAGATCCTGTAGGGTGTGTGGTGAAGTTCACACATGCTAAAAACTTCAATGGTATCAGAGCTTCATGCTTTGAAGAGGTGAGGGTGTATACATCAGAACAACAGTGCTTTTGCTTGCAGGAACTCAGATTTGGGAGAGGAATCCAAACTCGTTGACAAACTAGCCATCTGTGGATCAAATCAAGCATGATTTGCTTCAGCTGAGCCCTGTATGGACAGAGAGCTCACACGTGTGAAATCAGCCCTCTTTGTTTGAGTGCTACTTCTCAAGGAATGATTTAAATTTGATGTTCTATAGCTTGTTGGATAGGTATTGAAGAGTAGAATGTGTTGCTTGAGTTTCTAAATCAATTTGATTTGTTTTCAAAAGAGTTTTAAGCAATCAGAGAGTTTGAGAGAGTACTCATCTCATGGATATGCCAAAGTGAGCACACATCATTTCCCTTTACCAATTTCATCAATTTTCACTATCAATCAAGTAGAATTGGATAGAAGTGAGTTTTCTGAGGTCTTAGACTTTTCATTTCACACAAATTTTTGTGTCTGAGTATTGGTGGACTAACTTTGCATGTGGTCATGTCCCGATGATGAGAGAGATTTGTGTAATAGACATGTAGGTGGAAACTTGGTAGTTGTCCCTAGTCAGGTTGAAGTTTTAGTTGTTGAATTGGAAATGGGTGCTCCCTTGGAGAACATGTTGGAAGAGCTTGAGCTTGCTCCAACAAATATAGTGCCACATTAGTGGTTTGCAAATTTGTTTTGAAAAGATAAAGAGGAGGCCAAAGGACTGCAAATAACACCTTCACCTATCAACACAACCCTCAAATGATGTAAACAAGAAAAATACATGTTTCTATGACAGTCAAATATTTGCCCTAGGTGCATAAAGTTAATGTTTGTAATGGTTTTGAAGTGATTTTCATCTAGATACCTCCATGCAAGAAAATTTACAATGTGATTCATACAAGTTGTTTGTAGGATTGCATTGTATGCAACGACATAGTGACCCTTGCAAACTATCTTGCTGGGACACTTGAAATATCTATGATGGAGCCTCACTTAAAAAGTTTAAGTAGTGGGAAGCAATATAGTAGAGGGAAGGTAGTATCCTACAATGTAGACATGGTGCTGCTAGATTTTCTCACAAACATCATTCTTGATGGTTGCTTTGGACATGTTCCATGTTGGAGTAAGCCTGAGGAGGGTATGTTTGATGCGCCTTTCCATTTTGTCATGGCTCTTGTGGATGATGATGGATGGGTGGTGTGCATATTCGACGTCAAGCATATTCGATTGTTTGTGAGATCTATTCAAAAGGCAAGTCTAGAAATTTCATGACATTTAATACTTTGTGGTATAGATAGATTTGAGGTGACCACAAATGACATTTAGGTAGTACATAGCTTTATTTATTTTTGGTCATAATGATTACATGTATTTCTCATTAAGGTTATCTAACTATTTGGGCACTATGCAAGTGTTCATGATGGTCATGTATGTGTTGTATCACGTCATTTTCTCTCCCACTACATCTCCAATGAGAGATTGTAATATTGTGGATCTAGCTCTCTTGAATAATTTGATGAATCAATGGATCCAATATATCTCCATTGAGGAGCAGCCTCTAGATCCTATTTTTACTCAACCCAACATGGGGGTATGGAGAAAAGCCTGACAATTATGTGCTTTTGATGGAATTTTTTCTGTAAAATATTAGGAGTGGTGGTGGATCCATTCTTTGGATATGGTGTCCCCTTGTACGTTTATAGAAGCATAGGGTGCCATTGTGTGGCCTAGGATATAGATTACACCATGTTGGATTTGGATAGCCAAAGATATGGTTCCTGTGACATACTTTGCCTTGCATTTAGCATCATCGAGAATAAAAAATGTTTTGAAGCCTATTTGTTACAATTGCATTTTTGCAGATGCATCTGGATCTGTTGTCGCAAGTGCTATTAAGATCCCGTGAAGAATTTCAGATCATTAAGATCCAAAACATCCCTTTGATCTTTGGTTAGAAAGACAACAAATCACCAACATTGCCAATGTAGAAAAATCAACATCTACTATATGAATGAGATGCAAACTCTAGGATTTTTGTAACTTTGAGGGTTCCGTTGTCGTAATTGGGAACTGGTAGTCAAGGGATTAAATCAGACCCCTAACACCTTTTTGGTTCCGTTGCATTGGAATGTTTCTCAGTAAACGTTACATTGAAATTACCACATCATGGCTGAAAGACACAATGCTAATCAAAAGCACTCCCAGATTGATGAGCAAGGTCATCGACAACCGCAATGTCATGGATGACCACCAACGGTTGTTACTCAGACCGTTGTGATACGGATCAACGTTAGCGCTGACGGGATCAGAAGGGTTTTGTATTTCACCAACACTAGTAATTGCTTATGCGTTCACAGGGCAAGGCAGGGGCCAGCATTGTTGGAAGAACAAAGTGTCTTTTGTATTTTCTTTTCTTAGAGTGAGTCAGTAGTGCATCGCGACATAGCGACCTGACGCTCCTCTCACAATTTTGTATATTTTTTTGCATATATTCTATTGATTTCTGGTCTATTCTTATGTCCCGCCAGATGGGATTAAAAGATAGTTCAACTAATCATTACAAGAGAGAATTACACTAAACTATCAGTTAACTACGTGTCTCCTCTTGTAACGTCCTTACGGTTGAGCGTGACAGTTTGAAGCCTCACGAACGACAAGCTAACATTCGATAATTCGAATCGCCCGTGTGTGGTCTCAGCTCATGTAGGTATTTGATAGTTCGTCGTCGATGGTTCCCGAACTATCGGCTATTCAAGAAACGTGTCGGAAAAGGTTGGTTTGAGTTCACCATCTCCAACAAATGTGATCATCAAGTGTTTTGCAACTCGGAGCTGACTCGTGGAAGCCAAAATCTCAAAAGGACATGTTGGTTGCGAAGCTAGACCTGGCGGTGAGGCAACAATCACGACAACAAGTTTCAGCCATGTGAGTGTGCCAGCCCCACCTAAGAACCCGTTCTTGACGTCAAGGACATGCCGGTGAGGGATCATGTGAAGAAGCCCTTAGAGAGTTGTAGAATAAGACCGTGTCATATATTATTAGTTCATGTGTGAGCTTTGAAACCACCTTTAGTCCTATACTTAGTGCTCCTTTAGTGGGTGACATTCCGGCACAAGTCATGCTGCTGCAGCTCAATCTATAGCAGTACTGATCAAGAATTAGGCCATCAATGCTGAGTAGAACATAGCAGCTGACAAACCCATATGTCCGATTTGCCAAATTCTTGCTCATTTTATCATCTGCCAAAGCAGCTACCAGCAACAGCAACATCAGCAGCAGCTAGCAAGCAAGCAAGCTCCTCATTTTGTCCAAAGTTTGGATGATCAATAATTGACAGTGAAGCAGTCATAGATAGCTCCTGCTCTGCCCAGATACTAGAAATCATAGAAGCACGGGTGCAGAGACAGAAGTCTGCTTGGCAATGCAGTGTTGGGAAGTTGCAGAGTGTTCACGGGCGTGCCTTACTCACTGTCTCTCTGGCCTTGCAAGTAGTCGGTGACAAGTTTGACAGAGCATAGTGTAGTACAAGAGGGAAAGGGAATCGTCTTACTGAGCTGCTCCTAAGCATATTTCCTTCATAAAGATGATATGTTTATTGAGATTCCAGGACTGAAAGGATGGCTTATAAGGATGTCTATTGGGAGGATTTTGTCTCAGGAAAGATAGTGTAAAATGGCAGGAGGGTTGTCTGGGGAGAAGTCGTAATCTGCCCACATCTCTCTTGTACTGGATGCATTGGCAAAATATCTAAAGATGTGGAAAGTTCCTGGAGGTTTTGCGATATAGTATACTATATGTAGTATACTATATGGAGAACTGGCGAGGTGTTCTTGTCAAACGGAAAAATGACGATTTCTCATGCAATTGTATTGGTTTGGCTGCAAAATATCTGATGGATCGGGTAATGGAAAGATGCATTCGGCGATCATCACTTCTTCGGCGATGATCAAAATCCCAATGCAATTCAATGATTTGCCACGCTTAGCCTAATGGATAACCAAAGAGGTAGAGAGGGTAGTGCTGGAAGTCTTTTCAAGACACAAACACTCTTGGTTATGTTTCTGCTATGCAATCTTCTAAGAAATGGCATGTCATCCACTGTCACTTCTCAAACTTTCCCAAAGAGCAGCCGATTTGATGAAGCTGAGTGGAAAGGGGAGATTTCAAAGCACCCTTTCGGAAGCATAACCAGGAGGAAGCTATTAAGCTGTCACGACGAGAATCCCCTCATAGATATGAGTGTGGATCCTCCACGATCAATGACAAATGTTCAAGAAGTCACTGTGACCATTAGTGGAATATTGAACCCATCTGAAAATGATTGGATCGCTGTCTTGTCCCCTTCATCAATGAAGTAACCTCTCCCTCTGCACCCTCCTAGCAGTAATACAGGCGGAAGAATTGAGATACCGTTTCTATAATTTTAGTAGCTGCAATGTGAAGTACAAATAGGTCTTTTTCCCATTGTCATGTAGCTCTTCACATATCAAGCAATGACACAAGATTTTGATTGACTGTTCAATGTTGTTCTCATTTGAATGCCGATTGACCTAATTTGTTGGTTTGCTCCTTGTCCCAATCCCATCATAGATCTGTAGCCTGTTCAGACCTCGTACCTCGTAGCGCATGCTCATTCTTTTGTGATCTCAGTGTTGCCGAGATAGTGAGTAGAGCTTAAGTTTTTGGTAACTGGGTTCAGTGAGCAACGATGTACCCGGTGCTAGCTTGTGACAGCAATTTGTTTTTTTTTTTGATTTCTTCATAGAGCAACCATATAATACTTGGGTTTTCAAGGCCATCATGAATGTCCAATTTGTCTGTCTTAAATTGCTCTTTTAAAAATCTTTCTTGGGTTTTTGATATTTCTATGCAAATCACTGCCATCTGCAAATTTCATATTAGAGTCCATTGATCTAGCCACAAACTGGATAAAATAGAGAGTCAGTTTACTAGTTTCATATTTTTTGATCTGTGGTTTGTTCCTACTCGACGTCTGAATATTCCCACTTTGGAAACACCAACTTCAAAGAATATACGAAGGTGTTCAGCATGAATTTAACTACCAAGTTCACAAACTATGGTTCACGCTCGAATATATATAATCATGCGACAGATTGTTTTCATTCTTCGAAAGTCTTTTTTAACCTGCTTGCATACCTTGACAGCTATACATTGTGTCCTGGAGCTGCACGCTTGTATGCAGAAACTGGTGATTTGGCTGCACTTCCTCTTCTATGTCACTACCCAGTGAAGGTATTTTGGCATTTCTTGATTGACAGCAAAAGGTATTGATACTTAAAACATCCGTGAGTATGATTGGTTTGTTATATACATAGAAAGCAAGAACTATTTTTTAGCTGCATTATAATAATGCCATTGTGCTTCATATGGCTATTGTTGAAGCCGCTATCCACTGAATATACCACCTATGATGTGCTGGCATTTCACCCTAGTGCATGTGGCTTGGTTATGCTCATGCACAAAAGCCAAATCACAAATGCATTATTTCTGAATTTTTTTTTTTGGTGATGGAACTTTTTGTTGTCACTGTTTTACAGTTCCAGTATCTGAAGGCTGATCCAGCATACATACCTTGTAAAAAAAGCAGATGCCAAGAATTTTTTGGAGAACATTGTTTGCTTACTACATGCAATGGTTCTGTTACGTTTCGTCTGGTGAATATAAGAACAGACACTGTGTTTGTTTTCTTCATGGGAGGTCTCAATATACCTTGTGTATTGGCAAGATCAGACCCGTTTCAATTCGAAAACCCAAATGCACCACTATATGGCCATCTATCTAGCATCGACTCTTCATCAACTTCTGTAAGTATGCATGCACTTTGTCCAATTAACTTTAGCCTGCTGTTGGTAGCTATTTCCATAAGCACTTACAGCACAGTTCTGTCTTGTTCTTACTGCATCTGCAGAAGGCTTTTGTGCTTAGTTTGCTAGAATTACAGTTTTCTGGAAAAGCGGATGGCTCTATTAAAAATTCGTAGCTGAGCTCAAGTTATAATTGCTTGCCGCAATTTTTATCTTCAAGGAATTTGGCAACATGTAAACAAATGTTGGGTATCTGTATAATCCTCGGAAGACACTTTTAGAGAGGAGTTTTTGCAGTGGGGTACAAAATTACTTTTTTCTATACAGCCATCATTCATGAAGTGTGTGAGTCTGTTTCTAAAATTGATTTTTTGACAAGTACAGTTGATATGTTTGAGTGTCAATGAAGACTCTTGTCTCTTTCTGAAGGTAAAAGGAAACCACTTTAACAATAGGAGAAATACTATAACCAAATGCTGATGTAGGCATTGTCTGTGAGAATTGCTGCTTAATGCTGCATGGTCTGCGGGAGATGTTCCACTGTCTACTGCAAGGAAGACATGTAAAGAAGTCTCTGTAGTACCAAACACGACCTGAGCAGTTCTTCTCTGTCTGAACTGGCAGCACCATGTGTAGACACGACACCATGTGTAGCAGCATGTGTAGACACGACACCATGTGTAGACACGACATCATGCCAGAAATAGATATGTATGAAGCAAGTGGCGAAAACAACTGAGCGATAAACCTATGACAGTGCTATCCATTGCATCTCTGAGCTGAATAATCCATCTTGGTTTCCAAGGGTGGCTTGAACCTGAGACCAAAGAAACTTTGGATGATAAGCAAAAACCAGCTGGGTCAGGCCTGTTGGATCAAGCTGAATAATGGCTGAATAAGCGTGAAAACATAATTCTATAGAAATGTTAGCCAAAAAGAGAAACAAAGAACTAGCTCACCTTCTTGCCCAGTAAATACTGCTCTAAGACCTAGTGATAGCCAGTGATAACACCATGCACTGTTCCTCCAACAAATAAGGATCCATCTCTTTACAAGGATTAATGTTGCAATTCTTAAGATATACTGTAGGGAAATTAATAAGCTGACTTTTAATGATAACTGCACAATGTCACGTGACAAACGCGCACTTTATTACCCATCCATAGAGTCATTCTCAACTCACCCTTGTGCATCTATCAACCCAACATCATGCCTGATCAAGTCTTGAATGATCATAGATGTCCCATATCATTGGCCATTGCTCTTGGCTCTCACTGGCATCATCCAGAGGTTAGAGCACATCCTGGCTATGCATGTGCTCATACCATCCACCAGCTCTCAAGTGAATTGAATGAATGATAAAGGGCTCTCTCACCTCTATATACATGGTATGGGTAGGTCTCACCTCAAGCGACATGAGGCAACGGGATATATTGAAATGTGGCACTAAAAATGTCGATAACCCTAGACCAGCATTCTGCCTCCTCCCAAGGCTGTCATCTCAGGTGTACTATTATCGTACATACATTCCCTCCCCCTTAAGAACTTCTTTCTCAAGGGAAATTCAGAGAAATTCAGTCTTAGGTCTACCTCTTTCTCCCTCCCAGGTGTCCTTGTCATCCGACTTACCTTTTTAATGAACCAGATATTAGAAAAGCGGAAGGTTTCTCAACCGGTGATGACATATATCCACAACTTTTCTGGTTCCATGGGTTCAAAGGATGTTAGATCCTCCAACTGAACCAGTTCATCTTTTGGGACGAGGATATCCTTTCCACCTAGCCATTCCTTTAACGACTGACATGGAATACATGATCAACTACAGTCTCTTGAGGAAGATCTAGCTAAGTGGGTGTGCTTTTTTGCAATCTTGTAAGGATCACTATATTTCGGAGGCAATTTTAAACATATTTTTGTGGGTAGTATCTCAAAATCTTATGGGAATTTGAGATACACCCAATGTCCAATCTCAAATTTTCAAGGCCAGCAACTTTGGTTAGCATAGAATTGTGCTCTAGCTTGAGCTGTTTTAATGCTTTCTTTGGCCACTTACAACATTTCTTACAATTGCTTACACCAAATGGATCCTAGTCCATACTAGGGACAATAGAGAGGACTAGAGCTGGGGTTGGGAAAAATTTTCACCTCCCCAAAACTTTTATTGTCTTGCATGATTTTTTAGGTTAACTTTTGTAAATTCCCTCTACGTTAGTTGATTAATATATTTTATGGAAGAGTCCAAAAGGTAGAATTTTCAAGATGAGAAATGGTCTGAATAATAGAATATTTTTAATTATAGCTCCATACAATGACAATATAACAATTGGTAATCGACACACTTAGATGATTGAGGACTCAATGCAACATTGAGATACATCACACAATGCACATGCACAAGGCATTCATAATTCTTCTGAGTTCTAACTGAAGTTTTATATGCCAACCTTTCACACACACACACACACACACACACACACACACACACACACACACACACACACACACACACACACATCAGGAGTCTTTTTTTGGCTCTAATTTTAAAATCCCTTTCGAATGGTTTGTTTGAAATGGACTCTTCGAAATAGAGTTTCATTGAATGAAATGCATTTTCAGTGAAACATTGGCCCCATGCACTGGTGCTGTCGATGTCAACTGGCCTGATCAAGCCTCCAACGATAACTGGCGTCCCATACCACCAGCCATCGCTCTCGGCTCTCACTAGCACACATCTCCATGGCTAGAAATACATCCTAGCACGTGCTCGTACCATCCATGTTATGTACCATAACGGTACGCCCTTCAGTGACGGCCTCGCAAGGGGCATGACGCAGGACTGGAGTTTTCGACATGTTTGGGTGCCACGCGTCACCATCCTAGGTGGTCACGTGTCACCGGTAGGACCATGCTTGATGAGACCCATTGTGCTATGCCTATATAGATGGAGAGCACGTGCATGAGCCAGGATGTATCTCCAGGCTAGGAGATGTGTACTAGGGAGAGCCGAGTGCGATGGCTGGTGGTATGGGACGCTAGTTATCGTAGGAGGCTTGATCGAGCATGATTATGTCGATAGCTCCAGTGCATGGGGGTGGGTCGGTTGTGACCCTACGGATGGGCGGTTACGGTGTGTCGTCACTGGTATGGGGTGTACGGAACCTTCAAGGCAGTCGATGATCCTAGGGAGTTGTAACAATCCACCAACTCCCAAAGAGAGTAGATGAATGATAATGGGCTCTCCATCTTTATAGACATAGTACAAGTGGGTCCCATCTCAAGCACAATCCATGCTTAGATCTATGACATGAGGTAACTTGAGGTGTTGACACATGGCACTAAAAAATGATGATAACGCCAATCCAACATTCAGCCTCTTACCAAAGTCGTCATCTCAGGGTGTATTGTCATGGGGCATAATAATGTATTATTGTTAGGTGACTTCAATGCCAAGACAGCTAATCACCAAATAGAGTTGCATGACAATATGGTGGATGCATTACGTCTATAGGGTATGGATATGGCTGAACTTGGCATCAATGGACCCTCAACACATAGAGATGGATGTATTTCTTAACAAGGAAAACAGCTTCTACATTTTGGGTAGTCGCAAGAGCGTATCATCTATAATGGCTTGTCCAGTTGACCAAGATCAATTGGTCCACATCAAGAGAATGATCTTGTCATCCTCATAGTGATGTACATAGCATGGTGGACTATCTCATAGGATCACTGGCAGTCACCCCACCTATTATTGACCTTTCGGTCACCCTAGCCATCCTTTTAGACCACTCTTTCATCACTTTCTAGTTGGGTTCCACGTCAACCCATGCATTTACACCCCACTCCCTTAATCCCATGTGCACGTAGATACATGTTTTCTAGATTCCATGTACATACTTCCAGTCTTCACTCCTTTCCCACATGCCAGAAGAGGTCTCACTTAATGTATCATGTCACAATCAACTTCCTTTCATCAGCCCTTCATGCAAGAACATCTTACGTCGACAACCTGATGTTTACCTTGACTACAATACAGCAGGAGCCAAGTGAACGTGAGACCGTACGCTTTTCCCCACGAATTATTAAAACAACAGTTCAAACAAACCTTCCCTCTTGAAATATGGTACAACGAGGAGTGTTGAATGTTCTACTTGCATGCCATCCAAATCCAGGGTACAATGCACCACCTTTTCCAGGATACCCACCATGAATATAGGTGATTATGTTGCCACAAGAAATGGGCCTCTTTGTTGTCTTAAGGAGAAAGATTTATATTACTACTAAATAATTCATCATTGGCTCCTTCTAGTGGAGTTCTTACCTAGATCACCTTCGCCTCCATTATCAAACCTTGAGGCATAGACCTTATATGGCACCACAATAGACACTACCTTAGACCCCGTTATGAACTCAAATTACAAATTTAGCATCACTCTAAGCAGAAATAGACACTAAAAGATGATGAAAAGCAATTCTCCAACTAAGAACGATGAAAGAACATCGATTACTATCAATAACTAATCCCCTAGCTTGTATAATGTTAACCTATATCGCCTCCTATCCATGGCTTGTGTTTCTAACCAGCTAGGTAAGTAGCATATGTAAGATTGAAAAATATTATATTTCAGTGCTACTACCAATACTTTTATAAACCATTGGAACTTTTTAGTGCCTGCCTTTATGTTTAGAGTAAAGGCTTTGACTGTCGAGTGGCAGAAAATTCACATAAACAGTGCACTGTTGATGTAACATGCTTGTGTTAACTTTACTGGCTAAAGTAATGTCTTAAAAAAGATCTAGATGAGAAAGGTTGCACTCTAGGATTTTTTGACATAAGTACCATCTAAGTATAGCAGAAATTCTTGTTGTAGGCTGATATTCCAAGGAATATTCTAGCATTCTGTGGAACATCTTTAAAAATACAAGCAGGATAGGATTTAAATGCAGAACTTGCCCATCAAGTTTAGGCTTTTACGTTATCCGTAATGGCTTAAGTTATTTAGTTCTAAGTTTAAATTGCCATGGGCATTGCACATAGATATGTAATTTCAAGTTATGTAAAAGTTAGTCACAAAGGCCTATCGGGGGTTTGTCCCATAGCACCAATGTAATTCAAAGTTAATTTAGTCTATGTGGCGTACTTGTCCCATAGTGCCTTTTTGTAAGTGACCACCACTCCAAGTATATATAGGAGTGGGAGAGTTCATTTTTGGCAAGAACCTCATTTGCCATACATGCCTATTGTTTCTTCTTTGAGTGTTCTCCCTTGTGTGGTTACATGTGTTGTGTTACTTCACATTGTATTGTACACTATTTGATCTTACAACAAGTTAAGTTAATCTAGGCCCTCCATTCTCTAGTAGGTGAAGCCTTAGAGGAGGAGATTTAGTTTAGGGTTTTATCATTGGAGTTCTAGTTGCTAAGGAGAGAAAAGAGAGAAGAGTGGATCTTACCCTCAGAATACTCACCACCATGCTCATTGCTGTCTTTCTTGTATCCATATCCATGCAACATTTTTGTCTTTTGTGTGCTACGTAATGTTACCTATCATGTTGGTTTTATCTTTCTGTGCCAATGTAGCCTTTGCCTATGCCAAATTCAATACTGTGTTGCAAGAGATTGGTATGACAGCGTCACGCAAATTTTTTCCCTCGATATCTGCTACCACTTTTTCTTTTGTCCTCTTCTTTCAAATTTTGTACCGTCCATTATGTCATTTTGTTGATGTTGTATCCATGTTGTGTGATTTAGCTCACTTCCCCCATCCTTGTCTCCAGTCCTCATTCCTCTCCGATGGATCAATCTGAACTTGCTCTCATTTATCAACTATAGTACTTCGTGACGTAGACAGATCTACGACATCCGCAACATACCACTGATATAGTTCAGCGCTTCAAGCAACAAACTCAAGGATGTTAGAGGTTCTGAACAATGATTATGGGCCATGTCTTAAGTTCCGAAAAAAAAAAAAAAAAAAAGAGAGGTCGTACACGCCTCTATACATTCGCGACCGCTTGAAGAGCTCTCGAACTCCGTGAAGAATTCAAGAAACTGCAAGAAACGTCAAATGGGAAACCTCTGCCGACAAAAGTGCTTTCCAAAGATAGTAATGAGCAAAGGAATTTTGATCCATCCAGCCACTTACGTATATCCACCTTCACCACTCCTGAGATTACCACACCCCCTATCGCACCCACTCTATCTTCATCTCACTACCATTCAATAACCCCTTGTTTGGCATTCACATCATGTCTCAGAAAATAATAAGCTCGTGTACATCATCCGTTGAATCATTTGCGTGAGCAATTGGAAGCAAGTCATCAACGAGCCAACTCCACCCTGCTTCAATTCAAATCTTCTGGAGGTGCTCACAACTCTTAGAAGCTTCATCTCCCGCGGAGCAGCATGTCAAAACAAATCTTGATCTACAAACTGCATCGATTTTTGACTCCTCCAGCACCATAAGGAGCGGGGTTCATTACATTGCACTTGGCGTGGGACCGCGAAGTTCTTAATGGAGGGGATAATGTAGGCTGATATTCCAAGGAATCTTTAAAATACAAGCAGGATAGGATTTAAACGTAGAACTTGCCCATCAAGTTTAGGCTTTTACGTTATCCGTAATGGCTTAAGTTATTTAGTTCTAAGTTTAAATTGCCATGGGCACTGCACATAGATATGTAAGGTTATGTAAAAGTTAGTCACAAAGGCCTATTGGGGGTTTGTCCCATAGCACCAATGTAATTCAAAGTTAAGTTAGTCTATGTGGCCTACTTGTCCCATAGTGCCTTTTTGTAAGTGACCACCACTCCAAGTATACATAGGAGTGGAAGAGTGCATTTTTGACAAGAACCTTATTTGCAATACATGCCTATTTTTTCTTCTTTGAGTGTTCTCCCTTGTGTGGTTACATGTGTTGTGTTACTTCACATTGTATTGTACACTATTTGATCTTACAACAAGTCAAGCTAATCTAGGCTCTCCATTCTCTAGTAGGTTAAGCCTTAGAGGAGGAGATTTAGTTTAGGGTTTTATCATTGTGGTTTTAGCTGCTAAGGAGAGAAAAGAGAGAAGAGTGGATCTTACCCTCAGAATACTTATCACCATGCTCATTGCTGTCTTTCTTGTATCCATATCCATGCTAGTTGGGAAAAGCCTTAGTGAGGGTTAGTTGGGAGAAGCCATAACTCGTGCTAGTTGGGAGCCATAGAGTGATAGAGGATACTTTTAAGCTAACACTTGTGAAGATTGATCATTCGTAGTTACTCTTGGATAGTTCTTTGAGTGTAATAGTTCAAATGGAGCACCTAAAGTTGCTTATGTGGCAGGATGGCACAAGAATCTTGACCTTAGAAAATTTTCTGCAACGATCAAAGTTTGATCAATTGCTTGCTTGAAACTGTAGATGAAACTGACCTGGGTCAGTGGAGATGGGCAGTCTCAGTTTGTGCAGTACGCTGATGGAAGGATTGTGAATTCGACATCAACAACATTTGATCAGAAAGACATGTGTGGTGAGTGTGCCTTTGATGCCTCTTGTTAAGACGTCCCGGAAACTTGCATGCGTTCTGGATTCTCATCAAAAGGTTGATAGGATTCTAATGTCTGGCTTCAATTTGTATGTTGTCACTTCCTGTTTTCATATCTTGGTATATGATGGAAACTCTTTTTGGTAGGTTAACTGGCTGTTTGAGAACATATGCACTGACCTTCTATGATCTCACCTTACTGGCTGTAGATGCATCACCCAGCCCCGCAGTTGATTTTGGATGGCATGATCCAGGATACATCCATAGTGCAGTTATGAATGGACTCTCACCTCAAACTATCTATTCTTATCGCTATGGCAGGTTAGAATCTGGGTTGCTGGCCGGGACAAAATCTTAATAGTAGTCATGGATGATAGTTAATTTAACAAGCTGGGTGTGAATATGAATTTTTCATAGCATTTTAACAGCTTAGAGTGTGAGGGTTTTCACCTCTATGTAGACAGTCAAATCTGCAACTTGGTATGGCTCCAGTAGATGTTTAATTTGAGTTTCATTGATATGTACAATCTGAGCAAGAAGTGTAGCAAAGTTAGTTGATTTGATTTTGAGAGAGAGAGAGAGAGAGAGAGAGAGAGAGAGAGAGAGAGAGAGAGAGAGAGAGAGAGAGAGAGAGAGAGAAGAGAGAGAGCAGTTGGACACTGCACAGTTCATTCCATCATTGAAAAGGGCAGAAATGTTCCTGTGTTATTAATGATGCATGGGTGGGAAAGTAACTTTACCCTGGCAGTGATGCAGTTGGATGGAGCTCTCAAATGTCATTCTCAACTCCACCAGCAGCTGGATTTGATAAGTTGGTCTTTATCATGTATGGGGATATGGGGAAAGCTGAGCGAGATGGCTGTAATGAGCATTACATCCAGGTTGTCAGAAACTGAATTTTTTTTTGAAATCTGATGTCTAGCTTACTTATGGTTCAACTGCTTTCAGCAACAACTCACATCTCAAAGGTTCAAGGGGTTTCTGATGATTTGGAAGAGACCAAGTATCAGTTGCACACAGAGCCATTGACTCAGATAGGCTAAGACCCAAAGTGGCTATGGGTGAATTTTAAAATGCACCAAATGCATCTGTGATCAACTAGAACAAAGATAGTTGTTTTTCTGTTTGTTCCCTTATCTTCTCCTTAGTGGTTTGTATCATGTACAATCACAAGAAATGATCAGCTATTAGGTTCATTCAGTACTGAGATTCAATCCAACTGATTATATTGAACTTCAGGTCGAAATGAGAAATTAAACTCTAATATCTTAGCAGCTTCATCATTCATGCATTCTGAAATCTCAGTTTCAGCTCCTCGTCTTCGCGGTCTACTGCAGGAACAGGCCACTGAAATTTCTGGAGGACAATTCTTTGCCCATAAATTTGTGAATGTTACAAACACATCAGACTTCCCTAGGTTATAATATTGTACTCAAACAAGGCTAAAAGAGTGATTTCTCTTGCCATAGATTTTTCATTCCACGAATAGGTGCATAAATAAAACCGTAGGTCAGAATGATGCATTAGACGATAGATAACCTTACCCTTTTCTATGTTTGGGGGAACGATCCACAAAGGAAGCCAGATGTAATAGTGCATAGTTTGCAGAAAGGTGACGAGTGATAGTTGCACAATCTCCATTCACATCTCTATCTTGAAGTAGGATAAGCCTACACAAAATAGAACTCTCTACCTTTCCACAGAATGAGGTGCTTCTATAAATTACATAGAGTTTGAACCTTTTCTTAGTGCAAGATGAGCCAGATCTAACATTAAATTTGATTGTTATTTGTGTGGTTCATTGACATGCCACATTCGAAGCCTAAGCAAGTTTCTAATGATATCTGGAATGGATTATTTCCAACTTATAAGTATGCTCCTAACAAGCTTGCAGTGAAATTTTTTTTTTTACTTCGGTCTACGCAGCTTTTGTCTTGGCCTTAATCATGCCACTTGATTGTGTACTATTGGAATACACAGCCAGGGTCACTGAAAGTCATAGATGCAGTTGCCAAAGAAGTAAGCACCGGTGATGTTGACATGATCTACCATATTGGGGATATCAGCTATGCTACTGGCTTTCTTGCTGAATGGGACTTTTTTCTGGAAATGATTGGTTCAGTGGCATCTCGTGTTCCTTACATGACTGCTGTTGGCAATCATGAAAGGTTAGGAAGTTTGATGGAGATATATGCTCACTGGTTTTGTTGATTCCTAGTTCTTGCTAGGTGACCATCATGCCTGTTTCACACTCATATCTGGTTACTGGAGTGTAAATGCTTCTCTGTAAATCGTTTTTACTGTCACTCTATGCCTTCTGCTAACTTTTAAAGGCTTTCATTAATTGAATTGGCATCTGGGTTGTGTTGCTTTTGTATGTTCATATTGCATGAGCAATAACGTCAAGTGCAAAAGTGTTTCTGAAACTGGCCTAAAAAATCGCATGTAGTAACACAAAATAAGTCTGTTTATTATTCATTCCGTCTTTGCATTTTAGCGTCATTGTACTTTGGACTGTTTCAAAGAAGACAGTTTGTGCTACTTAAGCATACCGAAGGTTTCTAGCTTGTCTAGTGGTACATCCTAGTGTATGTTAGAACAGCTGCTTTTTCTTTATAGTCTTTCTAAATCTACAGAATAGCAACATGATATAGTTGGGTTTGTTATTAATGCAGTGACCTTTCATGTCAGGGACTTCCCTGGATCTGGATCAGTTTATTGTGGACTAGACTCGGGTGGTGAGTGTGGGGTTCCATATGAAACATATTTTCAAATGCCAACACAAGGAAAAGACAAACCCTGGTACTCTATTGAGCAGGGGCCAGTGCATTTCACAATTATGTCAACAGAGCACTCCTGGGATCCTCAGAGTGAACAGGTCTGGTGAAGTTAGCACTTTGAGTTTCAAACTTCTATTCTATCTTGGAATATGGCATCTTTTGTTATCATGTAACGACTGTAAAGAGTTTATGTAAGTAAGTACGGGAGAGGTTCCACTTATGCCAAACTTATCACCAGAGTCCTCCTTTCAAAGTATATATTAAAGTACTTATCTCATAATCAAAATTCCAAATATCACTTCAGACCATCTAGTTCTATGGAAATTAAGACTTTGATAAATACTAGAATCCTCGGCTATCAAGATCTAGAAAAAGATGGCATCCATATGAGTACTGCATCACACATTAAGGTTATGAAGTACTGCAAACAATTACATGTAATCATCACAAGAAGCAAACTGCAAACTAAATCTAGATAGTATGCTTCCTGCACCTATTACAATCATAACATGCTTTTGGACTACACAAAAGGTATTTCAAGGTATGGGTAAGGTAGGCTCCCAAAGCAACAAAGATATGACAAGTTTTCTCATTCTAACAGATAGATTGGTTCAATATTTTTTCCTGTTCAGGTTCACCTTTCTTGCCCTGATATCCAGCTTGCGCTCTACCTTTGAGCAGGTTCTTCAAAGGTAGACTAATAATTTTCAGACTTACTGATGAATGGAGAAAACAGAACTGGTAAACCAACAAAGGACCAAAATCACCTTACCATTTTCAGTAAGAGGTTTGTCATGCACACAGGTATGAGAAAATCATCACACACACACACACACACACACACACACACACACACACACATTGAGAGAAGACAAGACTGCAAAACTGTAGATCAATTTAATGTAGTACAAGAACTTGATTACAATAGTATGAAGTACTTAAATTGAAGCTACATTAAACTTATGTAAGCTGCTCTAAAAGTTGTCTCTCAATCATATCCATTGATATTGATGCCTTCCGGTCTATTTAAAGTGTATGAGAGTCCATTCTAGGGTTAGGATTTGTGCCCTACCTCTGGAGGCCTGATAATGGTCAGATATTTCCTAAATTCCATAACAGATGCCACATCTTAAATGATTGTGCCAAGTGTCCAGAGGGTATGGTCCAAATGATATTTAATCAACGTGTGGAGCCATGGGCCATATAGATGTCCATGTCAGTAAGGGATGTAACACAATAAAAAATATAGATGCTGCAAAAAGGAAGATGATAATGCCACAAAATAATATAGCAAAATGCATAGATTGAAGAAGTTGCTGAAATGTATATGTTGGTGGAGAAGTTAGAGCCTAAAATGCTCCCTTAGGAATGGACCAAGAATGCCAAGTAGAGGCATCATTCATGATATTGGCCATGGGCAATCTAAGTCTTAAATCATCCTCCTTCTCCCAGGTGTCCTCATCATCTGACATACCTTTCCAATGAATCAGATGTTCAGAAATCAAACGATTTCTCAGCTGATGTCGACGAGTATCCATGATCGTTTCTGGTTCATGGGGTACAAAAGCAGTCAAATCCTCCAATAGAACTAGATCATCTGTGGGAATCAGGTCATCTTTCCCACCAAGTCGTTCCTTTAAATGACTAACATGGAATACAGGATGAACCTTAGTTCCAACAGGGAGTTCTAGTCTACAAGCAGCCCTACCAATCTTGTTAAGAACTTTGAAAGGACTGGATATCTTCCATCGACTGGTTGACACGTTCGGTCTGACCATCGGTTTCTGGGTGATCCGTAGACGATAGACTTAAGGTAGTTTCCAGTCTTTCAAAGACCGCCTGCCAGAACTTGGTAGTGAACTTGGAATCCCGATCACTAACAATATTGTTCGGCAATCCATACAACCTGAACAACTTTTCAACGAAGAGTTGAGCAAGTTCAGAAGCTTTGACAGTAGTTTTTGTTGGAATAAACTGTGCCATTTTGGTTAGCTTGTCAACTACTACCCAAATAGCATTGTGACCCTTCCCTGTCTTGGGAAGTCCGACCACAAAATCCATGGAAATACTTTCCCATTTCTTGCTGGGAATTTCCAATGGATGCAACAGACCAGTTGCTTTGAGTCTTTCCGCTTTCTGCTTTGAGTCTTTCCGCTTTATTTACTTGGCATTGTTCACACTTTTGAACTTATGCCTCGACATGACCTTTCATTTTTGGCCAATAAAATTCTCTCTTATCAAGGTCAAGCGTCCTTTGTATACCGGGGTGTCCAGCGCTGGGGTAATCGTGGCACTCGTGCAGAATTTGGGCCCTAATGTCCGCGATATCTGGCACACAGACTTTTCCTCTACGGAAAAGCAAACCATTCCGAATGGAATAATCATCAATTATTTTCTCTTCACGAGATTTCTTGGAATCTTGCTTTCCAAGATTGTCTCTCATTAAAGAGCTTCCTGCCAGGAATCTTGCCAAATATGACCGAAAAATTCATCGGTTCGACAAAGATCTCGTAGAGAAAAAGATACAACTCAGATTGGAACTCGGCAAAGCATAACTGATTAACTTCTCCAATTCGGCTCAAAGCATCAGCAACACAATTCGACGTACCTCGACGGTACTTAATGTCGAATTCGAACTCTTGAATGAGTTCCGACCAACGGGCCTTACGACCCCTAAGGTCCGAGGCATCACAAATATACTCAAGAGATTCATGATCTGTCATAACCACAAATTTGGATCCGTACAAATAATGTCTCCAGATCTTTAATGCATGGATGACAGCAAAAAGTTCCTTCTCATAAGTAGAATACCTACTTTGAGCTGGGTCCAACTTCTTGCTCTCGAAAGCCACAGGTCTACCATCCTGGTAAAGGACTGCACCTACCGCATAGTCACTAGCGTCTGTTTCCACTAGGAAAGATCCACTAGGGTCCACTATGTGTAAAATAGGGGCTGTAGATACCAACATCTTCAAAGCTTCAAAGCTTTGATTAAGTTCATCCGTCCAAACAACAGGAGGACTGATCTTCGAACGCCTTCCGGCCTTCTTCTTATTACCCTTTTTAGTTTTCCTTTTGGCTTTCTTCACTCCCTTAAGAAGATTCGTTAGAGGCAATGCAACTAAGGCATAGTCTTTAATGAATTTATGAAGAAACCCTGTGAAGCCCAAAAAAGATTTTACTTCTCTAATGGTTTTCAAGATAGGCCAATCGCGAACTTTCTGGACCTTATTGTAATCGATCTCAAGACCTCGATCGGAAATGATATGTCCTAAATACTTGAGTCTTGTTTGAAAGAACTCAAATTTAGACTCCTTAGCATAAAGCTTTGCCTGCCTTAGATTATCTAAGACTGTACGCAAATGCGCTTCGTGCTCCTCAAGAGTCTTACTGTAAATCAATATGTCATCTAAAAATACCACGAGAAACTTCCCCAGATATGGACGAAGAATATCGTTCATCATCTGTTGGAAGGTTGCTGGGGCATTAGTTAGACCAAAGGGTAAAACTAAAAATTCGTAATGGCCATACCTAGTAC
Organism: Diphasiastrum complanatum; assembly: GCA_029204225.1. Classification (NCBI taxonomy): domain Eukaryota; kingdom Viridiplantae; phylum Streptophyta; class Lycopodiopsida; order Lycopodiales; family Lycopodiaceae; genus Diphasiastrum; species Diphasiastrum complanatum. The sequence continues at coordinate 12,945,611 of CM055111.1, read as the reverse complement.
GAAAACCAGTTTTGGAAACATCCCCCTCGTGTATTCTAATTTGATGGCACCCTGACCTAAGGTCTAATTTGGTGAAATACTTAGGACCATTCAATCGGTCCATTAAGTCGTCCATCCGAGGCAAGGGATAGCGGTTCTTAATTGTCATCTTATTAAGCTTTTTGTAATCGACACAAAGACGAATGCTGCTGTCTTTCTTGCCGGTTAGCAAAACAAGAGCTCCCTAAGGGGATTTACTAGGTCTAATATGGCCTTTACGTAATAACTCCTTAAGTTGACTAGCAACTTCATCTTCTTCCTTTGGGCTCATCCTGTAGGGAAACAACGATACAGGAGAGCTGTCGGAAAGAAGATCTATGTCATGTTCTACTCCCCGTGAGGGGGGAAGACCCTCAGGCAACTGGTCAGGGAATATATCGCTATACTCCTCCCTAAGTCTCTTAAAGATTTTGCTCTCAAGCGATGATTCGAAATTATCATCAGAAAAAGACAAAGCTTTAGGGAAAGACGATACATCAACATTGACATTATGAGTACTAAAAGCATCTATGTAAGATTCATCTTTCAGATAACATAAATACGAAAAATACTCAGAATTCAAAATACATTGATTCGCTTCATGAGCAGTTACAAAAGGTAGATCTGGCTCATTGCCTTTAAGATGCAAGAAAGAAATACAATGTGATACATAGTCTTTCTTTAAGGGCTCATTCCTAGCATAAAACCACTCTTTACCTAGGATTACATCCACATTATCTAGATTCATGACTTGAAAAGACAAACTATCTACATAGTCTTGAATCTTCAATGGCACGTGGGGGACAAAGTGGTCCCAGACCTGCTGCTCCCCACCAGCTGCCATCCTAACCACGTAGTTGTGGTCACTTGGTGTGGTTGCCAACTGCAGCTTCTGCACCAACTTAGCATTAATAAAATTATGCGTAGAAACGTCGTCAAAAAGAACACTCACAGGTTGGCTACCTACGAACCCACTCATACGAATGAGGTCGTGAGGTCCGAACACTGCAGTATTAAAACAACAATTCGAACAAACTGTTTCATTTTTAAAAGATACATCAATGCAAAAATTAGAAGAATTACCTGGTGCCTTGAAGGAGCGGCCACCCTTCTTCCGTCTCTTCGGGCAGTCCTTGGAAAGGTGCCCCTTCTCCATGCAGGCCCGAAGGAGAAGCTTCGCCGACCATGCGCTCCTTGCCCTTTTTGAAAGAAGGGCCCGCAGAGGATTTGTCTTTGGCTTTGGGCTTTCGCTGTTCTTTGCGGGTTATCGTGTGCGTATCGTCGAAAATCCGAGCGAAACGCATGACATCCTCTAAGGACTGTGGCTGATTACGGCGTACCTCCAACTGATATTCCTTGGGCAAGCCCAAAATGAAATGCAGGTTAAGGAGTACCCTATCTATGCGGTTAAAAAACCGCGAAGCAGCCTCTTGGAAGTCTTGCAAGTAGACGTCCAAGGGCTTCGTCCCCATTTGCAATGTGGCAAATCGACGATAATATACAAAATCGTCTAGCACAGGCATAAAGGCAGCCTTAAAGGCTACCTGGAAGTCATCCCAAGTAGTTGGGACTGTAGCTCGATCTTTAAGATCTTGCCACCACGAATACGCCTTACCGCGTAAAAACATGATGGCCATCAAGATACGCGAGCTATCTGGTAGATCGTGCATGGAAAAATGCGACGTCCATCGACCTAACCAGGCTAACACCACATCTTGGTGTCTGTCCTTCTTTTCTCCGGTAAAAAATTCCAGAGTAAACATCGGGTTTAGGAGAGCTTGTCGAGACTGGGACATAGCCCGAATCTCGGCCTCCGCCTGTTCATGCTTTGAGCGCATGTCCACAATTTGTTGCTGCAACAAATTTATGGCATGCGTCATGTTTTCCATATTAGTCCCAACGGGACTTGGAGCTCTAGTCTCATCCATAGGGGTGTCCATGGATAAAGGAGTAACTAGCAAAAAATTAGAGGGAAAACGGAGAGTTATGGTGTAAAAACCACAAAAGGAAAAAAACTAGTGCACAAGGCTGTCAGAAATGGTGAACTCCTGCAACTTTGTCGCAGCACGAACAAGACATGAAGGTCGAACGAGAACAATTCGCGACAGTCAACATGTCTTTGACTCGAAGCATGAACGATTCGTGAATCAATCGCGAATCGTAAACACACCTCCAGGACCGCAAAACGAAAAGAACGAAACAAACGAAGAGAAATCCTTCGCGCTGCCAGCTGGCAGCTCAACCAGCTTCATGCCCAGCTGAAACGAATAGCAACGACGGAGACTAACTAACGAGTTGATTAGCGTTAACTAGTCTTGTGATTCTACATTTAGCTATCTTGTAAACTCCACATAGTGGAGGTATAAACGATCCTCTCTGGATCATAACAAAAGTGTAGAGAAAAAGGAAGAGAGATAGTGAATACAGAGATCTGTAAGAAACAGAGAGAGACGTAGCGAATAGAGTAAGAAAGCAAAATACCATAGCTGTGCATGAAAGTCTGCCAACGAGCAGAACACAGCGAAAGAGCAGAGAGTCAATCCGCCAACGAGCGAGAGTCGATCTCGCTCTAAAACCAAACTGACAATATAATCGCTCTATTTCGTGTATCTCTTGGCCTTGTGCTGTGTCTCTTGATTGCTAGAATAAAACATGTTTTGTGATGCGTAGTCGAGTGTCTGGGATCCCGTAAGAGCTTCCGCACAAAAAGAAAATTCAAAGACAAAAAATTGTTCCCAAATTAGAATAGAGGACGAACACGAGAAAGAAAAAGCTTCTGCGACAAATGCCTCAAGAAATAACCATGGGAGAATGAGGGAAAGGAAGTGAACGTACCTCCTTTACCCCCTCCCCAAAGCTCCTCTCCACCCTCATGCCCTTCTAGCCCATTCTAACCATGTGGTGCCACCCAAAGGTGCCACATGGTCCATGGACCCCAAAGATTTATGAAATTTAGTTTTGGCCCTTTCTCCCCTCTCCAACTCCTATGTACCACAGCTCTCTCCACTCCTTTGGAGATCTGTAGGTACAGAGAGAGAGAGGAAGGAGATAGTACGGCCTATCAAGGACATGACTCCAAGATTTATTTTAGAATACATTCTTCTAAAATTTAGCAATCTTAGAGTTGCAAGTTTAAATTAAAAACTGCTAAGATTTACAACTTAGCATAAAGTTTTCTTAGCTCTGCAAGCCTTGGCTTTAAGTTTCACATGTACAAAGGAAAGAGGGATGGACATGGCCGTGGGGAGGCGCGCTTCTCCCCACCCTGTCCTGTCACATCAATACAAAACTTCGGGGGAGGTATTAACTCCTCCCCCCCCTCCCCGTTACCGGTAAAGCCTCTACTGGCTGCCTGATGCAGCGACTGCAGCAAATGCATAAGAAGTGCTCCCCGTACGGATCCCGAAATAAGTGGAACGTGGATCCCGAGGCCCGGAATGTGAGCCAGTAGACCGGCGCTTCAACTGCGCGCTGCCTCAGTTCCAATTAATTGGAAAAAAAGTTTTCTTATGTATTGTGAGAGGATCTGTCGACGGGACAGTAGCCATGCCAGGCGCACCAGTCAAGAAAAGTTTTAATTCAGAGAAGAGGCCTCCCTCTTGTACGGATTCCAACCAACAGTTGGATTCCCGAGAGCAGTGCAGAAACAGAAACTGCCACACAAAAAGTGTACAGGCCAATGGGCCTCCAAGGCTCTCTAAAAACTTAAAGGGTGATTAATCTTTTATACTTGCAAAAAGGTTTAAAAAAATATTTTAACCATCTTACAAACAAGTTTGTATTCTTAGAACTTATTATCTCAAAGTTTAAAGTTGATTGTAAAACTTTAAACCAAACTTCAATTTTCCTACACAAATTTTGAATAGGAAAGGAGAAGATTAATGTGAACAGCCACAATCCACCAAAAGGAATTCAAAGCCACAAAGGCAAATAAGGGAACGTGTGCACCTTTAAGGGAATCGACGGCTCTGATACCAACTGTTACAACTCCCTAAGATCAACGACTGCCTTGAAGGTCCCGCACACCCCATACCGGTGACGACGCACCCTAACCGCCCCACCCGTAGGGTCACAACTGACCCACCCCCGTGCTCTGGAGCAATTGACATAATCATGCCCGGTCAAGCCTCATAACTGGCGTCCCATACCACCAGCCATCGTACTCGGCTCTCCCTAGCACACATCTCCTGGCCTGGAGATACATCCTGGCTCATGCGTGCTCTCCATCCACCAACTCCCGGGTAGAATGAGTGAATAGAAAGAGAGAAACCCCACCACTATATAGGCATAGCTCAGTGGGTCCCATCAAGCACGGTCCTGCCGGCGACACGTGACCACCTAAGATGGTGACGCGTGGCACCTAGACATGTCGATAACTCCAGTCCTGCGTCATGCCCCTTGCGAGGCCGTCACTGAAGGGCATACCGTTATGGTACATAACAATAGGAATGCCATAGATACCATGCCATACCATCCACATGGACTAGGACTTTCGCAGTGGTAAATGATACAGAATGGAAAACTAGAGCGTTGTGAAGGTGATAGAAGCAACAGTCATTGACTTAGCACAAAAAGAAAACCCTTGATAGAATTGCGAAGGGATCCATGGTAGCCTAGATTGCAAGCGACAGCTCTGAATAGAAATTTCATGTGGGAATTGTTTCATGTAGGAATGACCATCATAGAGGTAGATAACGATAGCTCAGAAAGGAAAGATGGAACGGTAAAAGGGATAAAAACCAAAGTAAGCAGTAACTTGAAAGTACGAACAACATTATTCTTATGACCCACCAGAATAGCAACAAGAAATGCTAACAAATGTAGCTCTGAAACTTTTGGAAGGCAATAAACAAAACATATGTATAGAAGAATAAGGGAAACATACAAAGTGAAAGAAGAGATAATGCAAACTGTGGTAGGATGAGAAACTACAAAACGAGGAGGTGATACTACAAAATGGAGAGTTCTTGACTCTCATTTGTTTGTAATTTGTGTCAACTATGTGTGTCTATGTATCATTTCGATGTACTGATGTGTCAACTATATGTACACATCCCTTAACCACAGTTGCTAGGAAATGGGAATGGGGAACATCTGGACCCTAGAAGGGGGAAAAGGTGAGTGCCACATCCTCACGTTTTTAGAAAACAAGTGTAACTTTGTAGAACATAGTAAATTAAACATTGGGGCAAGGAGGGAACAAATATCAGGTTCGAGAGGAAAACAGTTGAGCCTAGAAGGAAAAAATGTGCCCGTTCCTCAGCTGCTTTGGAAATGTCTACGAAGGGCCTGGGAATGTGGGGAACATTACCCCTACAAGGAGAATGTTCCCACCCATTCCTCCACATTCTTGTGTTGGGGGCCAGGCAGATGGAATGATGTTCTCATTTTTTAGGAAGTGGGAACGTGTTCCCTTGTTTCTAAGGGGTGTATGTTGTTATGTGGGTACAATCCTAGACACAACTTTGATATACCTTCCGATATATGTTCAATATTTCAGCTTTAGACATTTCACTGACAAGCATGAAAGGATTTAAGCCCTCTCGTAGGAAGAAAGATGGCATGATCATCTCAAGAAAGTGCACAAAAGATACAATAGACAAGAACTTCCCAAAACTTGGAGATTTTGGATTTTAAGGCTATAATTCCTGATACCCAATTTTTGCAAGTTTTTGCATAACTTTTAGCAAGCTGATGAGAGGAAGCCATAAATTTTGTCAGAAGCAAAATCCAATTTCTGATATTGAGGCATCTAAGACTGTAGAGTAAAGTTGTTTCTGCCTCAAGGACTCTAATTGATGTCTCTTTGTTCATTGGACAAACAAATAAGAAAGGTCCTATTCTCTACAAGTCTGCTATGAAATCTATTTGTTTTCAACCCCAAAATGAATTTCAACCCCTTGAACTGACATCACTGTGTTCTATGCAGTACAAATGGATTGAGTCTGATCTTGCTTCAGTAAAGCGACAGCAAACACCCTGGATTCTGTTTGCAGGGTAAGATCTCATACAAATTTTGGAGGCTAGTTACCAAACTTTGCAAAAGTAGGCTGTCAGCAAAAATTTTGCCATGTTGGATCCATATATCATTAGAAACTTTGCTCATAGTGTTTTCTTTATTTCTGATTCTTGCGTAATGCATATGATCATTTAGTTAAATTAATCGGTTGTATTGTGATATAAATGCTCTTGAGCATCAATCTTTTTTTGCACCATGATCACAAGATTCTCCCTCTTTGAAAAACTTGTTTACAAGGATGAAGAAAATACTGAGAGCTGCCTTTAATTTACTTGTTTTCAAAAGGCAATGCTTTTGCTTGTTCTTGATAAACTTTTGGGACAGAAAAGCGTTATGAATTTTAGTATGAGGTACTCATGCCTCACTGAGTTTTTATGACCTTTGTTTGTATAGACATCGTCCACAATATTCTTCTGTAAATCAGGGGATTTTGGCAGCAACTTTTGTGCCTTCAGTTGATCCAGCGTTTGTTGCAGCTATCGAGCCATTGCTTGTCATTGGTCAGGTACAAGAATCTGGCAGAATAATGATAGTTGTTGTTGGACATAACCAGATGAGCTTGTTTGTTGTCAACCATCACATTCTTCATATTTCATCTTAAGCAGCAGATAATTGGACTGTTTAGACCAAATGTGTGCTGGCTAATCACCTCTTGCTTAACAGCATCAGACTTCAATCATATACTGTAGTGGCTTAATAAGATTGATTATCAAACATTAATTGTAAGAGCTGGCTTGAAACTTGAGATCTTCAAAGAAGACCTTAACTGAAAAGCTATTGGCTGACCGGGCAAGATACCGTTAGCTTTGATCCTGTTTTTGACAAGAAATCACTGCTACAGAGATGAAGCTGAAGTTTGAACAATATGCCCTTGCTGAGCAGGTAACTGTATGCAGCTGATTGGAGCATGTCACGTGTTTGAAGGTTAATGTGCTTTGAAATAAGGATAAAAAACAGACATTATCCTGCCAGATGTCCTAGGTCCATGAAATTAGCATTTATTATTTACTAGGGGACAATGATATCCATTTTAGTTCTTATCCATCATTCACCTAAGAAAGTGATGCAAGCTTGAAAATCAGTACAAGACCAAATTTAACTAACGCAGAACAGATTGCTATGAAACGTATCATTACAGAACCAGCACACATTTGACAAAAGATGACATATGGTTCTAGTATGAAAGATTTCCAAGGTGGGGATTGTGTCATCATGTCTGTTCTTAGTGCATACTTCAGATTCAGCTTTCTCTTATTTACATTTGTCTCTTTAGCGGCTAGAACTTATCGTTACTTGTGTTTCCTCTTTTTCTGAACTGGAATACCTCACATTGCTTTTAAAATATGCACTACAAATTGCTTTTCAACAAAAATTTCTTGAACAATCACAATCCTGGAATTTCTATACCCCTTGCATGAAATGATCCAGAATAGTGAGTGCCAGTTGACGTTTTCTTTACAGAATGAATTAAACTTGATATGATATAGGTGGATCTGGCTCTTTGGGGGCATGTACACAATTATGAGCGCACTTGTGCTGTGAATCGAAGCCTATGCATACAATACCCTAAAAAAGACGATGACGGGATAGACACGTACACAAGCAATACTCATATTGCCCCTGTGCACACTGTCATTGGGATGTCTGGGTTTCAACTTGACAGTTTCAGGAAAAAGGTAACCTGAAAATGACAGTCAAGTCTATCTTGTTGATTATAGATCATAGTGTTTCGTGCTTTTACAGTGATTGACTAGAAGGTAATGTTTCTTTTTTGAATGTTTCATATAACCTTTATTACTCATTTGCAGACTCCAAATTGGAGTGTTGTCAGGATATCTGAATTTGGGTATGCCAAAATAACTGCTGATAGGAAAAGGCTCTTCTTTCAGGTTAGTACAATCAGCAATGGACAATAATCTTCTCTGGATCATTATTACTCCACAGCATTCATTTTTTGTAATTCCTGAACTGCAGATCACATCTGCCACTTGAAAGCTGAAGATTAAAAGTCCTAATTATTGTCTTCCCTGAATGGAAGGAGGTCGATTTCTTATTGTAGATTTTCCTAGAAATTGCTTCCTATGCTTTCAGTTTTTGATTCTTGACTACTCCAACTGCTTGGAACTTGAGAAAACAAGAAAGAAAGCTTTATTTATTATTGTCTTATAAATGCCAAAAAGCACAAGACGGAATAGTAAGTCTCAAGTGGGATATTGTATGGGAGCATAGATATGTCTCCAAGATCAAAATCAAGATTAACTAGACTAAGTCAATCAAAGAATTAGTCTTTGATCATCTAGGTGAAGTCTCTGCATAAACTGGGATTAGTCAAAATAGTGCTGCAGGTGATACAAGGATACAATGACACAATAATACAATGAGATGAAGCATGCTATAAAGGGAGTGATATATCAAATATTGTGTCCAAGTTGTGCTGGAACTCTCCTGAAGTAGGAAAGGATAGATAGTCCCAACGCAATTCATGAGAGTGAAGATGGAGAATATCCTGGATGGTGGGATATCTATCTCATCCTTAGATAGTGTCTCACTTTCAATGACTGCTTTGGAGCATCTCCTCAAGAAAAAGGATGTAATTTGGGGCTTGGAGCCTAGGTCTCCATACCTCTGACATGTGTGTCGCCATAGAAAAAGCTATCTCTCATATCATCAGTGCAACACATCATGGACGAATCTATCCAAATGTATCTGTAGCCCCATACGAGTCTATCCAAATGTATCTGTAGCCCCACAGCTGTAGATGATTTCAGTGCCACATCATCTACATATAGAGTGGATATAAGAATGTCACCAAGTCTACATCCAATACCACCAACCTGGTCAATGAGAAGCTCTAGCTCGTCGATATATAATCCAAAAAGTGTAGGAGAGAGGGAGCAACCCTACTTCATCCCAATAGTACTCCTAACCACCTGGTAGAAACCATCATTTGTCCTGAAACAACCCCGGACCTGTTCATATGGTGCCATAACTGCCAATACCGTGTCAGTGGAAAACCCAAGCTCACTCAATCTCTGTATAAGCAGGTATCTCGGAATTGAGTCAAATGCCTTTCAGAAATCAACAGAGAGAGAGTCCTGGTATAGTTGTGTGTACTCATGGCTAAAGATATATTTGGGTGCCCTTTGCATGGTGGGAGGAGTGGATGAGGAGTGGCATATCGTGGTACCAAGATGTAATGTGAGAAAGGAGTGATATTTGAAGGTGGTAGGGAAAACAATAAGATCTAAAATGAGTGGTATAAGAGATGGCGACCCCATAAAATAATCCACAACACTGTGGCTACCACTATGAGGGTGGCAAGTAAAATCCCGAGTTTGCGATGCCTTCTTGCTAAGCCATAAAAGATGGCTAATTCATTTGCCTCCCCCAATCGAAAAATACCCACCATATATAGTGGTCGGCGGACCCCTAGAATCAGCAAATATCGTTGTAATACCAATATCATCACTATCCAATGCATGTATCCTTAAGGGATCAACAACAGCAGCATGAAACTCAATCTGTTTGGAGGACGTCCTGGCATTAAAATCCCTGGCCAGAAGAACATGACCACACTTAGAGAACAAGAGAACATTCGAAGATAAATCAGTGTAAAGAGAGCCCATACCATCTGAGAAGACTGATGTCTTGGGTGGAAAATAACAAGCAATGATATTGTTGGAGTTATGATCTCCGCACCCATGATTAAGGAGGCACCATGGCCTTGTCACTTTGCCGACCTTAGTAACACTCATTATGTTGTTTAGTTCATACTCTAAATGTACTCACAAAATGGTAAAGAGGCCTCAAGTTCCCAATAGGTGCTATAAGTGCATAATTCTATCTTACAATGTGAACATGGATACTGTGGCTATTATGGGGAAGAGACATAACCTCTTCCCTTCTTCTCTCTCACGTACTATCTCATTGTAGTGTTCTCTGAAATAATGTAATGCAAGCATGGTTTCTCTCTCTCTCTCTCTCTCTCTCTCTCTCTCTCTCTCTCTCTCTCTCTCTCTCTCTCTCTCTCTCTGTCCTATGAAGAATGTTGTGTGCTCTGATCTCTTTCTTGAACAGATATAAATATCTCTGTGCAGTCCAATACGTCTGCCCAATGGTCAGATCCAATGGTAACACACCTGTTCATCATGTCTAATCACCTCAATGATAGATTGTAGTGAATCCCTGTACATGCAATCCCCCAGATCCTCCACCACCTATAGCTCTAATCTCCAGCCACAATACTGAATTTCATATGAATCCCTGAAAGTATTGTAACTCTCTGTAGTGATTCTTAAAAGCATATTATCTCCTTGTGATATGAAATCTGCTAGATCCCTTGCAACTGCTGATGAATGGATGTCGTTATAGTTTCACAAACTAATACAAAGGTGATGTGGACAGGGCCTGGGGCTGCTCCTGTTCCCTAGAACCCCAAATCCCTAACTCTTTGGAACCTGTGCCACTGGTAGAACCACAGTCAAAATATTTGATTTGTCCATCTTTGTATCTCAGGCTAGTATTAGTATAAAAATCTGGGAGAGGTAACAGGTGCTGAAAGAGTTTGAGGTTTTGAGGATACGGCTTCAGAGAAAGGAAGAGAAGTCAGCGCTGCTGCGGCAGCAGGCAAAGCCTGCTGCTTGATTGGCAGCAGGTTGAGGCAATGTGGCACATAGGGCTAGGGGCTTGGCATCCAAGACTAGGGCAAGCACTAGCGGGGCACTTAGGGCTGCGACATGTGCGATATCTAGGGCTGAAGCAGGTGCCAGCGTGGCACTTAGGGCTGAGGTAGATGCCAGCGGTGCAGGGGTAGGGACCAGCGGAGGGGGAAATGCACCTTGAGAGAGTGAGAGAGAGATGTGGTGGCCACATGCACTGTGGCCAGCCACCACACGGGGAGGTGCAGCACACTGCTGTGCCCCCTCTACCTGTCGTGGAAGCTTGAGCGGCCACATGCATGATCAGACAGATGCAGTAGCAAGAAGCTGCAGCAAAATAGTTGATCAACGCAAGGAGGGGAGTGCTTAACCCGGTTAGGTCACAGCTCCAAGGGAAGCGCACAACAGATGCAGGTTTCTGTCTCTTTTGCCTGCAGCACGCTGCTGGAGCTGCGCTGCTCCTTCCACTTCCTCGGCTTGCTGCACAACATGTATTCTGCTGCATGTGGCCAGCAAGAGAGAGAGAGAGAGAGAGAGAGAGAGAGAGAGAGAGAGAGAGAAAGCTTTATTGATGTGTTATAGGTACCCGAGGATAACAAAGACAATAAATGTACATCTCAAGTGTGTATGATACTCTAGGAGCGTATAAAAAACTTCTCCATAAAAGAAAACATACTAAATAGAAATAAACAATCTGAACTAGATATGCTGTAATCTCCCTATTGAGCTGGAAAGAAAACACATATATATCATGATGTAAAAAACAAGCCTCAAGCCTCGGCTAAAGCCTTAAAGTAAGACGTAATCAAAATCGTAGAGTGCTTTGGATGTGAGGAGTGAAACTGCCTCAGTTTGGACCTGTGAACAGTATGTTGCCTGCTTTGCTTCATCCCGCTGGAGGGATGACTCGGTCTGATGCACTGACGTCTGGCACGATGTCTGTCTTTGACTAGAATATCTATCTCATCCTCTGATCTGTCCTCTTTGTCGTATGTGGGCCTCTGTCTGCGTTTGCAATATCTTCTTTTGTATGCTTTTTCAATATCATACCAAATCAGATGCTTATCCAATTCCCTTGGATTCCTGGTCTGGGGATCCAAACTGGGCACTGACTAAGTCTCATCTCAAAAGCATTGTCATGTATCATCAAGGCTACATAGCAAGGATACTCATATGTGTAAAGCCTGGAGTGATCTGGAGTAGTCCCGATATAAACAAACAATGATATCATCCTCTAATCTCTAATTGGGCATTTGAAAATGAAATGATCCTCGTCCTCAATCTCTCCAAGTGAACAGATCTGACATACCCTGGCCTCCTTGGGTGTGCCATGAAAACGACCTGTCTCAATGTGTAACTGATTAGATGAGACTCTAAACTATCCCAATATAAATCTCAAACCATGTGACAAACCCCCGTCTAGATTGTTAGAAATAAATGACTATGTTACTTTGACCCAAAAGGTCGAGATTTGTGTAACCATGGGTATTTAGTTATTTAGGCCATCTTAAGTTTGTCTTAAGTTCAGTTGGACCCAATTTTGGTCATGTACTGACTCGTGGGTCCTTAGAGGTGTAATTTGGTTTAGGGGCCCTATCTTGACGTTTGGGGGTGCCCTACATTCAGTAAATATTGGCTTATTGTGTTACATTTTTCAGTTGGCTAAGCATTGCTCTCCATTGCTTGTGTTGCTGTTTTCTGTCTCTCTCTCTTAGAGGAGGGCGCCCAGCCTCTTCTCTTTTGTTTCTTGTGGAGGTTGATTGATAACTAGATCTTGGTGACTTGCTTGCTTTCTTACATGGTATCAGAGCTACTGGATCTGCAGCAAGCTTGTATGTTGGCGCCCTACCAGAATAGGATCTTCTCTACTTTTTGTTCTGAAATTTCAGCATACTGCTGATCTTTCCAAGTGGAGTTTGGACCAGCTTTTTTGTCTCTTTTCAGGTTGAAGGAGGGTGCCCATCACAGATCTTGGAGGAGCAATTTGTGGCACCCAAAGATCAGAATCTCAAATCTGATTTTTATGCAACCAGTTTTTAGCAAGTTTTGTTTGGAGGAGGGTGCCCAAAAATCTGCTACTGATTTTTGCTTTTGGTGTCTCCTTATCTTGCTGTTTTTGTTTTCAGGTTTGCATTTGTGAAAGAGGGCGCCCAATATTCAGCATACCCTATTTTGGTTTAGGGCAAAGTTGTGGCTGAAAAATTGCAGATTTTCAGCAAGCAGTAGGGTGCTTTCAATAGCCCTATTGAAGTGTGTGTTGATCACACTATTTGGCTTCCTAATTGGGTTTCGGTGTAGGCTTCATTTGAAGCTAACCTAATTTTCAAGAAGCTGGTTTTTTTGTGCAGAAAGACAGCCATCTTTCCATTATCCTTTGGGCACTTTGGTAGATTGGAAGACATCTGGTGCTCCTACTTTTAGCTCTTTGTTTGCTGCAAATTTTTGAGTAGATTTGGTTGTGGAAAGGCTCTCTTTCCTATCTATTACAAGCTGAAATTCTGTTGGAGGTAATGGCTAAAGAATCGGAAGCTATCGGTTCTTTGTTTAGTGAAGATCGGTTGGATGGGACAAACTACTCCTTGTGGAGTTACATGATGAAGAATCTTCTCATAGCGAAAGTGTTACGACCATATTCAGCTAAGGACATGGAATAGTCCTAATATGGTAGACCGGCCCTCCAGTGTTCGAGATTATTAGTCACGCCTAGATTTTATTCCACATCCAGGCCTGTTGGTGATTAATAACCTTGAGAGGACCCAGACGCTCTAATTGAGACATATGGAGTAGTGCATGTACGTGTGACTGGTTTAGGTAGGAGATATGCATGAAGAGTTGTGATCTATTTATAGTTGACCTGCATGGGGATTGCATGTGGTCATGCACAGGATCCCACTCTCTATATATATTGAGGTAGAGATTATCCCGTCGACGACTTTGGTCTAGGACCTAGGTTACTAGTGAGCTCTTCTCCTCTTGCTATCACATGGCATGGCTTGGGGGCTATATCTAGGAGGATTCTCCAGGAGGGATCTAGGATTGGTTGGGTGGTTTTGCTCCACAGTCTCTCTTGTTTTTTCCTATCCTCATCTTAGGGGTTTCTCCCTAGTGGTCTTTACATTGGTATCTTAGGGGTTTCTCGTCCATATTGGGGTCAATGCCTAGTGGTATTCTTAGATGATATTGTCGTCTACTGTGAAAACTTAAGGAAATGGAGAATTCAATAGTTGGAGATAATTTTTCTGGAAATGGTTGAAGAGTGGATCCTATGTTGGATATAGGATGGTCAGATAATCTTTTTGATTTTCTGATGGTCGGATCTAAAAGCAAAGGGCTTTCTTGGAGAGGAAACTGATGGTATAGGACATCAATGATTTCAAAGAGGAAATTCTTATGTGAGAATGATCTGTAAACCAGTGGGTAGTATTTACATTACTGGTAATGCTAACAGTTGAAACCATTGGTTAAACTTGTTTAGGGTATTTGGAGAGGTTATGAGATATAGATCCAGATCCCTCAATGGTATCTCATAAATTCCAAATCGGAAACCCTTAAAAGCTGTTTCTCTTTTAATTTAAACCTCTACTTTTTAGAAATTTCTTAAATACGATACGATTGGATTGAAATTCATATAATTCCTTCTAGAGTAGAACTAGATTCTAAAGGACTGTTTAAGTTATATGAATTCATACTTCCATTTCAGTTTATGAATATATCTTAGAATCAATTGATGTTTTCAATTGAATAAATGAAAATCAGACTTCTAAATGATTATCTCTACTTGATAGTTGTTTATTGAGAGTTGTTAGAGTCCAGTTACGACTCTATCATGACCTTGGCACGGCCGGTCACCAGAGGGCCTGAGGCCAAGTATTGGCAATGGCCAGTGACCGAGGAGGACATCAGTCCCAAGTTGGGACCGGTGCGTCACGAGCAGTGACCCGGTGTGGCCGCCTAACAAGTTGTCAGAGATGCGGTGTGTCTTGACCGTTGGGACCCTAGCCGTCAGTGACGAGATGCTAGCCGGCAAGTAGTCGGGGTGACCAAGAGGGTCACAGGTCTTTAGCGGGGCACGGGGTGGTGCCCTATGAGTCACTCAGTATTCACAGGTCACAGGGGCTAGGCATGCCAAGTGGATTGATCACCCACAGGAGGATGCCATGTGCCAGTTGACGGGAATAGTAGGTAGAAGGACTCAAGGAGGGGGTGCCTATGGTTGGGAGGTTCATTCTACACACCGGCTTCTAGGATTCACGAGCTTGGAGAGACTGGCTTGTGACAATTGGTATCAGAGCCTCGTTCTAAAGAGAGAAAACGTCGTTCTAGAGAGAGAAAGTGTAGAAATTGTCAGATTTTGCTTGTTTTTGAAGATTTTGGAGGGAGAAAACGTGGGAAACAGATTGGAGAAGAAAGGTGGGCCTTTAGCATTGCTGTTCCAGCATACAGGGAGCCCACAAACACCCGTTTGAGGGAGGAAAAACTTGGCAAAAGAAATCAGATGCTCCAGCGCATTTTTTTAGAAGTATTTTCGCTCATAACTTTTCGGAGCCTTCTCAGATCCTGATCAGATTTTGGGAGCATGTTTCTAGTATCCATAGCGATCCTTTAGAGCCATTATACGCTGGTTTTGGAGCAGATTTGCCTCTGTTTCACTAAAAAGTTGGTTTCCAAGCAAAATTTTGGATTGGACATAACTTCTCCGATTTATCTCCGATTTTTGCTGTTAAAGTTTCAGATTGGGCCTAGTAGGAGGGCGACCTACTGCTAATTGACCGTTTGTGAAAAGCTTTTGCCGTTTGGAAGAAATTCGACGTCAAACAACCCGTTTTTTTCCTGTTTTTTTCGACTTTCAAGCCGATTTGGTGCCCAAATTAAGTTCTTTACCGACTTGTGTACCAGCGTAGGACGCAAGGGAAGTACTACCTGTCCTTGGCTTTGTTACTTTCTAGTTGCCTTTTGTCTCTTTCAGTTCTAAATTGTCAATAGGCTGAACATTTCTTTTCCTGACTGTGTTTCAGTAATTGCAATTTTTAGCTTGATTCCGTGCTGTCTCTATTGTGTTTCATAATGGAAGAGGATAGAGTTGATATTCCGCTCAGTCCACCCGTTGCTCTTCCATCACCACCACCCAGCCCTGTGCTTAGTCCTGCCCATAGTCCGCCTACAGTGGCTGCCCGTTCGCCTGCTGGTACTTCCCCTTCTGTGCAAGCTCGCATGGATAGTGTGGAAAAGACCGTCGCAGAGATGCGAGCAATGATGGTAGCTGGTGGTTATGCGTCTTCCTCGCAGTATGCTCCACCTTATCCGTCTTCTGCTGTTCGTCCTATGTTACCTCCACCCTGTCCAGAAGACAAAGATATTAAACCTACCCGTTTCGCTGGAAACACTCCACAACGCAATATTGATATCGTAGATCAGTGGTTGCATAAGTGGGAAGAGTATTTTGATTTGAAATGGTCCCCAACTGATGAGGGTTGGCGGGTCCGCAAAGCTGCTTACCATTTCACTAATTTTGCTGACAGGTGGTGGCGCAACTTGTTGAAGTCTAACCAGGCTCCATCCACTTGGCTTGAGTTTAAGCAAGCTTTTAGAGCTCAGTTTATTCCTCCACATGAGCATGTGCGTGCGACGGATGCTTGGCTTTTGCATCGTCAGAGGCAGTACATGGTGCAGGAATATGCTGACAGGTATCGTGAGATACTTATCAAGATTCCGAAAGAGATTCCCAAGTGGCTGGTAGTTCACAAGTTCGTATTTGGCCTTTGTGAAGAGTTGAGGCCTTTAGTGCTTAATGAAGGGTGCAAGACCTTAGAAGAGGCAGTTGCTACAGCTCTCAACTTTGAAGGTAATGTGCGCACCAAGGCTGAATCTGGAGCGCCAAGCTGGCCTCAGAAGAAGGGTTCGCGAAAGTCTGGCCAAGCTGGTCAGAAAGGCTTTTCGCAGAAGGATCCTATCCAGATGCAGCAGACTTTGAAGCGCAAGGCGGGATCTCCTATGGCTCTGCGTTCTTACGACAAGTCTCCCCTTAGTCCTGAGCAAAAGGAAAAGGCCAAGAAAGACGGATTATGTGTTTTTCTATCTTGGCAAGCATCTTTTCAAAGATTGTCCTCGACGTACGGGCAAGAAGCTCCATACTATGCAACGTCAAGATGAGGGCAAGGATGAGGAAATTTTGGATGACTTGTTGGTAAGTGATGATGAGGACACTCGTCGTGTCATGACTATTTCGGTGCAGAAGCTTGTTCCAGAGGCACCAGTTTGTTTTTTGTCCACCAAAGCGCGGGAAACTTATCAGTTTCTAGATAGTGAACTGATACACATGAGGGGAAAACTGGAAGGTCATGACATGCTCGTCTTATTTGACACCGGTTCCTCGCATAATATTATCAATTCTCGTGTGGTGAAGAAATTTCACTTGGCTACTGTTCCATCTGATTACCGGTATATTGTTGAGATGCCAGATGGTAAGGGAACAGAGGTTTGGGATGAAAGAATCTCTCGGGCGTCTTTGTCTATTCAGGCGTATACCGAGAAGTTAGATTTTGAAATCACTAAACTAGCTAAGTTTGATATTGTACTTGGTAAGCGGTGGCATGCAAGTAAGCAGCCTGCTATAGATTTTAAATCACATGTGTATAAGTTCGGGCATGAGGGTATGTCTCATGTCTTAAAGGGGGAGAGACCATCTGTTGAGGGTCCTCTTGTTACCTATATGCAAATAAAGAGAATGGAGATTCAATATTTGTGGTTGTGTTATGTGAATGTTGATTCCAGTTTTGATTCTTATGTTGATAATAATCAGATAAGCACACTCATTAATAAACCACAAGAAGCTTCATTTACTTTTGCATCCCCTAGTGTACATGCATTTTCTTTACAGCCTAGATGTGACCCAGCAAGTGAGTTGGAGAAGTCCATCCGCACTCAGTTTAAACACGTGCTAATTAGTAATATGCCAGAGGGATTGCCGCCTAGTCGGAACGTTGATCATCGTATTGAGCTCGTTCCAAGGGCAAGTCCGGTATGTAGGCCTCCTTATAGGATGAGCCTAAAAGAGGAAGAGGAAGTGAGAAAGATGTTGGAGGAGTATCTCAAGTTCGGGTACATCCGTCCAAGTTATTCACCTTTCGCCTCTCCTATTTTACTTGTTAAGAAAAAGAATGGTAGTTTCCGGATGTGTGTAGATTACAGGGGATTGAATAACATCACTGTAAAGCACAGGTATCCGATGCCCAGGATTGATGATCTACTGGATGCATTGCAAGGTGCAACCATTTTCAGTAAGATAGATCTCAAAAGTGGATACCATCAAATACGGATTCGAGATGAAGACGTCCAGAAGACGGCCTTCCGAACCCGTTTCGGTCATTATGAATTTTTGGTTATGCCATTTGGGTTAACCAATGCCCCAGCCACGTTCATGATGCTCATGAACGATGTTTTGCGAGACTATATGGGCAAGTTTGTCGTCAATTTTATTGACGATATATTGGTTTTTAGTAAAGTGTTTGAGGAGCATGAGATTCATCTGAAGACCGTTTTGGGCAAGTTACAAGCTTCTGTCTTGTATGGCAATGCTCAGAAGACAGAGTTGTGTAAGACTCGTGTCGAGTATTTGGGTCACGTAGTGACAGCTGAGGGTATTTCGGTTGATCTAGCCAAGGTGGCTGTGGTTAAGAAGTGGCCGAGGCCTGCCGATATACGCCAAATACAGTCTTTCTTAGGCTTTTGTAAGTTCTACTGGCGGTTCGTTAGGAATTATTCCTGGATAGCTACTCCTTTAACAGACCAGTTAAGGAAACACAACATTGTGGTTCGATGGGATGCTGAAGCTCAGCAACGTTTTGAGAACTTGAAGGAGTCTGTGGCCACGGCTCCAGTTCTCAAGATTGTGGATACCCATAAACCTTTTGACCTAGAGACGGATGCAAGTGGCATTGCCGTAGGTGCAGTGTTGAGCCAAGAGGGTAGACCAGTAGCCTTTGAGAGTAAGAAGTTGACACCAGCTCAACAGAGATATCCTACACACGAGCAAGAGATGTATGCGATTATACATGCACTCAAGGTGTGGAGACATTATTTATATGGCGCCGAGTTTTATGTGTACACTGATCATCATACTTCAAGGTATTTTTGCACTCAGCCAGATTTGAAGGGCCGCCAAGCTCGGTGGGCCGAGCTGATGCAGGAATTTCATTTGGAAATTCACTTCCGAAGAGGGAAGGAAAATGTGGTTGCTGATGCACTATCTCGTATACTGTATCAGATGAGCTTTACTGTGGTTGACAGTGGTCTCATGGAGGAGATTAAGAAGGTTCAAGAAAAGGACCCGCATTGTTAGCGTGTGTGGCCTAATGCGCGCAAGGTAGTTGACCAAACGGAAGAGTCAGTCGAGGTTGTCGCTTCCGTAGAGGCACACACCAGTACATATTTAACATACACCGTGAAGGATGGTATGTTATTGAGAAATGGAAAAGTTTTCGTGCCAGACGTGAAGGATGTTCATCGTAAGATACTTCATGAATGCCATGATAGTCCCTGCGCAGGGCACCCTGGTATTGATAAGACCAGTGAGCTTTTGAGAAGGCATTATTTCTGGCCACGATTGCAGCAGGATGTAAGAGAGTATGTCCAGCGTTGCACAGCTTGTCAGGTGAACAAGGCCGAGAGAGTAAGTCCTTCGAGCTTGCTACATCCACTTGAGATACCTACAGGAAGGTGGGAAAGAGTTATGGACTCGGCTCATTACATTCGCCGCGTCCATTTACATTTACTTTACTTTATCATAAGTAGGCCTTGGGCCCTTTTTTATTCATTAGTGACACTTAGACTTTATGGTTGGCCTTTGACCTTATTACTCATTATTAGGCCATTGGACATATTACTGGAGAGTGGGGGCCTTCTTGGAGGGCGCACTATTTTCCCTCCCAGTTGGGCCCTAGCCACCGGAAGCTTCCTTTTAGGGCTTCCTCTTGGCTATAAGTAGGGAAACTATGTCATTTGTTATTCAGCTGATGATATTGATCTCTCTCTTTAGTCTCCTTAATCTCTCTCTTTCCTACTTTCTAGGGTTAAGTCTTGCTTATGTGCTGCTTTCATAGCTTAAGTCTGGCTTATGTGATGCTTTCATAGCTTAGCTTTAGATCAGCTGTGGCTTTATTCGTAACTTGGTATCAGAGCACTTTCCTGTGCACTACTTTTTCAGATTTAGTAGAGGCTGTCCAGCGCCCTACTAACCCATCACTTTTGTCGATTTTTTCATCAGATTTCCATTGTTTTTTCGGATTTAGTAGAGGCTGTCCAACGCCCTACTAACCCATCACTTTCGTCGATTTTTTCATCAGATTTCCATCGTTTTTCTAGATTTGGTAGAGGCTGGCCAACGCCCTACTACTTTGTCACTTTCGTCGATTTTCTCCACCGATTTGCTGCCCATTTCGTGGCTTGATTGGAGGCTGTCCAGCGCCCTACTTCATCACCATTTTCAGCGGTTTTCTCCATTTTTTTTTTCAGGTTATGTGCGGATTTTGGTAGCTACTGCCCAGTGCCCTACTACCTTGCCATCTTCGACAGATTTCTCCACCGATTTGCTGTCCATTTTGCTGATTGTTTGGAGGCTGTCCAGCGCCCTACTTCATCACCATTTTCAGCGGTTTTTCCATCATGTTGCAGGACATTTGTGGATCTTACTAGCTGCTGCCCAGCACCCATTTTCAGCTTGGATCTTCAGCTCTCTCTCTCTCTCTTTAGCCTCTTATCCAAAAATCACCCAATTCCGTAATCGTTTGCTATTCCAAATTGCCAAGATCCTGCATCCTGTTCATCGCTGCCCCAGCCCTTCCGACTTATCACTTTCGCCTATTATTTTATCCGTTTCCAGCCATCTTTCACAGTTTATCAAAAGGCTCTCCAGCGCTCATCCTCAACCACATTTCACGGAATCCCGACTCCGTTTGATATTCCAATTTGACATTTCCCTCCTGGCTGTCCAGCGCATTTTTACAGCCTTCATTTTCACTTTTTTTCCATTTGTTGATTGTTGCCCTTTCTTAGTTGTGATAATATTGGTTTTAACAGACTAATTTGGGGTGACAACAAGAGTCCGCTCCCTCAAGTTTTTGTCTATTCCTTGGTACATTCACCTACCTCGAGTGAAACTGTTAAGGAAAACCTATCCGATCAGTTTCGGCGCATGGATGATACCCTTTCTGGCCTCATTCTTCGCTTCGATACAGTTATGACCGGCTTTGCTACTATGTAGTCACATGTTGATTCTTTACAGCCTCATGGTCCTGGAAAAGCTCCTGTCTTTCCTTCATTTGGGACTCCCCCTCCATTTGGATTTCCATCTTCTTCTATCAGTCAGCTTGGTGGTGGACTGTTTATTCCACCTAACCCACCTCCTAGTTTCTTTCCACGTCCCCCAGTTCCTAAGCCACACTTTGCTTGAGACTTTCGTGATAGGGTACAGCTTGCTACCTATTCCGGTTCCTCTGACAAGAACTTATTAGAGAATTGGTTTGCTAAGCTTGACACATATTTTCAGATCTACCCTAAGACTGATCCTCAGAAGATCCAGTTGGCTGCTTTACACTTAGATGGACGCGCCGCCACGTGGTGGCGAGTTTATCGAGCTGATCCTGATCGGGAAGGGCTCCATATATGGCATACCTCTCGCCGTGACCTCCGTCATGCTATGATTGATCCTCAGTGGCTCGACCGCCAATGTGATACATTCCGTAGTCTCACTCAGACCAGTGACCTTTCTTTTTATAGGAGATCAGTTTATGGAGCTTTCTTATCTTTTCACAGATCTACCGGCCACTGAGCTTATTTCTCGTTATATTGCTGGGCTTTGTGGTGCCTTACGTCACGATGTTTTTTCGTTCCGTCCTCCCACACTTGTTGAGGCGATGTCTTTTGCTAGTACTTTACAGCACAAGTACTCTGACACCCTTCCTTCCCGCTTCTCTTGACACCGTCCTTCTGCTTCATCTTTTCCCGCTATGTCCACCCCTACACCTGCCCCTTCAGTTCCAGCTCCTTGCATTGTCCCTTCATCTCCTCGTCCTCCGACCCCTCGACCTGCTTTTGTCCGACGTTACACGTCTGCAGAGTTTGCTGACCTTCAGGATCCTATATCACACAGTTTGAGCGAGTTGCCTGATTTACTTGAGATAGTTATTGATCTACTTGAGCTCGTCATTGTATCCCATAGTGAGTCAGAGTCACATATACAGGTTCCTACTGATGCTGATTCACATATACAGGTTGTGGCTGATATGGTCCTTGTTGATACTGATATAGCATGCTGTGATACTATTGATGATGATGTTATATGCTTTGATATTGTTGTTGAGTACTTTGATGCTACTCGTGGTCCTGAGCGCCATGCTATAGATGTTGTCGCCTATGCTCCTTATTTCGATATTATTCATGGGTCTTCAGTTTCAGATGCTTTGGCTACTCCAGTAGATCTCCATATGGCATACGACTGGTTCTCTTCACTTGGTACTGTTGCTGTGGATCTCTCTCAGCAGACACTTTCCTTTACTCATGTTGGTTAGCATCATTTACTTGCTGGTATCGATTCCCAGGGTGACTATCAGTTGGTTACCGGGAAGCAGTTTATGCGTAGCCTGCCAAAGGCTCAGGATGCAGCTCTTCTGTACATCAGTTGCTGCTTCACTTTCACCATCCATGGGTCCTCTTCCTCAGGCTGTATACCTTGGTGGTATTTCTACTATTGCTTTTGTGCATACCTCAGATAGCCCTCCTGGTTCGGTGGTTGGTGCAGTATCTTCTTTATTGGTCTCTATATCTCCATCTCTTGAGTCCGTTATGGCCGATGTTCCTGCTGATTTCTATGGGGTTCTTCACGGGTCCACGTTTGATGGTTCCCTCGCTATTGGTGATCAGGTTGTATCTTCTTTCGCTTTACTCCATGGATCTCTGCTTGAGGTTTGTGAACCGCCTCATGATATTTCTACGGTTCCTTACATGATTCATGCGCCTTTGGCCCTTACCGTTACACATTTTCCATCCGAGGATATTTGCGAGATGGTCACTATTACTTATCTAGGGTATTTATATGCTGGGATCTTTCTAGATGAGTATACGGGCATCCTTCAGTCTCCTTGTGTTTCTACATATAGGTTTGCTGCAGTCCATGCCGATGCTGTGGATATATGGCATTCCTGGTTATTACGTATAGCTTGGTTTCCATTTGGACCTGTTGATTGGTGCTGGTTTTTCCATATTACTGATCGCCTATGGTGCCGATATCTCTATGATTATGCATGTGGCTCTCTATTTGTTCCTTGGATTGTTGATCATTGTCACATTTCAGGTTGCTCCATATCGCTTGTTGCCACTTTGTTCTGGTTTTCCGAGACCATTAGAGTACCTTGAGAGAGTTCCTTCTCCTCTCTTGGATAGTTTGTGGGGATGTTGTCGCCATATACTTCAGTATTGCTCATATGTGCTTTGATACTCATCCCCAGCTACACGTGGATATTGATCCGCTGCTTGCTATTGATGTTGGGGGTCCTGTTCCACGTTCCAGTGCATTTCTTCTATTCCTCACTTGTGCGCCTGGTGTGTACTTTGGGATTACACTTGCGGCCAGTTCCGATGGGTCATTCGATTCTCCATCCGTTTTTGGTGTATCCTATGATGGATTGGTATGTCCATATGAGGTCTTTCTGGATGAGTTTTTCGGCTACAGTTTTTCAGTTGGGGCCTCTACTATTTCTAGATTTGTTGCTATTGTTTTTATGCATCATGCTTTATTAGATGATGCATTGATTTCTTGGACCTTCTGGAGCTTTTGGCATGCTTGCTCTTCTCGTGATAGGGGCCTTGAAGGTACCGTGTGCCATTGCTACATCTCATTCGTGGGCCTTATGGATACCTTGGGCTTTTGACCATGCTGGTGCACGTTTCTCCATTTTAGCTATCCTTTGTCAGGATGATCTCTTTATGATCCATGTTTCCTGGCATATCGCTTGCTTTTCTGGTCTTCCGATGCTGCTATCTTTTCTTGGGGCACCTATATCACTGAGTTTGCACATATGGTTGACGGTTACGTATATGATGTTGCTATTCGCGATGAGTGTCCATCTCTTTTCCAGTTTCCTTATTGGCTTCCTGTTGCTGATGCAGTTCTACCTTTTCGGGCTTTTTGGATACCTTGGGATGATGTCCCTATCTTTTGGGTTGATCCTCTACTATCTTGGGCATTACGGATACCTTGGCATTCCTGGTTGCTGCTTGATCGTTCTACTTTTGATGGGCAGTCTGAGGTCCTTAACAGGATCCTTGAGGATTATTTACACCATTTTGTTACTCCTTCTGGGAAGGATTGGGATCAGCATTTATGTTTAGCAGAGTATAGCTATAATAGCTCTGTTAGTACCAGCACAAGTGTCTCACCATTTTTCTTATCTCATGGCTATGCACCTCTTTTACCTGGCATTCCTCTCCCTCCTGAGGATACACCTGTCACACTTGCATCTTTTCTATCAGGTGCTCGAGAGCTTATTACTTGGGCCATTTACAGCATGTTCAGCAGCGTTCTCAGTTGATCGTCACCGCCGCCATGTTGAGTTTCAGCTTGGAGATATCGTTTATCTACGCCTACGGTTTGCACGTCATCATTTTGTCCAGGGCCATGCTTCTACTGAGAAGCTTGCACCACGTTATTATGGGTCTTATCGCATTTTGGAGGTTCTTAGTCCAGTTACATATCGCTTACAGCTTCCTGCTTCCGCACGCGCCTGTGATGTATTCCATGTCAATTTATTGCGTGCTGCTATTGAGGATGACGCTCCTTGTGATGCTGAGTTTCCTATTGCTCCAGAGTTATTTCCATTTTTACCTGCTGCTATATTACAGGTTCGTCTATACCATAGTCAACGCCGCCGGCAGATTCAGTTTTTGGTCCAGTGGTATGGTCGTCCTATTGAGGAGGCCACTTGGGAGCCTATTGATGTCTTTTATCATACACCATCACTTGCGGATCAGGCTCGTGCTCTTGCTGCACTTGTTGATTCCTCTACATCAGATGTTGTTCTAGCTGTTGATGCACCAGGGCTTGCTGCTATTTGATCCAGTTTCATTTCGGCAGTTGGGTCTATTTTTTTGTGCCAGGGAGAGTTATGGACTCGGCTTATTACATTCGCCGCGTCCATTTACATTTACTTTACTTTATGCATAAGCAGGCCTTGGGCCCTTTTTTATTCATTAGTGACACCTTTATGGTTGGCCTTTGACCTTATTACTCATTATTAGGCCATTTGGACATATTACTGGAGAGTGGGGGCCTTCTTGGAGGGCGCACTATTTTCCCTCCCAGTTGGGCCCTAGCCACCGGAAGCTTCCTTTTAGGGCTTCCTCTTGACTATAAGTAGGGAAACTGTGTCATTTGTTATTCAGCTGATGATATTGATCTCTCTCTTTAGTATCCTTAATCTCTCTCTTTCCTGCTTTCTAGGGTTAAGTCTTGCTTATGTGTTGCTTTCATAGCTTAAGTCTTGCTTATGTGATGCTTTCATAGCTTAGCTTTAGATCAGCTATGGCTTTATTCGTAACTGAAAGCATCTCTATGGATTTTATTGTTGGGCTACCCAAGACCCAGAATGGATTCAATTCCGTTATGGTAGTGGTAGACAGGTTTTCCAAGATGGCTCATTTCATCGCAACGACCAAGAAGGTCACAACTCCGCAAGTGGCTGAGTTGTTTATTCAGAATATTGTCAGGTTACATGGTCTTCCGAAGTCCATAGTTTCTGACAGGGATCCGAAGTTTACAGGAAATTTTTGGATTGAGGTGTTCGCCAAGTTAGGAACACAGTTGCGGATGAGTAGCTCTGAGCATCCTCAGACGGATGGCCAGACAGAGCGAGTGAATCAGATCTTGGAAGATATGCTTAGGGCATATGTGAGTAGTACGCAAACAGACTGGGTAAAGCATTTACCGCTATTGGAGTTTGCGTACAATGATAAGAGACATGCGTCCACTTGATTGAGTCCATTTGAGCTCAATTATGGTTTCAGGCCACTGAGTCCTGCAATCATAGGAATTCCGCATAGGGTACCTAGTGCTGTAGAGTTTTTGGCTCAGATGCAGCAGAAGCTAGAGTTGGCACGAGATAACTTGTCCAAAGCTGTAGCTAGGGCAGAGAGTTATGCTCGTGAGAACCGTACCTATCGGGAATTTGAGAATGGAGATTGGGTGTATTTACTAGTCCCTTCGAAGTCGAAGGTGCTACGCACAGGAAAGTGCGCCAAGTTATCTCCTAGGTATTGTGGACCATGGTTGATTATTAAGAAGGTGAGCCAAGTAGCTTATAAGCTACAGCTACCTGTCGGATGCAAGGTGCATCCAATATTCCATGGTTAGCAAACTGAAGAAATGTTTGCACGATGGCGATAGCCTGGTGGAAGGTCTAGTGTCTCTTGAGGAGAAAGACACCATAGGTTATGGGCCAGACAGAATCCTAGATCGAAGGGAGCGACGATTGCGGAATCGTCTCCTTCAAGAGTATCTAGTAACTTGGAAAGGGCATCCGTTGTCAGATGCTACCTGGGAGACGCAACAGGCGTTGCAGAAGTCTTACCCAGAGTTTGTCATCGAGGACCGATGACTTGCCAGAGGAGGGAAGGATTGTTAGAGTTCAGTTACGACTCTATCATGACCTTGGCACGGCCGGTCACCAGAGGGCCTGAGGCCAAGTATTGGCAAGGGCCAGTGACCGAGGAGGACATCAGTCCCAAGTTGGGACCGGTGCGTCACGAGCAGTGACCCGGTGTGGCCGCCTGACAAGTTGTCAGAGATGCGGTGTGTCTTGACCGTCGAGACCCTAGCCGTCAGTGATGAGATGCTAGCCGACAAGTAGTCGGGGTGACCAAGAGGGTCACAGGTCTTTGGCGGGGCACAGGGGTGGTACCCTATGAGTCACTTAGTATTCACAGGTCACAGGGGCTAGGCATGCCAAGTGGACTGATCACCCACAGGTGGATGCCATGTGCCAGTTGATGGGAATAGTAGGTAGAAGGACTCAAGGAGGGGGTGCCTATGGTTGGGAGGTTCATTCTACACACCGGCTTCTAGGATTCATGAGCTCGGAGAGACTGGCTTGTGACAAGAGTAATGTTCTATCACTTGGGATAAGATATTTTATGATTTTAAGGAAAAAGTCCGGTTGTAATAGTATTGGATACTCATTACTGACTTTTCCAAATCTTTGATATCTTATACGTTGTCTCCTGGGAACATTTTGATCAAAATTATGGAATTTCTTTTAAAAGGGGGAGAAGAAAATGATAGGAATAAGACTTTCATGGGATCAACCAGTTGCATAGATTTCTTTTGTGGAATCCAGTTGGGTGAATTGAATTTTTGGAATTCAGTAGAATTTTGTAATCTCTAGATTTTGTTCTAGGTGATCGTATAAAGTTTATGTTGTTAAAGACATGTGTATAAAATGGTCTTTAATTACTTGGTTGATTGTAGAATTTGGAACTCATAATCTCGTTAAGAATCGGATTGGAAGAATATTCTTGGAATCCAGTGATTTTTCCTTGTGGAAAAGATTTCAGAATAATTCTTATATTTCCTGAGTTGTATGTTGTACATATATTCTAGTATCTTTCAATGATTAAGTATGGTTTTGGAATCCTATAAATTATGATTGACGAATCATAAGATTCTAAATGTTTTTGATTGACAGATCATAAATTGATACTTAAAGGTCATTTGAAGATTATAAGGAAATATGAGGATTCTTAAGATAATGAGTAATTCTTGATCAATTGGGTGAGTCAAGGATTTAGATTTGTTAGATGAACTCTAAATTCCTTTACTCCAGCACATACTTGAGATTGTGTGGATCTCACAGGCATTTTCATTAACTAATTACTTATGAGGAATTTGCTTATCTTTCAGATTGTAGTTTATAAGTGCTTGTGTACAAAGTTCAGTCTATATCTCCAGATTTATAAGAGACAGTTTAATCTACGAAGATATAGATAGTTGCTGATTTCTTGCATATGATGCTAAAAATGGGGCTGTTAACTCATTTGAGTAACTGCAGTACTCTGGTTTGAGTTATGATTGTCTGAGACTTGATGGATCTCCTAGAGATTTTAGATGACTGAATTGTGGTATTTTAGAATATTTGGATATTTCAACAATACTGGTACCAAGAAGCCTTATTTTCTGCAAGAATTTGAAATGGAATTTAGCTTTTGGATTTGATTTCTGAAATAAAGTAAATCACTGAATGCTTCATGTAATTGGGATTACATGAAGGTGATCAACTTTTCTTTTGGATTAGATCAACCCATTTGAAAGATTTATAGCTTAGTATATCTTTTAGAATTCGATTCAGTATTCATGAGTACAGGCAAGCAATTGAAGAATTGTTGCATCTCTAAGTACTTATTCAGATGAAAAGATCAAACTAAGAATAATGGTTCATGGGTAAGATTTGAAAGCTTAAGGAATAATTTCATGTTTTCTTTTTCCCGTTCTGAGGACAGAACCTGTTTAAGGGAGGAAGAATGTTACGACCATATCCAGCTACAGACATGGAATAGTCCTAAAATGGTAGACCGGCCCTCCAGTGTTCGAGATTATTGGGCACGCCTAGATTTTATTCCACATCCAGGCCTGTTGGTGATTAATAACCTTGAGAGGACCCAAACACTCTAATTGAGACATATGGAGTAGTGCATGTACGTGTGACTGGTTTGGGCAGGAGATATGCATGAAGAACTGTGATCTATTTATAGTTGACCTGCATGGGGATTGCATGTGGTCATGCACAAGGATGAGCATAAGTCCATTGGAGGTCAAAATGTTAACACTCAAAAGAAGAAAGGGAAGTGTCATTATTGCAAGAAGTATGGGCACTTCATCAAGGATTGTAAGAAGAAGCTTGCAAAAGAGGAGAGTAAAGGAATTGATACTAGTGTTTCACTTGCTACTTTGGAGCAAGAGCTTGAAGCTAGTGGTGATCTCTTCAACCAAGAGTATGCTTTTGTGTCTAATATCGCTTCTACTAGTACTTCTACATCTATGAGGAATTCAGGTTCTGTTTTGCAAGTTGCTGATTTTCAGCCCATTGAATGGGTGATTGATAGTGGTGCTACTCGTCATATGACTTCTCGCAAAGAAGCATTCACTAAATTAGTGAAAGTGCAAAATGGAAGCAAGGTACAATGTGCGAATAATGCATCTTATTATGTTCATGGAATTGGAATTGTAGCCATCATTCTGCCTAATGGTGAAGAAAAGTACATGAAGAATGTGCTTTATGTTCCGGGAATCAAGAAGAATCTTCTTTCGGTTTCAACTATGTTGAAGCAAGGACTAGTTGTTGAGTTCAAAGAAGATAAGTGTCTTGTCAAGGATCCTAAAAGATCTCTCTTGATTATTGTTTCGGAAACAGTGCATGCTGGCTTATTCATTATGGATACCTATGAGCGACAAATTCCCTCTATATGTCTTGTTGCTTCTACATCGCAATCAGTGGAGTTGGCTGAATTGTGGCACGCAAGGTTTGGGCATCTCAACTTTGCAAGTTTGAAGAAGCTGAAGACATTTTCTCATGGTAGAGGATGATACATTCTAATAGATGATGTATCAAGATTCTAGCTTTTGCATGTAGATTAGCAGCCGGAAGGGCATGTATGCGAGGGGTGCATACTTGGAAAGTTTCAAAGGAAACCTTTTCCAATTGATGGAACTATAAGAATTCTTGATAAATTTGATTTGGTTCATAGTGATGTTTGTGGTCCAATGAGGACCGAATCCATTGGAAAGTGCATCTATTTTGTGACCTTTATTGATGACTTTTCCCGTTTTACATGGATCTATCCTATGAAGGCTAAATCGGAAGTTTTTCAACATTTCAAAGATTTTCTAGCAATGGTGGAAAATCAGTTTGGGCATTCTTGCACCGATCGAGGAGGGGAATACATCAAGAGTACGTTCGGTGCAATTCTTCGACAGAAGGGAATTCTACATCAAATGAGAACTCCCTATACGCCTCAACAAAATGGTGCTGCCAAGCGAAAGAATCGCACACTTATGGAGATGGCCCGTTGCATGCTCAAAGCAAAGGGACTCAGTTGGACCCAATTTTGGTCATGTACTGACTCGTGGGTCCTTAGAGGTCTAATTTGGTTTAGGGGCCCTATCTTGACTTTTGGGGGTGCCCTACATTCAGTAAGTAGGTAGAGTACATATTGGCTTATTGTGTCACATTTTTCAGTTTGGCTAAGCATTGCTCTCCATTGCTTGTGTTGCTATTTTCTGTCTCTCTCTCTTAGAGGAGGGCGCCCAGCCTCTTCTCTCTTGTTTCTTGTGGAGATTGATTGATAACTAGATCTTGGTGACTGGACTCTTGCTTTCCTACAAGATATCTAGGGAGGACAGGACAACCCGTATAGTCGGTCTCCATAAAGATGGATTTGTAGTAAAGGGGCTTCACTCCAAGCTGTTGTTGGAGGGCAAGCTACGCATAGGGTGGCTGCCTCCGTGGATGCACCAGAAAGAGTGCATTTGTCCCATAATAAAATGGAGACTAAACCATCACCCACATGTAAGCTAAAAGTAGACATAATACCCTTGTCCCTTGGTACCAGCCCTTTTGGGGG
Source organism: Diphasiastrum complanatum (assembly GCA_029204225.1). Taxonomy (NCBI): domain Eukaryota; kingdom Viridiplantae; phylum Streptophyta; class Lycopodiopsida; order Lycopodiales; family Lycopodiaceae; genus Diphasiastrum; species Diphasiastrum complanatum. Next base: position 12,915,254 of record CM055111.1, on the reverse strand, counting down.
GAGGCGGGTGGCTAGGCAGTGGGGATGAGATCCCATGCGCGGCCCGCAAGTGCGCACAATGCGCGACAGAGTCTATTGGACCCGATTGTTGTTGCTTTCTGCTGCCGACAAACTCTGACAGCTGCCCCTCCCAAACTCTATGTATATTGGATCTGTAAATAAACTGCCGAATATAGTGATGTCTGCCCTTTGGAAGTGACGATAAAGAAATACCGATTTAGTCAAAGCAGCCTTTCGGCCTTAGAAAACCATGAGAGGTGAAAACCCTAGTTGTGGAGTAATCTTGGCTGTGGAGTAATCGTGATTAGGTAAGTACAACATAGGAATATTTGGAGCTGTCTATTTGCATCAGTCTCTGGAGGAAAATAACGATACAAAAAATAGCCTCAACCTATAATGGAGGAACTACAAACTCTGCAAGTATAATTTGGTGAGGGATAGAAGGTTTCGCTCGAATTATACGTGAAAGCATAGTAATCTGCGGGCGAGATATATCGGCCCACTTACAGGAAGTGACATCCATACAGCTAGTTACACGCCAATTCGAACCGGCCAATTCTTTACGATTCTTTCCGGTTCGAACTAGCAGGCCAGGTTCGAATCGGAAAACGGTTCGAACCTCTCTTTTTATTTTTTGAAAATTTTGGTTTGTAATTTGTTAACTGTTTTATAATGGGCCCTGGGGGATTCAATTTGTGGAGACAAAGTTGAAACAATGTTTGAGAAGGCTGAAGTCAGAAGTTGAGTACACTATAAAAGTTACAACTATACAAGGATCTGCTTGCTAACTATAATTGAGGTGATATGGTAGCTAAGTTCTGGATCATCTGACTGTTGGAGCAATGCCTTTGCCACATTACCTACTGCTTAAGATTGTAATTTTGTGTCAAACTTATTTGCACAATGTTTGAGAAGAATAAACAAGAAGGTTATGACAACGTTTGAGAAGGCTAAAGCTGAGTACAACTATTTGAAAGATCTGCTTGCTAAGAAGACTGAGGAGTTAGGACTCAAGAGTATAATTGAGGTACTAAATCTCATGATCATGCCAACAACCACAATGCACAATGCACATGGTGAGTGTAGTCTGTTGCCGAGGTTTAACCAGGGCACTTATGGATTGGGTACTTATGATCTGTTCAACCTCTTTGCCTAGAAATCTGACTTTCTTCACTTGATTTACTTTTAAATTACTTCCTACACACCAAGAGAATAGTCCAATGATTGAACAATCTATAGTGGAGATGACATTTTATTTGTATGGTGCCAACTTTGAGGTCCTGACAGACCATGAAAGTCTCAGATACCTTTGCAATCAACCTGAGCTCAGAGGTCGGAAAGCTCGTTGGGCAGAGTTGATGCAAGAGTTTGATATGTCTATCAGATATAGACGGGGGAAATTCAATATAGTAGCAGATGCCCTTAGCCAAATGCCTATGATAAACGAGCTGAGTTTTACTCAGATTCGTAATGAGTTACTTGAGTCCTTGAGAGGAAAGTGCCAGCATGATGCATTCTTCTCTACTATCTGGAACTCAGTCCAGAGCAGACAGTTACAGACTTCAGAACCAGTTCTCGGGGTTGGTGCCAATGCATCCAAGAATACGGCAGCTTCCTTTGAGGATGATGATGAGTCCGAGTATACGTCAGATGACGTTGAGGATTCTGAGCCTGTATTACCCAAGCAAACCCCAGTGGTTGAGGGTCAGTTGACTCAATGATTCAAATGGAAACAGTATTCCATTCAGGATGAGTACTTGCTCTATAGAGATAGAGTATGTGTCCCCAATTCAGAGGATTATAGGTAGCAGGTCCTATATGAATGTCATGACAATCCTAGTGTGGGACACCCAGGCATAGAGAAGACCTATGAGCTTCTTCGTAGGCAATTTCTCTGGCCCAGTATGAAAAAGGATGTCCAACAATGTGTAACCAGTTGCCATAAATGCCAAGTAAACTAAGCAGGGCGTTTAAAGGTAGGAGGGTTGTTGCAGCCCTTAGAAATACCAGCTGGTAAATGGGAGAGTATCTCCATGGATTTTATAGTAGGCCTACCTAAAACCCAAAAGGGTAATGACTCTATATGGGTCACAGTCGACCGTCTGACCAAAATGGCTCATTTTATTCCGACCAAAACAACCGTAAGAGCTCCAGACTTAGCGAGGTTGTTTGTAGACGGGCTATTTAAATTGTACGGTCTACCTTCCGGCATAGTCAGCGACCGGGACAGTAAGTTTAATGGAAATTTTTGGAGGGCAGTATTCCATCATTTGCATACTAAACTTAATATGAGTACCACCGACCATCCACAGACGGACGGTCAAACAAAAAGGGTAAATTAGGTGCTGGAGGATATGCTTCGTGCATACGTCAGCAAGAAGCAGACTAATTGGGAGGAGTATCTCTCGATATTAGAGTTTGCTTACAACAGTACCAAACATTCAGCTATGGGATACAGCCCATACATGTTGATGTACGGTTTTTAGCCATGCTCACCCACAACTGTAGGGTTTAAACAAGAAAAAGTTGAAGCAGCCAGAAACTTTTTAGAAGACCTAAACCAAATGATAGAACATGCTAAGCGTAGCATTAGGCAGTCCCAAGATTGAGCCAGGCATTATGCAGATCCACACAGACGGGATGTGCAGTTCTTCGTTGGTGAGAAAGTCTACTTGAGAGTCCCAGTTGACTCTAAAACCCTCAAATCAGGAGTGTGTGCTAAGTTGTCTCCTAGGTATTTTGGTCCCTTTACCATCAGTAGGAGACTAGGCAAGGTCACCTATGAACTAGAACTCCCATCGGTAGGAGACTAGGCAAGGTCACTTATGAACACATGTTATGATATAAGACAAAAGGATTCAAAAGGTTTGGTGTTGACTTGTCAAGAGGGACTAAGTGAAATCTCTCTCTCTCTCTCTCTCTCTCTCTCTCTCTCTCTCTCTCTCTCTCTCTCTCTCTCTCTCTCTCTCTGTGGATTGATTCTGGACCGCGTGCGTTTTTCCAGCAGAACTGATTCGAACCGGTTCATGGTTCAAACCGGCCCCATTCGGTTCGAAGGTTAGAACCGCGGTTTGATGCAACTATGGAGGCATGCATGACTGTCGGTGTTACCATGGTGTCAAATAGGTGACACTTACTTGGAGCATCATGTATTTATCATCTGAAACAAAACCTCTCAAGTGGGATCATTGATGCATGCTCTTTACGCAACCTAGCAAGAGCATCCTGCCTCATACTCAAGGTTGGACCAGAGATGAGGACCCCCAAATATGTGTATGAAGAAACAATCTCCAAGGGATGGCCATCCCATAAAAGCTCTTGACGTTGCATGAATGCCCGAGATGTGTTGAAGACCATAACTTTGGTCTTCGCAATGTTCACAGACAAACTCCATCGTGAACAAAAAGAGCATAAAACATCTAAATGTCTTTGTAACCCCTCTTTGGAACGTGACATGAGTGCAACATCATCAACATACAGTAGAATCGAGATCAGTTTGGGCGCCACTGTAACGCATTTTGGGTGTCAGGATTGCCACGAACTTTAACATTATGTGATTTTTGTTCTCTTAGTTTTTCTTCTGATAAAGTGGTAGCAATGAAACTTGACATATGATTACCTTCATTACTGTTTTTGAGGAGTGATGCCCAAGATTTGGTAGATTCCTTCTGTTGGGTCAGCTCCTGTTGTAATTCTTGGATCTTTGTTGCAGCACCACCATTAAGTGGAGGAATGGCACTATATTCTATAAATGCTGTCCGCAATCAATTGTTTTCCTCCCGTAGGTGAGTTGCTTCTTATCTCAATGATTAGACCTCAGCTTTGAGTAACTTCAGTCAGTTCATAGGCAAAAAAGTTCTTAAAGGCTTTGGTTGTAGATAGTCCACCGTAGAAAGAAAGGGAGTAAGAGGGGCGGCTGGGGTATGAGGATAAAAAATGTCTGGGGAAGGGTAGACCGTAGGAATGGGGACAGTTGGAGATGGAGAGGGAGGAGGCCCGAGAGTAGAAACGGGCACCTGCTGCACAGCAGCAGGGGAATGCTGCTGTGTAGGAGCAGGGAGGTGGGTGGGGAAGGAAGGAGGGGCAGGGGAGGTGGTAGGGGGAGAGGAGGGGTGGGGGGAGCATGGGCTGCGTAGATGCAAAGTCAGCAACTCTTGGGGTTCAAATGCTAGAGTGATTATCTTAGAGAGAAAGGTTCACAAGCTAAAACTTTAACCTTGGACCTATATACAAGTTATGAATAGAGCCACAACTGATCTAGAGCTAAGCTATGAAAGCATCACATAAGCAAGACTTAAGCTATGAAAGCAGCACATAAGCAAGACTTAACCCTAGAAAGCAGGAAAGAGAGAGATTAAGGAGACTAAAGAGAGAGATCAATATCATCAGCTAAATAACAAATGACACAGTTTCCCTACTTATAGCCAAGAGGAAGTCTAAAAGAAAGCTTCCGGTGGCTAGGGCCCAACTGGGAGGGAAAATAGTGCGCCCTCCAAGAAGGCCCCCACTCTCCAGTAATATGTCCAAATGGCCTACTAATGAATAATAAGGCCAAAGGTCAACCATATAGTCTAAGTGTCACTAATGAATAAAAAAGGGCCCAAGGCCTGCTTATGCATAAAGTAAAGTAAATGTAAATGGACGCGGCGAATGTAATGAGCCGAGTCCATAACTCTCCCTGGCACAAAAAAAAAAGACCCAACTGCCAAAAAGAAACTGGATCAAGTAGCAGCAAGCCCTGGTGCATCAACAGCTAGAACAACATCTGATGTAGAGGAATCAACAAGTGCAGCAAGAGCACGAGCCTGATCCGCAGGCTCCGCAAGTGATGTTGTATGATAAAAGACATCAATAGGCTCCCATGTGGCCTCCTCAATAGGACGGCCACCCACTGGACCAAAAACTAAATCTGCCGGCGGCGTCGACTATGGTATAGATGAACCTGTAATATAGCAGCAGGTAAAAATGGAAATAACTCTGGAAAGGTCCAAGAAATCAATGCATCATCTAAAAAGACATGATGCATGAAAATAGTAGCAACAAATCTAGAAATAGTAATCCATAAAGGCCTCATATGGACATACCAATCCATCATAGAATACACCAAAAACGGATGGAGAATCGGATGACCCATCGGAACTGGCCGCAAGTGTAATCCCAAAGTACACACCAGATGCACAAGTGAGGAATAGAAGAAATGCACTGGAACGAGGAATAGGTTCCGCAACATCAGTAGCAAGCATCGGAGCAATATCCACGTGTAGTTGGGAATGAGTATCAAAGCACATATGAGCAACACTGAAGTATATGGCGGCAACATCCCCAAAAACTATCCAAGAGAGGAGAAGGAATTCTCTCAAGGTACCTGATGGTCTCGGAACACCAGAACAAAGTGGCTGTAATAATTAGGAATGCCATATCTAGAAAGATCCCAACATATAAATACCCTAGATAAGTAATAGTGACCATCTGGCAAATATCCTCGGATGAAAAATGTGTAACAGTAAGGGCCAAAGGCGCATGAATCATGTCAGGAACCGTAGAAATATCATGAGGCAGATCACGAACCTCAAGCAGAGATCCATGAAGTAAAGCAAAAGAAGATACAACCTGATCACCAATAGCGAGGGAACCATCAAACATTGAATACGATATCTGTGAATCAAGGCATATAGGCGCAAGGCACACATCAACAACCTGTAAATCCGAAGCAGCATCAACCTGAGGAAGAGGACCCACGGATGGTGAAAGTGAAGTAGCAACTGATGTACTCTGAATGGAAAGAAGAGTTGCATCGTCAGCCTTTGGCAGGCTACGCATAAACTGCTTCCCGGTAACCAACTGGAAGTCTCCTTGAGAATCAATGCCAACAAATGAGTGTGTAACTGCATCAAGTACAAATGTCAATGTCTGCTGTGTCAAGTCCAGTGTAACGGCTCCAAGAGATGCAAACCAATCAGCACCAAGGATAAGATCATAACGCTCCATAGGAATAATGCAAAGATCTGCTTGTCCAGAAAAATCTCCAATGCGGTATGGTAAACGCTAAAACATCTGAGAACTAGGAAAAGAATGGGAACTGGCAACCTCAATTGTGAGAGGCTGTGAAGCAGGAACATGTGAAGCACGTATCCGACTAGTGATATAACTGCTAATAAAAGAATGAGTGCTACTAGTATCAACTAAAGCCATATACTCACGACCTGTAATACGTACACGTAACCGAATGGAGCGAGGACCAGGACGCCCTGTCCAAGTAGCATAGGCAAGTTGAGCATGGCAAGTAGCAGGAAGTAAATTAGTGGAAGGCTCAGAGGATAAGTCAGGCTCATCAGAAATATGAATGTAGATATTGAAATCATCTGGAGTAGTGCCCTCATGGTAAAAAATAGCAGTAGTAGTAGGGAGAGGCTGACGGCAATCACGGGCAAAATGGTCAGGACTCTTACAACGAAAGCAAAGACGTTGCTGTTGAAGGTCAGCGAACTTTGCAGACGTGTAACGTCGGACAAAAGCAGGTCGAGGAGTCGGAGGACGAGGAGACGAAGGGACAATGGAGAGAGCTGGAACAGAAGGGGCAGGTGTAGGGGTGGACGCAACGGGAAAAGATGAAGCAGGGATGGGGTCGGGAGAAGCGGGAAGGAAGAGTGTCAGAGTACTTATGCTGTAAAGTACTGGCAAGAGACATCGCCTCAACAAGTGTCGGAGGACGGAAGGAAGAAACATCATAACGTAAAGCACCACAAAGCCCAACAATGTAACGAGAAATAAGCTCAGTGGGCTGTAGATCTGTGAAAAGATAAGAAAGCTCCATAAACTGATCTGTATAAGAAGCAAGATCACTGGTCTGAGTGAGACTACGGAATGTATCATGTTGGCGGTCGAGCCACTGAGGGTCAATCATAGCATGACGGAGGTCACGGCAAAAAGTATGCCATAAATGTAGCCCTTCCCGATCAGGATCAGCTCTATAAACTCGCCACCACGTGGCGGCGCGTCCATCTAAATGTAAAGCAGCCAACTGGATCTTCTGAGGATCAGTCTTAGGGTAGATCTGAAAATATGTGTCAAGCTTAGCAAACCAATTCTCTAATAAGTTCCCGTCAGAGGAACCAGAATAGGTAGCAAGCTATGTACCCTATCACGAAAGTCTCGAGCAAAGTGTGGCTCAGGAAGTGGGGGATGTGAAAAGAAACCAGGAGATGGGTTAGGTGGAATGAACGGTCCACCACCAGGCTGACTAGCAGAGGAAGATGGAAATCCAAATGGAGGGGGAGTCCCAAATGAAGGAAAAACAGGAGCTTTACCAGGACCATGAGGCTGTAAAGAATCAATCTGTGACTGCATAGTAGCAAAGCCGGTCATAACGGTATCGAAGCGGAGAACGAGGCCAGAAAGGGTCTCATCCATGCGACGAAACTGATCGGATAAGGTTTTTTGAGTAGTCTCACTTGGGGTAGTGAATGTGCCATAATGATAGTGGAAGGAATAGACGAAAACTTGAGAGAGCGGACTCTTGTCGTCACCCCAAATTAGTCTATTAAAACCACCATTATCACAACTAAGAAAGGATAGCAATCAGCAAATGAAAGAAAGTGAAAATGAAGGCTATAAAAATGCGCTGGACAGCCAGGAGGCAAGTGACAAATTGGAGTATCAAACGGAGTCGGAATTTCGTGAAATTTGGTTGAGGATGGGCGATGGACAGCCTGCAAACAAGGTGTGAAAAATGGCTGCAAATGGAGACAAAAACGGACGAAAGTAACAAGTATGAAGCGGCTGGACAGCCTGCAAACAAAAGTGAAAAGAGGGCTGAAAACGGAAGGAGGAACGGACAAAAGAGATGAGGGAATTGGGCGCTGGAGAGCCTGCAAACAAGCTGGAAATGGGTGATAGAGGGTTGGAACTTGGGCGCCGGAAATAATCTGCCCAAATTATTTTTTTTTTTTCGGCTGCCAAATTTAGCGGAAGTACTTCCGCTAACTATCTGCTAAAGCTCCGCCAAGGAAAATGCTTTGATAGGAGCTGGTCCTCCTCCAAACTGTGCTGAATGTTTCTGAAGCAAAGAGACGAAAGCCCTCAGCAAAGAGAGAAAAATCAGCAAGGAAAATGGGCACCCAATCAGAAAATCAGATCTGAAATTCAGCAATCAGGAAAGTGCTCTGATACCAAGTTACGAATAGAGCCACAACTGATCTAGAGCTAAGCTATGAAAGCATCACATAAGCAAGACTTAAGCTATGAAAGCAGCACATAAGCAAGACTTAACCCTAAAAAGCAGGAAAGAGAGAGATTAAGGAGACTAAAGAGAGAGATCAATATCATCAGCTGAATAACAAATGACACAGTTTCCCTACTTATAGCCAAGAGAAAGCCCTAAAAGGAAGCTTCCGGTGGCTAGGGCCCAACTGGGAGGGAAAATAGTGCGCCCTCCAAGAAGGCCCCCACTCTCAAATAATATGTCCAAATGGCCTAATAATGAATAATAAGGCCAAAGGCCAACCATATAGTCTAAGTGTCACTAATGAATAAAAAAGGGCCCAAGGCTTGCTTATGCATAAAGTAAAGTAAATGTAAATGGACGCGGCGAATGTAATGAGCCGAGTCCATAACTATACACCTTTAGGATTCATGACAATAAACTATCTTCTTCAACCAGTTTGTGATTAAGAATGTATCAATCCTACCATATAATTTTGAGTTCATGCTTCTGGCAACTTTCAACCCCAATGACCATGCTACCAGCACAAATGAGGTACATTTTGTCTCCCTCTTTCAATAATGAATGCAGGCAAAGGAACTCATAAATATTGTCATGCCTGAAGGTCATTTTGCAATCAGATATGGATCCAAAAGTCTAAAGTCAAAATCACCAAACAATGTTAACTTTTGCCTCGGAGATAAGGCCATGGAGCTTGGTCAGCAAAATATTTTACACAGGAAAATGCCAATATTTACTGTCCTATGCTATCCAAATGATATTAACTGGAAAGATTTGAATTCCTGCATGCCAGAAAGTGTTAGTGTCATGCTGAAGTTATTCAAGACTTTTGGAACAATGGATGTCTGACAGCTTCTGCTCGGTCTTTTGACTTTTAATGCTGCCAAAACTGCAGCATGTTTTTGACCTCTGTATATTGGCTAGCAGATGCTAGTTTGTAGTAGTCCTAAATTTGAGATTGGGCTTTTGATTATTATGATGGGATTCTGTAGATGTTTTTAGAGCAGGACTTCTGACCTTTACTTTCTGTAGACTGATCATTCCTTTATTTATTTTGCAGTTTATACTCACAAATGGGACAGTTGCTGATCAGTTTTCAATTGTAAGAGTATGAGATAGCACCTGGTTGCCAAAATTTTGTCGTATGTTATGGCGTTATAAGTTGAATCGAAGATAAACAATGCTAACTGAAGATTTACTCTTGCATGTCTCATACATGCAGTAAAATATGTACTATAGGGAGACTTGGCAATACATTTTCTTAGAATAGCCTTCAGTCTTATCCTGAGCTAGTACTAGCAATCGGCTTTCAAAATATAAGCTTTTTGACATGCTAACTGATATTGAAGCAGGTAGCTAGTACAATTGGGTTTGAAATGTAAACCTTTGAATCAGTACTTTCTGGAAGTAGCAATAGTTCATGTCACCTATTTATTAAAACAAGTGGCTCACACACTCTTTTTAAGATCTGGTTACTTTCTTGAAATTTTCAGTCGAACTATTCTTAGCCTTATCTTGCCAAGGCCAGACTGTGTATGGGAGTGATTAATGGAAATTTGTGAGGTTAGTTAAAAGAAATCTCATAATAGCTTCTGTGCACTTACATACTTCCAGAGTTTTAGCCATTCTCACAATGGCAATGCTTGTTATCATAATATCCAGCATGTGTGATACTTACGAGACGATGTTGATTGTTGGAAGTTTGTAAAGATCGTAGAAATAATCTCCAGAACTGAGACTAAATATTGATTCACACCTGAGATCAACTATGCAAATGGGCAAGTCCTTTGGGGACTTATCCATGAATGTACTTGTTTGTTCTTCGTTTGACCTTTGATTTCTTGTTCTAAGAACTGGGGCAACTCTTGGTGACAATTTATCAAGCTTGTTATTCTTTAATACAGCTTAAGAGTGTTCTGCAATTGGACCTTATATAGTAAGTTATTTGTATTTCGAAGTGTAAGCAAAGAAATTACAACAGTCTCACAAATTTTAAATGAAAGAACAAGCTTTATATTTTGCATTGTGTTTGTCAAAAACACTATTCCATAATACAATCTTCCTTTTCAATCGTCAACATTAAAGGCAAGGAGCTTTCCTCATAAAATAGGCTCTATCACTAAATCTAAGTGCTGCCTTGTTATACGTCAGAGTGTTTTTTTGTCCATTGGTAGGTCATTCAACTAGCATCAGTATGTACACAATATTCCAAGGCCAAGCCAAGCCAAGGAGCACAAGGCTCCAAAAGTTAACTTGTGCAACAACTAGGATTCAAGCCTATGTATATGTGGCCACAATTTTAACTCTCATCCACCTTAATTATTACAGAGGACTATCTAAAAAAGAGGTTGTTATATATAGATCCTCTTCCTCTTATGGTATCCGTCCCTAGTGGCACAATATGTAGACATCAAGATGGGCTATGCATTAGTTTATTCAAAAGTTCTTGTCATATGTGTTAGGTGTCAGTCCAATATTCCAGATCAAGAATGTAGCATGAACATCAAGGTTTTTATTTATTTTTAATTTTTTCAAATTTTCTGATTTTGATTTTCATAGTGATCTCTCTTTCTCTCTCACTTTTCTCTTTCTATCTCCTCTCCAAAAATCCTCTTGTAGCATCACTTTTTATGGGCTGCACCCCATTACAAAAACTTGAAGATTGAAAGTTATGGGTCAAAAGCTCTCTTAGCGTGAAGGGCATGTAGTTTGAATTCCACAATTATGACCTTCTAGTGACTTATATGCCTTTCCAAGAAAGAGCTTCACCTCTAAGGGGGTTGCCCAACAATTCAAGCATAAGTTGATGAACAAGGTACAGGTAGGACGTCCTTGGTGGGATATGAATGTACTATGAAGTTACAGTTTCATAATGGTGATGTCAAGTTAATTCCAAATGTTCTTCAAGTACCAAACCTAGTAAAGAATCTACTCTCTATCAGTAGAATAGTAGATTTGGCCACAAAGTAGAAACTGATACATTTTATTGCTCAATTCTTGGTAGGAACAAAAATATTCTTGCACTTGGAGAAAGGCAATGTTATCTTAATGAACCGAGTCATTGTTATTTCACAAATAGTCAAGCTCTGCATACTATTGCTTCAACAAACAAGAATTTACTTTTTGTTAGAGAAACATGGAGTGGACTTAAGGGATTCACTTTGAGTATGAAAACTCTTATGCCTTGTTCTATATAACTAGATAGACATAACTACCTAATTTGGTTTTGTAATTGTATAACGTTTTTCACAAATTCGCTATCATGCTCATGATACTATCAGATGATCGATCTAGCTTGCTATTCGGAATTATTTGAGACGTTGTAGACAGCCATGATACTTTTGATAGATAATTGGTTAGTTCAATTAGTCAGGTAGCAATGTGAACAAGGAATATATCTATTTTACTCCAGGCTTGAACATCGCCTTCTTGCTAGCTTGCTCTTTGATATATTTATTCATTTGATTCTACTCACGATCAAAGTTTTCTCACTCATTTTCTATCTATTTTACTCACAGACCACTCACGTGTGAAAGTACAATACTTTGGACCTTGAATGAGTGCCTCACAAGAGTGATTGATTGATTGATCACAAAAATAATATTGCAAACTAGACACTAGATTTTGAGATCTAGATAAAAAAATTAGCATCTATTAATCAAGAGCAACCTTTAATTATTAAATTAAATTCAAAGTACAACCTACACATGTGTGGAAAAGTGCATAGTGATGTAGACTTAAAACAAAGTACAAATGACTTTGATCTTGCTTGGATCCAAAAAACTGTGGAAACCTGCAAAATAGGACCAAGAATGGATCCTAATCTGATCCACAAGAGGGATTGGATGTTAGATACAATTGATCTATCAATCTACACAAGATTTAGATCAATCTAGATCAATTCTAGGCATGAAAATCTAACAAGAACAATCATTAATGAAGGCAAATGTACTTGTTGGTTTCACACGTGTGAAAACATGTCAGAGTACGGACTCCAACCTGAAAACAAAGTACACTATGATAGAAACTCAAAACATGCAAAACAAATGAAGACAAATGGAGAGATTGACACAAAATTGCTTTCAAAATTAAGATTAAGGTTTCATATTGATTATGGCCAAATATGCCTCTATATTTACACTTCTTGGAGTTCGAGGTACTGATCATACATCAGATCTCACACGTGTGAGGATGCTTTGTCATATGGTGAATCATCATGCAAAATTGACACTTGGATCAAACTTTCTATTTTGAGCATTTTTGGTCCAATTTTCTACTATATGGAGACCTACTTGGAAATCTTCTAGAAGTCAAAACTCGCCTACTTCAGCTTATTCCACACATGTGAGTTGTCCTCTACACATGGGATGTGACACCTAACCAAAGGATGTGGCTCATGCAATCAATAGATTGATGCCATGTGTCATATGTCTAGAAAACTAGTTTTTGGCCTTTTTAGCCACTAGAACTTGAATTTAATCATATGTACAACCTATATGATTATGGTACATGACAAGTACACTAATTTCACACGTGAGAACAAGCTCCACACATGTGTAATCATCCTATATACATGATTTTGGCCTTGACCAAGCATAATTTTTGCTTTTTTCACACTCCTCAAAAATCTAGCTTGGTAAATCTAGCATAGATCTATCTATAACTCCAAGAGCCAATCTTAATTTTACAAATGGATCTTTAGGCAATGCCTTGGTGAGTATATCAGCAATGTAATCTGATGATGAAACATGAATAAGCTTGATCTCCTTTGCTTGCACTTTCTCCCTCACGAAATGATGTGAAATCTCAATGTGCTTTGTTCGAGCATGGAAGATTGGATTGTTTGCAAGTTATTGAGCTGCTTGATTGTCACAATATATGCATGGAATGTCTTCACCCTTGATCACATGAAGCTCCTCCAAAAGCCTTTTAAGCCAAAGAACCTCCTTTTTTGTTGTTGTCATAGCTTTATACTCGGATTCTGTTGATGAAAGAGAGATGGTATCTTGCTTTTTAGAAAGCCAAGATATAGCTCCTCCACATAAGAACATAGCAAATGCACTTACGGATCTTCTATCCATCTTGTCACCTACAAAACTTGAGTCCGAATATGCTCTTAAACAAATATTAGTCTTTTCATAAACTATGCCAAAGTCTTTTGTAGCCGAGATGTACCTTAACACCCTTTTTGCTCCTTTTTAATGACATATTAATGGACTTTGAATGTATTGATTCAATTTTCCAACACAAAAGCTAAGATCTAGTCTAGTGATGGTTAAGTATATCAAGGAACCAATAAGCATTCTATAGGTAGTGATGTCCTCAAAGGATGCTTCCTCACTTTTCCTAGAAACTTTTACACTTAGTTCCATGGGAGTTTCAACTCCTTTACAATCAATCATGTCAAATTTTGCTAAGATTGATCTAGCATACTTAGATTGACATATGAAAGTAGAATCATTACTTCTAGTGACTTCTATTCCAAGTATAAATTTAAGAAGTCCTAGATCTACCATTCGCTAGACAAGGAAACTTTTACATCTTTGATGCCATCTAGATCATTTCCTATGAGTATAATGTCATCAACATATAAAACTAAGATAATGATCTTCCCATAATTTCATTTGTAGTACAATGATGGTTCATAAGAACTTACAACAAATCCAAAAATAAGATAGGAATGCAACCTAGAGTACCATGCTCTTGGTGCTTGCTTGAGTCCATAAAGACTCTTCTTCAAGAAACACACCTTGTCTTCTTCTCCATCTTTGATGAAGCCCTCAGATTGGCACATGTAGATTTCCTCTTCCAAGAATCCATTCAAGAAATCATTTGTCACATCAAGTTATAAGAGATCCCATTTGAAAGAAGTAGCAAGACATATGATTAATCTAATGGTCACAAGCTTTGCAACAGGTGCAAAGGTTTCATCATAATCTATGCCTTTGACTTGCAAAACACCTTTTGCTACAAGTCTAGCTTTATACTTATGAATGGATCCATCTTGATTATATTTCAATCTATATATCCATTTACAAGTAAGAGGCTTTTTTCCATAAGGTAAATCAACAAGCTTCCAAGTTTGATTTTTCATTAATGCATCAAACTCTACTTGCATAGCTTTCCTCCAATATTGAGACTTATTTGCTTCCTCAAAACTAGTTGGTTCTTCAAGCATATTAGTCAAGAAAGTATAAGAGTTGAGTAGTTGAGAATCTTCCCTTTGCTCCCCTTTGTCACTATAAGTGAACCTTGATGGCTCAATCCTTGTCCTTGTTGATCTTCTTGGCACCCTTGGACTTTGAGTAAGTTCCACTTGGTCTTCATCTTCATGAAGCTCCTCCTCGGCCATAGCATGATCCTTGACAAGTTGAGTGTTGTTGGAAGTCACCTTTCCTTTGGCTTGGGGAGATTCATCAAAAAGTACATCTCTACTTACAACAACTTTCTTGGTAATAGGATAAAATATCCTATAAGCTTTCTTAATCTCACTATAACCAACAAAGATGCCTTTAAAAGAAGTAGCATCCTCCTTTTTCCTTGTTTCTAAAGGAATATGTACATAACAAGTACATCCAAAAACTTTCAAATCACTAAGATTTGGCTTTTTGTCATACAATACTTCATAAGGTGTAAGTCCTTTAATGGCACTATTAGTCATTCTATTACATAGAAAGTTTGCACATAAAATAGCTTCTCTCCAAAATGAAATAGGAAGGGATGCATCTAATCTCAAAGCTTTAGCACACTCACATGGTGTCCTATTCTTTCTCTCAGCTACTCCATTTTGTTGTGGAGTATATGTGCAAGAAAACTCTCTCCTAATGCCATTAGGTTCACAAAACTCTTTCATCCTATTGGAGACGTACTCCCCTCCATTATCACTTCTTAATACTTTCAAGCTAGTATTAAGTTGCTTTTTCACAAGAGTTTTGAACTTTACAAAGGACTCAAAAACTGCACTTTTCTTAGACAAGAGATAAACCCAAGAGTATCTTGATCTATCATCAACATACATAAGAGCTCCACCATTTGATTCATGTGAAAATGAATGAACATCCGAGTGCATAAGGTCAAGAGGAGAGTTAGATCTTGTCAAAGATCTTTTGAAAGGTAGCTTATGAGATTTGGAGAGTCCGCAAGCTTCACAAAGCTTGCCACACTTGGATATGGTTTTGGGAAGTCCACTTGCTAGCTCCTTTGTCACCATGGTCTCCATAGCTTTGTAGTTAGGATGGCCTAACCTTTTGTGCCATAATTCCACTTGAGTGAGCTCCTCTCTTGCCATGTTCACACTTCCAACCATCACATTAGCATCCAATTTGAATAACCTCCCTTGCTTGAAACCACTAGCAGCACATTTTTCATCTTTCAAGATAGAACATGCTCCATGCTTGAAATGTACATCTAATCCACTATCCATAAGTTGTCCTACACTCAACAAGTTCTTTGTAATTGAAGGTACATAAAGAACATTGTCTAGATCTACTTTTTTAGATGATCCTAGACATAAAGGAATGGATCCAACACCTACAATCTCACATTCTTGATCACTTGCAGTGAAGATAAATCTCTTAGAACTATTGTAAGAAAGTAGATTAGAAAAGTAGTCTTTTTGGTGAGTCACGTGGGAGCTTGCCCTACTATCTATCCACCAAGTGTCTTGATTAGATGTTTGTGATGAAGATACCATCAAATATAGATTGCCTTCTTTCTCACTTTTTATACACACATTATAGTCAGATGATGTATTAGTAAATCCTAGGGACTTCAAAAGATTGTCAAGCTTCTTGTACCAAGCTCGCGATGTCTGCTTGAGACCACAGACACATTGGTGTAGCCGGCAGGTCCCGATTGTACAGTCTTCAAATCCTTCAGGCTACTTCATGAAGATCTCTTCCTCTAGGTCTCCATGGAGAAAGGCTATTTCGATGTCGATCTGGTGTACCTCTAGATCGTATTTTGTCGCATAGCCGAGGAGAAGTCGAATACTTGCCATCTTGACCACAGGTGAGGCGTCAAACACTTCTGATTTTTTCTTTATGCAGTATATTGCTATCATCCGGCTATAATCATCGATGAAAGTGACAAAGTATCGTGATCTTGAGAGAGAGTCGACTTTCATTGGTCCATTTACATCTGAGTGAATGAGCTCAAGAATGTCCTTAGATCTTCTTCCTTTGTGCACAAATGGACTTCGATGCTGTTTGCCCTTCTGATAGGCTTCACAGAAGTCGGTGTCTGGTCTTGTTATCTTTAGACCTATGACAATCTCTTTTCTCCTCGTGTCATACAAACTTCTCATATTCTGAAGATACATTCTTCTGTGCCAGAGATGATTTTTGTTTTATGATGCATTTAATATGCTATCATGCTTGTCGATGATCTTTGCTTGGTAAATATTTCCCTGTCTTGATCTGACAATGAGCAGCTTACTTGAGTTGCTCGACTATTCGACATACATTCTCGTCAAACAGGACTCGTGCACCAAGATTGGCGATTCTCGACACAGAGAGCAAGTATCTTCTGAGTGTTGGCACATAAAGTGCTCCTTGCAATTCTGCATATCCGAACAATTTACGTAGATGTAGAGTGCCGATGTCTTCGACATCGTGTCTGCTTCCATTACCTAGTATTACTGCTCTTGCATTGTCGAGCATCTTGTAATTGATCAGGACATTTTTGTTGCTAGTTGGTTAATGCTTCATCTATGATCGTGAAGTTTCTCTTTGTGAAAAGGGCCTTCTCCTGGTCGTTACTTGTCTCTCTTTCGTCTCTCATCAGTCTTTTATCTGTGACAAGGCTGACTGTTCGGTCAAACGTCATCTCAGGCAAGCTCAGGGTGAGAATTCTCAGAGGCTGTAGGAAGAAGGTAGAGATTTCATGAAGTACATCAGCTGCTGAGGTTCTGGGATCTGGTGCTCTTGTCGAGATGCAAAAAGTTGAGTGAATATTGGTCTGAACTTCTCAACATACTGATCCAGCTCAGTACGTCCCATCACAGGCTCTATAGTTGATTGTAAAGATGCATCACCGAAGCGACTGTCCTCACTTCGTACTTCTGTTGTAGCCTTTTCCACGCTTCATGGGTACCTTCACAGTCTTCAATCTGCATGAGAATCTTTTCGTTTATGGATGAGACGATGATCGCCATTGCTCGTTCATCCTTTCTAATCCATTCAGCTCTCCTTGGGTCTCCCTCTAGAGGCTTTTCTTCTGTGAGATGGTCACTGACTAGATCCCTTCACCCTTCAAGAGTGTTTTGATCTTGAACTTTCAAACTCGATAGTTTGCGCCATCAAGATTGATTACAATCCTAGTCTGAATCGTAGTAGCCATATTGTGTTATCTATTGAATATGCTCTGATACCATGTTTGGCAATGGCCCCGGGTTGGCTTAAGTGTGATGCTTAGCTGATGAGTTTGGTGCTCAGCTGTGTGCACCTATTCTTGGCGAAAGTGCGCAACACTATGCATTCAATTTGTAGGACTTGATATGTGGCTATTGATCACAAACATTGTGGGAATCGATCAATCAATCAGATGTAACGCAATAATCAGAGATGGAAGAACATAATGTATTTTGTATTTTTGTCTTGATTGTAGAGTCAGTCGGTAGTGTCTCGCTCATTGGCAACCTGACGCTCCTCTTATAATCCTATTGCGCAGATATTTTCTGAGTATTGATCACTTGAATGATGATTGAATAAATGATTATCATATTCTGAATTCTAACCTATTCTTATGTCTCACCAAGTGAGACTACAAGATAGTTTAACTAATCATTACAAGAGAGGTTTAGGCTAAACATTCATTAACTAATCCTCTACAACGTTAGTTTTTTGAGTTGAGTGTGACAGTTTGAACTATCACGTCCGATGGGCTAAGGTCCTGATAGTTTGTCCTTGCCCGACAATGTCTTCTGTTCTTCGTCTTTGTTGAGGCTTTGGTTGGGTCCCGATGTGTCATTGTCGATGTGTCCCGGTATATCGGGACTGGGGAATGCAGGAAAAATGGTTGCATAAGTTCACCATTTCCAAAAAATTCCACATGTGTCTAGTCATGCCTCATCTCCAATTGTCAAACCCAAAAACATGGTGATCCTACCCATTTATGTGAGACAAGCGTTTGAAGCCCTATAGAATGCCAGTTGTCTTGTGGGCTTCACCATCATGGATCTTGCAAATGTCTATGTTCCCTTAGTTCAGTGCAATATCTAGGTCCAACAAGCCTATATGACTTTTACGAGAGAAAGCTATGCCATCACCCTAACTCACCAAGAATATGTGATTCTCCTTACCCCATTTTAGTGGTTAAAGCATTTAATCTACCCCACAAGACTCTTTTACTTGATGCATGAGGCCTTGCCAAATATGACATCACCCACTTCTTCCTGCTTGAGCATGTGGACATGAAGACTAAATTCAATGATGGGTATTTGATCTTGTAGATAAAAAATTTGAACCTATGGGAAGCAGTTGAATTGGTTATTGCCACCATATTACAAAGTGCACAACCTCACTCCATGTCTTGAAACTCATCTTGGTCATGGTAGCCAAGATGAATAGCCCCAATATCCAGTATGCTAGGCTTTTTTTTCTCCTCCAAGAGTTGTAGGCAATCTGCGATGATCCAACCAAGTCACCTATGGTGGAGTCTTACTTAGTCCATGGCAACCAGTAGAAAATTATACCATCTTTTAGTCCATAATTTTTGGTTTGTTTGCCACTCTCTCATTAAAAATTTCCTACTACATAGATGTGTACATATTTTATGAAACCATCTTGGTTGCTTGCAAGCTATTTCAAGACATTTTGTTCTTGAGACTTTCACTATTTGGTGAAGGAAATCATTAAGAGTCTCATTATGCATGGCTTTAGCAAAATGTTGTCACTCTCAATAGGATGTGATCACATCATTGGTGGTGCTTTTACTTTCATTGTACCAAGATTTATCTATTTATTTTAGTTTCTAGTCTTTTTATGATTATTTGTGGTGGTTCTAGATCTTAACCTTGATCATGACAAATGATACGAATCACACCATGATCACCTTCATCATCTCCATCACCATGTCTTTTGCTACAAAGCCACTAGTCAATCTATCACTCTACTCACCTACAATCTTGTTGATTTTCAACTTTTGAATAGTTTGAGGTTTGACCTTGCATTTCAAAGAATTATTTCTTTTACTTGCAATGATTTTATATATGTTTCATAAGGTCTAGATCTATTCACGATATATGTAATAATAAAGAAATATGCTAGTGAGAAGTGATTATATGTATGCTCTACTTGAAGTCTAGGCATTGGAGGATCCTCAAACTCTAAAAGGGCCCTTTTGGAGGAGGATACTTTTATTTTTCTTCTTCCATTTTTGTGTCTAATTGGACCACTAGAAAATCTTTAAATGAACCTCAACGTGACAAGAACAAACTCCCATAATGTGAACATAGACTCTAGTTTCCAATTGGTCTAAACAAACTACTATTGGCTTGTCAAATTGCCCATAGTCAAAATGGTTGCCCAAGCACAAAGTCCCATAATGTGGGCATCATTGAGAATTTCTAACGTGGAATTTCTTAAATAGCACTTTTCGAGTCAACAGTCCTTTTGATGTGGCCTTTCAACTATTCAAAGACCAAAGGACATATTCTTCTATAACATATCTCTTAATATGAGAACTAAAAAATATGTTGATATTTGCTAGCAACTATATATTGAATATGAAATAATATGAACATATGATTATATATGCTTTGCTAGATGTCAAAGTGGTTTTTAATCATTCAAAGAGCATTGGACATATTGCTCTTCTCAAATGTAATTCTTAATATGAAAATGAATGAATTTATTGATATTTGCTTGCAATCATACATCAATGAATATAAGAGAATATGATATGGATGTTGATTAACAATTAAATTTAATCATGATTATACCATCATGGCCTGTTATAATTTCTTGTTGCATGCACATACATATTTAATATAGACATCAACATTATCTATACAAAGCCCAAGGAGAACCAAATTCACTCTTTAATAGGTATTACAAAACAAATGAAGTACTATAGACCATCGATTTGTGGTGGAGCCTCCCATGGATATATTGAGATTTTCTTTTGAGTTTTGAGCATTAAAATATGAATATCATATAAATAAATCAATATCATGACAAAGTGATTAAAATTTATAAATTTGTGACATATCAGCTAATGTTACCGATAATAAAATAGATTTGTCCTAAGTACTAAACTTAGAAAATCTAGCTAGTGGCATTGAAATTGTTTGATAAAAGAAAAATACATCAAATAAATGCAAGTAGAGATTGAATTCATAGGTGTTGATGTGGACAAAGGTCTGATTGTCAACTTCAATATTGTGGAATTGAACACTTAACATTATTGTTTACTTATCATTTATGATTTAATAGTGGTGTATAACAATGAACTTATGACACATCTTATGTATGAGTCATATATATTTCTATGTTTAAAAAGTGACAATTTCTATGTGACTATTTAATTTTTTCATAATAGGCTAGTATTGTTTCATCTTATACATGATGGTCTCTTAATGTAGGAATGAACAAAAACCCTAAATGAATAATGAGGGCCTATGTTCACTTATGTTTCATATATGCTCAAGTATTCATCATTTTCTTCTTTAGTGGTAAAATCTTTCTTGATTTTGAATGAGCACTAAGAAATAGGTCCTAAGCTATTTTTATCCAGAACTACCATTACTCCTTAATTTAGTAGAACTTTTAATAGGCCACAACTAGTTCAACCAAATGCTTTTAGCCATTTTTTAACAAAAACAAAGAAATAAAGAATAAAACGGGTTCAAAGATTGCAATTAACAGTTAAAATAGCAACGATCGACTTATATAGTGCTTTCTTCGGTCCATCTTTCTTTTACGAGCCCTTTGAGTGCTTTTAAGCAACTTATCTTTGTACTTACTAGTTACTTGAATATACAGTTTGAGGAGAGCAATTTTGTTGTCTTGTCTTGTTGCACTTGACATTGTGCTGTGGTGATTGATCCGATCGGGTGTTTAAACTGCATTTCTTAACTTGGTATCAGAGCCTTTGGTGGCTTGAATCACTAGAGAAGAATAGAAAATTGCAAATTCACGACGGTTTGTTGGCTAGGAAGCACAAAACCGAGTCTATGGAGATTCGTGGAATAGCTCAAAACTATAAGAAGATTCAGAGGCAGGGGATTGTCAGCTGAATCAGAGGGCAAGCAATAAGTGAAGCTGGAAAATCTTCTGAAGGGTTGCTTGGCATGTGTGATTGGTTTGAATCCAATCGAACACCATTTGAAGAGTGGTTTGGAGCAGAATATTGCCTGCTGTAGGGCGACCTCAGCCAGATAGGAGCTGCAAGTGAAAGCTCAGGGAAATCTTGAGTAAAGCCCAATATATCCTTCTCTTCAAAGCTGCTAGGGTTTCAAAGTGCAAAACTGTGGATATCTCCTTGTAGGAGGACATTTTCAGAGCTGTAAGTAGCTAAGGATGGGTGCCCTGGTAGTGCGACCCAGCAGCCAGGAGGCCGCGACTGGCTGTGGAGAAAGAAAAGAACTAGATCGATCCACAAGTAGCAGCCATAGCTCATTCATTGAAGAGTTTGCAAAGATGGCCATGTAGAAGAGGAGGAGAGGTCGCGGAACCTCGCGCGCATCCAGTTCAGCTAGCCTGTTAGCGGCCCAAAGTGCCTGGTGCTTCAAAGGCTCTTGATTAACGCGCAAAAGTGTGGAGAGTCGTCCGATCTCGAGTCACACAGATCGCCAATGGTGATTGCATGTCAGGTGGGTCGTTGGATCTAAAGGATCCGTTGGATTGATGTAAAAAAAGCCTGAAGGGGTCTAAAGTGCAAAGTGCATTGCAACTTCATTAAAAATCCTCAAACTGAAACAATTGTTGGGTTCCAAGTTTTTGAAGGGTGAAGTTTCTTCACACTGAAGAAATAGTTCAAAAACCCAAATTGCCCTTATTTTCATCTCCTGTAGCCTATTTTGGCCAAACAAAAGGCTATAGCCTCCAAACGAAGGGCACCCTAACTGTACCTGCAAGTAGGTACACCAAAATAGAGTGATTGCCACGAAGAAAGTGTTCGAAACGAGCTAGAAGTGATTTCACCATTCCACTGGGCAGGTAGTTGGTAGTTGGTGACGAGAAGCATTTCGAAAAGCGACGCCAATTTGGCTTTTAATTTGGCGAAAGAGCGGCAGGTGGCCTGGTAAGCCAAAAATTGCAAGTCATTATTTGTGATTTCTGACATCACGGTTGGCTTTGGCATACGCTTTATAGCCTAAAGGTGGAGTTTCAAGCAATTTGGAGATGGCAAACATCAATGAGGCAATTTTGGGCGATGCAAGCAAACTTGATGGGGCTTCTAACTACAACATTTGGAAATTCAAAATGAAGAGCATTTTGATGGAGAAAGAGTTATGGGAGATCGTGACAGTTTGTGCGTGAGAAGTTACAATCTGAAGATATAAGTACTGTACATTGTTCTACGTTATTACAAGCTGCTGATATATTTACGAAAGCTTTAAGTAAAGAAAAGTTTGAGACTTTTAGAGCCAAACTTGGCTTAGATCTAGTTATGGAAAAAGCCTTTACTTGTAATACTATCATGGAGGTATGTTCCATGAATAGAGTAAACTCTAAAATAAAAAGAGACGTTGATCATTGAGGGAGAGAGTTAAAATAGCAATGATCGACTTATACAGTGCTTTCTTATTTCGACGGCACCACATGTGCTTAGTTCTAGAGTTATCGGGCCATCTTTCTTTTACGACCCTTTGAGTTCTTTTAAGCAACTTATCTTTGTACTTACTAGTTAGTTGAATATACAGTTTAAGGAGAGCAATTCTGTTGTCTTGTCTTGTTGCACTTGACGTTGTGCTGTGATGATTGATCCGGTCAGGTGCCTAAACTGTATTTCTTAACTTAAACTAATGTCCTATTTTAGCGAGAAGTTAGCAACACAATCTCCTCAACAAAATAAAGATGCCATCATTAACAACTATTAGCTCCCTCCAATTTAAAAGCATGTTCTCTTATTTTGAACTTAATACCAACATCAAAGTGTTAAGATGTGATAATGGAGGAGAGTACATCTCCAGTAGCATGAGAGATCTTTGTGAGGCCAATGGCATTAGGAGAGAGTTCACATGTACTTACACCCCCAACAAAATGGGGTGGCCGAGAGAAAGAATAGATCATTATGTGAATGTTCTAAAGCATTAAGATTTGATGTCTCTCTTCCTATTTCATTTTGGGGAGAAGCCATTACTTGTGCCAATTATTTGTGGAATAGGATTCCTAATAGTGCCATTGGTGGAATCACACCCTTTGAAGCTTTGTATGGCAAAAAGCCAAATCTAAAAGATTTGAAAGTTTTTGGATGTATTTGTTATGTTCACATTCCTTTAGAATAAGGAAGAAGGAAGATGCCACTTCATTTAAAGACATTTTTGTTGGCTATAGTGAATGTAGCAAGGGATATAGGATTTATGATCCTATCTCTAAGAAAGTTAAAGTAAGTAGAAATGTTCTCTTTGATGAATCTCACAATGCCAAAGTGAAACTTGAACAACACTGAAATGTTATACCCAGAATGGGGGCATAACTTGGATGCTAGATATATGCCGCTCTGTTGGCAGAGCGTCATAAAGAATGTGTGATGAAGATGTATTTATACACTGCATACTATTATGTAGTTACAATAAACGTTTAATTACCAACTACGTAAAAGTCATTGTACTCAAGAAGTATTTGAAGTACAACGACAGTTGTACAATGTGTACATAGGTCAAACAACTCAAAGTCATCGAAATACACAAGTTTGTTGTGTACTTCAATCGGATATCTCCATAATAGACTTTGGTCACATACTTCGCATTTTTGCATTTCTTCGGAAGTAGCTGGAGACATTTCTCATCGAAATAGACACCCTTCACATTTTTGCATTTTGTCGAAAAACCCGAAGGTGTTGAAATTGATAGACTCATTTCACTTTTGTCGCATTTTTGGGAAATGCAAAAAAGCCGACAACCAGTTCATTTTTGAACTAGATTGAATTGTTGCATTTTGGAAAAATGTGAAAAAGCCGACAAAAAGTTGACTTCTTCAAAATAGTTGAAAAGAAGTTACTGTCAAAAAATTGTCACATTTTTTGGGAGTTGGAAAAATGCAAACTGTGCGACAATTGGTTCATTTCTGCTTACTGTACAAAATCCTAATTTGTTGAAGTCGTTGAAGATGGCCAAGTTTCCAATGATCTTCAAATTCTTGAACTTGGCATTTGAATGTGGAAAGAGAATAGGAATGGTTACCCTTTAGTCAGTATCCATGGATGAAGATCAGCCAGAAACCCGATGAAGTCGTTCTTCGAATAGTTTGGTTGTCTAAGTTCTGTGATTCCTACATAGTATCAGATGAGCAGACATAGAACCAAAGTAGGTTGCATATGACCCTAGATCAGCAATCAATAAACGTGCAAGAAAAAAATTGAAATAGAAAATAATATTCACCAAGG
The DNA here is from genome assembly GCA_029204225.1 of Diphasiastrum complanatum. Taxonomy (NCBI): domain Eukaryota; kingdom Viridiplantae; phylum Streptophyta; class Lycopodiopsida; order Lycopodiales; family Lycopodiaceae; genus Diphasiastrum; species Diphasiastrum complanatum. The sequence continues at coordinate 12,890,482 of CM055111.1, read as the reverse complement.
AGAAAACTGTGGACTTAATTTTCAACACGTAGCAAATGCATCCAAACACCCTTAAGTCCTTGAGATTGGGCTTTCTCCCATACAAGACTCCAAATGGTGTTTTGCCTTCAATAGAGCTACATGAAACCTTATTCCTCAAATGGTTAGCACAAATGAGGGCCTCTCCCCAAAAAGAATTTGGTAAACATGCATCAAGCCTAAAGCTTTATAACATTCACATAATGTCCTATTAAGTTTCTCTCGGCTACCCCATTTTGTTGAGGGCTATAGGGACAAGACAACTCCCTTCTGATCCCTTCTTGATCACAAAAATCCTTAAATTCATTGGAGATATACTCTCCACCATTATCACTCCTAAAATTCTTGATTTTTTGACCATGATGCTTTTCAACAAAGGCTTTTAACTTTAGAAAAATTGTCAAACACTTATGCTTTAGATGTAAGCAAGAAAACCCAACAAAACCTTGAGTAATCATCAATAAATTTAATGAATATGGTGGATCAACTCAAGTGGGTGAGTTGACTTTGTGGAGCTTGAGAATGCTTTCTTGTGAGCTTTGGAAAGGGCACATGCTTCACATACCTTCTCCACTCTTTCTAAGGACCTTGGAAGGCCTAAGGCAAGCTCCTTCTTGCACATGACAAGCTTGAGTTGATGTGGCCAAGCCTTTTGTGCCACAAATCAAAGTTGGAATTCTTGCTCTCCTTGGCTATGATTTGTTTAATGTCCATATAGGCAGCAAGTTTGAATAGTCTACCATATTCTTATGCCTCTAGCAATGGCCTTGCCATTTGTGGTGAGATCCACAAGAAATCCATTGTCATGCAATTGGCCTACACTACGTAAGCTCTTAGAGATGCTAGGAATGTAAAGTACACCACTATCTTGATCTTCTTTGAAGATCCCAAGCATAAAGGTATTGATCCTATTCCTTCTAGCACATCATAAGTTGAGAAAGTTAAGAAATAATCCCTCTTGCTTGTTATGTGGGAGCTAGCCCCACAAATAATCATTCTATTCTATGTCCGAACTTTGTCAAGCTTAGTCACTATCACAACTTGTCCTAGTCTATTGACTGGACCTCATACTCAATGGCCCAATAAATCTACTTCTATATTAACAAGTCTCTCTAAAATCAAACAATTTTATCATTGATGTTTTCTAATACCAATAAGTGACTTTTAAAATCTACATTTATTGTAATTAATTTACTAAAAAACAATTTCGAGTTGTTGGAGTCCATAGATTGTAGTTGATTAAAGTAATATAGAAGCAACAAGCTGTTTCATCTGTGTCTCACGATGTATGCATGTTGTGATTTGATTACACTTTCTGTTGCTTATTCACACTGGTTTACTCACTCTGATCAGATCACGGACGTCTACGACTCCTTAGAATATGATCAGACGACGGTTGTCTTTGACGCCTGAGGAACAACATTATCATACTACACCATCACTCTAAAATTTTGAACTGAACTTATTAGTGAAACTAATCAACAGTAATACCAAACCTTACCTAATTTCTTTGATGGACTGTACTCATATTCATTTGAGTATGAATTAATTTTAAGATCCTATTGGTGAGAACGTTTGAGATGTGATTAAATTTCTACATTCACATTCTTTTAGAGTGTTCTTGCTTGTAGCATCCCATAATTACGGGAGAGTTGTTCCGCAACTATTTTCTTCTCTCTTCCTCTGTTCGTGTCCCACCTCCTATAGATTGGTATTAGAGCATAGCTCAATAACCCGAGAGATTGTTCTATTCTATTACTATAATTGATGCGGCTACACTGTTACTTTCTCATCTGAACAGTGAGGTCCATATCTATCCTCACTCCAAGGCCTATTTTGAGGTTCCAACAATTTTGAAAAAAATTAGGGTAGAATCATTATGCCCTTTTATGGGGCTTCATCAACCTCAGTAGTCTATTCACCACTTCTTATGAAGTTGGAAAGCAAAAATTCTGTTCTTGTAGTTGATTAAAAGAAAAGAAAATCAAAGTTAGATTCCGTGAGATTAAATTAGAAATGAAAGACTAAAAAAAAGTTTTAAATATATTAATATCTAAAAAAAATTGGTCTGTTCAAGCTCAAAAATATATTTATAATGTCAATAGTCTGTGCAAAATCACTGTCATCTAAACTGAAATGATAAATGCATATGTATAAAAAATCTAAATTCTAAGTAAATCCAACTGAGTCGCTTTCAAACTCTTGGCCACTGTCACCAGACTTTGCATCATATTTCCAAAGTGGGGATTGCCTAGAATTTCAGCTGAGTCACTTGCGAACTCTTGGCCTTCATCACCTGATTCTGCATCATGGGAACTCATCGATCTTCAAGTACTACATTCGTGATGATTGCTTTAATCCATATAAAGCCTTTTTCAAGTGACATATCTTTCTAGTCCCCATCATTGAAATCTTCTGGTTGATTCATGTAGACTTGTTCTTTCAGTGCTCCATGTAGGAATGTCATCTTCACATCCATTTGTTCTATCTCCATATCCATGATGGTATTTTTGGTATCAGTGGTCAGAGGGAGCTCATTTTCATGACTGTGCAAAGGTTTCATGATAATCAATTCCTTCGATTTGGTTGTATCCTTTTGCTACTAATCTGGTTTTGAATCGGTCCACCTGCCCCTCTCCTCTGTACTTTACTTTGAATACCCATTTAGACGATATTATTACAGTCGGTTGACATTTCATATGCTCCCATGGTTACCACACACTTGACATGTACTTTTAAGGAGGCAAAAATTGTCATCAGAGTTGATAACTTTTTACCCTCTTTCAGGAAACGTTTGTTGAGTTGTAGACATTTTTGATTTTGATCACAGAACCTACAGTTTGAAGGGCGAACATTCTTTCCCAGTAGATTTCCAGAAACATCAGAAAAACCATCAAAAAATACCAAAAAACACCCAAAACCCTAAAAAATACAAAAAAAAAAAATAACATTCACCTGATTCACTGTGCGTAGGCGTGATTCAAATCTATCTACTGCTAGGTTGGCGAACATTAATTCTAAAAATAGAAGGTCAAAGTGACCGTTCATCTAGAAATGGGTAAATTTTTGTGAAGAGTTTAACACCTTTTTACAAAATTTCTAGTTTCCAGAGAGAACTTAAGCTATTTCCAATGGCCTTAACGGATGCAACACAAGATTGGTATCATATTCAAGACGAAACTGAGCATATAGATTGGGAAACTGTCAAACGAGCCCTTATCACACGGTTCAAACCTCGAAAGTTTATGGAAGGCCCTTTCCTACTTTTAAGTAAACTTAAAATGGGAAAGAGGAAAATGGTACGAGATTACATTGAACGGGTTAAACGCCTCATATATGAGTGCGTACCCGAGCTGATTATCCAAGATGCCATGATTATGTGGTTTTTGGCAGGTCTACCTAAAAGGATCAGACGCGAGCTGAAATGCCATAATGAGTACGCAACTTTGCAAAATGCTATGGACGATGCGATACGAGAAGAGGACGAAGATTCAGATGATGAGCCGACTATTGGTTTGTTGCCTTATATAGCAAGATAGACCACTACGACATCCACCACTATCGCATCAATGAATATCAACGTTACTATAGAGATGATGCTCAACGAGTTTGAAAAACTTGGAAAGAACCAATAGATACAGATGGAAAAGTTGCAGTCGCAATTTGATGAAAAGATCAAAGCCTTGGAAAATTTCCATGGAAAAGTGAACAAGGAACTTGAGAAATTTGCTAAGACTTTTCCTACCAAGGAAAATGTCTGGTGTTCCATTTCTATGGGCAATCACACAGTGAACAAATGTCCACAATTGAAAAAATGAATAGAAATCAGTATTTGCCATCTGTGCAATTAATCTGATCATGAGACTGCTTATTTCCATTTTAATCCTCGGATTATCTAGTAGCGATATGCCTAGATGGGATATCGAGAGCCCCATTACCGAAAAAATATCTCAGCCAAACCTTGTCAATATGCTCTTGGGTATCCGGAGTGACTAGCTTTACCAGCTCCACCAACACAGCCTGCTCCTCCTGCTAATCTGATGGAACCAGAACCTTACAGAGGTAACGAACAATGGAATTACAGTAACGATCATGAAAGTGGATCTTCAGATCAGTATGCCATCTATGATGCCGCAACACAACAAGCATCTAGAAATTGGACCAAAGCACCGCTTGGATGCTTTGCATGTGGAGAAAATCAGGGTTGCAGAATGTCCAAACAAAGGCAAATTTGTACCATTATGTAGAGACTATGGTTATGGGCATTGCTATAAGGAGTGTCTAGCAAGATCGAAGCCACCACCGGCTACAGCTCTTGTAAATTTGATAACAATCAAGCAAAGACCAGTAGTTCAACCTGAACCAAGTATACCCTTGATGGTGGTTACCAGAGCTCAGAAGCAAAAGGAAGTTATAGTAGATCCAGTACCTGCTGATTCTATACCATCAACTGATATACCAACAGCATCTGGAGAATATCCAAATCTCCATCCAAAAAAGAGGAGACGTCAAGATATGAGACAATGGATTAAACATTTGCAAGAAGAAGGGGAGCTTGAAGCTGCTAAAGCTACAACCGAAGTCCATTCTTCACCTGTGCAACCACTGAATAATCCACGAACAAGTATTAATACTCAATTGCATCATCATGAAGAACCTTTCAAGATGACTGAACCAAAAGCGCCGCAAACAGAGTTATTCATGAATATTCTATCTAGTAAGATGAATATTACATTAGGAGAATTTTTGAAGCTGGTGCCGAAAGCAAAAGAAGTATTAGCGCATAAATTAACTCAGATCGAACCAGAAGTCCATCAGGAACCATTGTTTTGTGCGATATTTGAAGAAATTAATGAAAAACTCCATGTCGGAGCAGCCTGGGAAAGTGAGCAAAAAAATATCACTCTACCGATACAACATAGACAATTTTTTAAAGAAACAGCCGTGATAGATGGAGAATCAGAAGTTAACCTGATCTCAACAAAGCTATGTGCAAAGAGGGGCCTTACAAAGATTAAGCCTACAACTTTTGCCATTAAGCTAGTTGATCAAGTTCGTCCGCGAGGAATGGTTGAAGGCATACCTGTCAGAATTGCTGGAGTTCGGTTTGTCATTACTTTTGTAGTAATGGACTTATCTAATGCACCGAATGTCTACCGAGTCCTACTAGGACGCCCATGGTTATGAGTTGCACAAGTAATTCATAACTGGGGTACTAGAAAAATCACTTTTGAGAATCATGAACGTGTAGTCAAAGTTGATCCAATCACTTGGACTATCAAACCAATAGTCCAAAAAGAGGATGATGATTCATCAACAGCAGATCATACCTGTGACCGACCAATAAAAAATTGGGGAGTTCATAATGACTTTCAAATTGATACTGTCAACTGGAATCAAGCTCTTGCAACAATTGCTTGTACGGTAGGCTATATGTGTCAACAGGATAATCAGTCCGACTTGAGCGAGATTTCATTACTAGATCGAACTTTGGATACACCGATCACTTTTCCATTGAACGTGTGAATATGTGAACGTAGCTTGGATATCAACGGAACCCATACCAGATCCGATTGAAGATGAACTCATTCATGTGAGTTACGCCTTGACTTATGATGACAATGCAGAACTTACCGATGAGGAGATCCAAGCTTTGAAGTCGCAAGGATCAAAACAATCAATTTCGTAGACACACATGCAAATTCATTTAGTAGCGAAAATGTATAAAACAAATCATGAGATAAAGTGCATTACAATCGACATTCACTATAAGTAATAAAACGATTCAATCTATGAATTGTTTATCTGCAAACCTCGACTCAGATGAAATAGAGAATGATACAGGCAACACAACACGACATCCCCAATATATACTAGAACGAATTCAATTAGTTCGAAAGAGTGTACATGTCTGAATGCTCGTAGATGCACGGTCTCTCTAAGACAAAACCCGTAGATGCACGGTCTCTCTAAGACAAAACTCTGGCAATGTGTGTGTGTGTGTGTGTGTGTGTGTGTGTGTGTGTGAGAGAGAGAGAGAGAGAGAGAGAGAGAGAGAGAGAGAGTTTGATATTGTGCTCTGTTACATTGGTCTCAGTTATGCATTAGTCTTTACATTGATGCATCATCGATATATCGATGGTAGTTGTTTAATTACAAGAATGCTCAATTAATGCATTTACAAGATGGATTAAGGCACTACTTTTAGTTGTTGATAGTCGCCATCTGATGGAATTTGATTCTGTTGAAGATTATGTTTGATCATGAAAGATAAGGCCGAAAATCACTCAGGATCGAAAAATGGTCAAATCAAAATAGGTGAGTCGTTGTCGATAGCTGATTCAACAATCGTCCTTGATAGTAGCTTCGACAATTGCATTCGATAGTTGCCTCAACAATTGGAATCAAAAGAAGGACAAGAAGGTGCAACTTATAAGCAGCTGACAGAGCGTTGAGTTTTGCAACAAGAAGCACCTCCCAGAAGATCAACAAGAAATCGAACTCAGCCTGTCAAATTCACTGATGAGTATGCTCACTATCTTTCACAAGAGCCAACCACAGTCGAAGAAGCCCTCACACGAGCTGATTCAGATATTTGAAAAAATACAACTCGCTGATCAAAAACAACACTTCGACTGTCAGTAAGTTGCCTGCATGAAAGATTATCGACTGCAAATGGAGACCAAATAGTTAGATAGTTCGAATTCGACAATCAGTTTTAAAGACTTTATTGCAAATTTAACATATGTGCAAGTATTGCTACATTTGAACTAAATGCCTAACCAAAGCTATCAATCATACATCAAATCCTCAAAAGCGTGAGACTATCGACTGTAAGAAACAAAGGCAGTCAGCACAGAAGACAATGTATAAGAGCGAAGAACTTAGAAGACTCAAATGCTCGACTCAATTCTTTATTCTCTCTGAACTCATTACTTGATAACTCGGTGTAGAATTGGTCGAGTGTTCTAATACATATGGACGTGAAACTCAGATAGTTGCGTCCGTTAGACAATAAAGCATGTCTGTTCTATTTCCTATATTTAATTAATATCATTTCTGAAAGCGTGACACTTTACAAAACTTTGAAATTTATGAAACTTTTCAAAAACAGTTTAGATCTCAGGAAATGTTAAAGAATTTGGGGCAGCACATTACGTGATCTCATAAAAAGTCAAAATCTACTGACCTAAGATTTATTTTCAGCTCTGTAATGCAAAATGTCAAGACAATATCCTTTAGGCTTGGAAAAAGTAGCTTTAGTGACCTTTAATTATGTTCAACGGTTGTTCAGTTATGACTCCACCAAATGGTCTATCTTAACTTTAGAACCATTTTACAGGTTGCAAAGCTCACTAAAAGGACCGTTCCCCAACCATGTTTCTGCAATCTGGAACTAAACCTGCTTCAATAGCTTAGTATCTGAGGCAAAATAGCTCAAATTTAAGCAAATTAACAACGCGCGAGATCGAAACAGATAGTCCAACATAGATCTGAAGCTCCATTATCTACAAGATATGGATGTTAAGAGCAGATTTTGAAGTTGCTGGAAAAGTATCTGGATCTGTATATTCTGACCAGCAAACTTTTGCATGTGATGTTTAAGTTCAACATTTTGCTATTGAAACTTATCAGTAACTTGAAATATTCACTCGAATCTTTGCTATCTTTCCTGCGCTTGGAGCACTTCAAATTTTTGTAAGTGGCTTGAATTTTATAGAATAGAATTTGAGTATTATAGAATAGATTTAATACAAGTAGCAGTACATCAGGCTTCAAACCAATTTCCTTTCAGGTGCAATATCCATGTCATCAACGTTTGAGATGCGTTGGCAATAGTTTATCTTCTATGTATCAATCTTCCTCTGGCGTTCTGTTTTGAAGAATAATAGGCAATCCACGCAGGGGATGGGCCAATGGATCAATCGTCACCGGCTCATCAGGATCCATAAGAGACCACTGGAAGCGAGTTACAACATGGTGCAGAAACGTGAGTGCCTCCATTTTGGCAAAGTCATTACCAGGGCAGATCCGCGGGCCACCGCCGAATGGCACGAATGTGTAAGGAGGTGGACCTGTGCCTTCGAAGCGAGACGGATCGAACTTCTCTGGATTCGGGAACAGTTTTGCGTCCTTATGCGAGCGATGCACTGTCCAGTAAAACTGCTCATAGCCAATGGTAGTCATCAGTCAAAACAAATGAAATCGAAGGCAACACCATCTTTTATAAGAGTTGTTTTTGTTCAAACATTAAGATCTATCGAACAAAAATCAATCTTGAATATACTACTTATTGCTTAGTCAGTGCTACGTTTATGTATAGCATGAGCTCACTAGCTTAATCCCTAGCATACAAGCTTCCATGATATGATATCCTAGTATAATTCACAAAGATGACAAACACTCGAGATAGGAAGAACGCCTTGAGAGGGGGATTAACTGCTCCGTGAAACACTGTCGATGATCAAATAAACTACAATCATTGACTGGACGTACCGGTGTTCCTTTCGGGACTTTGTACCCGCTGATTTCGATATCTACAAGAGCTTTGCGAAATCCACCTTGAACAGGAGGTTGTAATCGAAGCGTTTCCTGCACCACTTTCCAAGTATACTTCATTTTCTTCAAATCCTCCCAATTTAGGTTGTCATTATTTGACTTTTCCGATTTTATTTGGAGCTGCTCTGTTGCAACGAGAATTTTCACGGTCAGATTCAGGTAATTATCTTCAGTCAATTCGAATCCAGAGCTTCATGACATTAGAAATTATAGTAAATCAGCCGTGAGATAACACAAAAAATTCAGTGCGAATTTTTCTCAAAACCAGATTATATCGTATTGATGTAACGATCCGACAGGCTCTGATTTCGATAATGCCTGCATATTGTAACATGTAAGCTTTTGTAGCACTTTCGTGTTTGGAATATTGACGTGCAAATCTGATATAACATGCGTCTAGACTAGGAGTACTACCATATTACTTTGAAGTGCATGGCCAGGTCTAGTGATCTCCTTCCATAACGGGTGATTTTTGAACGAATTACGGGATTATCTGTTCTAGTTTAATACGTGTATTACGCGTAAATCTTACAGTTTTTAAATCAGCAGAATTATATATTGAAAGGACGCTTGTGACAATTTATGATCCTTGAAATTCACCTTGTAAAACCTGATGAAGACAAGTTTTATTCTCGGCCAAGAATTTGAGTGTCAGTGATATGGTGGAGCTGGTAGTATCATGGCCAGCAAACAAGAGAGCGATGACGTTATCTTGAATTGCTGAATTGGAGAAGATTCTTCCTTTTCCATCACGAGTGGTGAGCAACGTCGCTAGCAGATCCTGATTTTCAGACGTCGTTCCTAAATCCAATTCTTTTCTTCTTTTTTCTGTAAGTTCGTCTAGCTGCTCACAAATTAAGCGCCGACTGAATTTAGCTTTGCGATACTTCGTGCCCGGAAAGTCTATGGGAACTTGGAGCATGCCTGCGGCGTAGGAACAGAAATGCGTGAGCAAATTGCTAATCTCATCTTCATTCTCCACACTCAGAAACAAGGAGCACGCAATGGAGAAAGTTAAGCGTTTCATCAAGGGAAACACCACAATCTGCTTTTTTCCCTCCCAGTTGTTATCCAAATGCTTTTGCACCACGGCACTCACTCTCCCGACAAACCTTTGCAAGGCTTCAGGATCCAGAAAAGTCATAAGGACACTTCGGGTGTGTTTGTGCTCTTCACCAGTCTGCCAAGCGACAGACTCCTCTCCAAGCAAAGGCTTCAAGCATTCGGGCCATTGATTTATGACCTGGGTATTTTCAGTAGAGAAAAGAAATTTGTTGCCAGAGGGAGCAGGCAAGCTCACAGTGAGAAATCCAAACAGGGAAGTACTGAAAACTTCGCCATACTTGGCTGCTCTTGACCGAAAGAACTCCGGTCCTTTGTTGGCCTTTTGCAGCAATATGTACTCCCTCGTCTCCCCTAAGAATGGCAGGCTAAAGTTACCAGGAGGCATACGATGCAGCCCATACTTTGATGCCCAAGACCTCCTGGCTACAAAATACCACAGCACGCAGCCCAAGAGAATTGTCACCGTTGCTGCAATCAGAGACCCAGCTGCTCCTTGCAGATATGGAGGAGCAGCCAAGAGCAACGGCCAAGCTTTGTGTTCCATCTTGACCTGTCGTCAATTCGCTGCTCCTCTGCTGTTTTAGAAGGATTCACGATCAGATAAAGCTATAGCGCTCTCTCTCTCTCTCTCTCTCTCTCTCTCTCTCTCTCTCTCTCACATATACACATATATCTATGGGTAAAAAATATGTATCATGTAGTAGGTAATGGCCATCCCTAGGGCCATTACCATAAATAATTTGGGACGGGAGCAGTTGAGGATGCCACGAGCTGTCTCGGGATTTCATTATTTGTGATAATGGTTTAACCAATGGACCATTACCTCACTTAATTGATCGTTCGGCTGATCTCTCTCTCTCTCTCTCTCTCTCTCTCTCTCTCTCTCTCTCTCTTGCACTCTCTCTCGCTCTCCCGTGCTCTCACTCTCACATTCTCTCTCTCTCTCTCTCTCTCTCTCTCTCTCTCTCTCTCTCTCTCTCTCTCTTAGATAAAAAATAGAAAAAAAAAGAAAAAAAGACGGGCCCTAAATAATGTTGTAGGGCCTTAAAACCAGCCAAACGTCGATTACGTATATAAAGAATCAGATACATCCCTCTAAGACATTCTTCTAGTCAATCTCTCCTTTCACTAAAAGAATGGAGACAATATTCTTAACATCCAAACCACTTAAAAATAGAGATTGGTGAAAAACATCTATCATAAAAAGTATGCATGTAAACTAAATGTCCTCGTATATGCAAGGCATCATACACTTTATCGGCTACTCCTTAGATGATACACTTTATTGGCTAATTGGCTGACATGCTAACGAAATTCTCGCATGTGAAAAGTGACTCATGAAGGCAGGTGGTTGACCTATGCGAAAGATCTATACTCTTAATCTTTGTCACCTTCTAGTGGCCGGTTTATTTATTTTTCATTATTTTCCATGAGTAAGAGCAAGACTAAAATTCATCTCTATATATATATGGCTTCGAGATCTCACATGGGGTTGACATTTTGTATTAAATTTGTGTGAATTTTGCAAGTTTATTTTGGTGAATATTAGAGATTACGGCATTCAAGAAAATTCATAAAAATTAATAAACTCGCATTAGGGAATATTTCTAACTCCATAATGAGTAACCCATATTGAGACTATCTCATCTTAACTACATACTCTTGAGATCAAGACTAGCTAAACCTTGTTAAGTAATTAATCTAACTGGATATGTACATATCACAACATGCATTATGTAAAATAGAATCCATTCAAATATGTTTCACTCAACCACAAATTCCAAAGGCGCACTCAAATACATAAACAATATTTGACATTGCATTCACTTTCAATTTTAAAAAGCAGAATAGTCCTTATAGTCAGAAAACATATAATCAAAAGATGTCAACACTGACATCATATGGAACAACTCCTCTTGACTTAGCATAGGTTGAATGAACATGGTGTCCTTCACATCCGAACCCTTCACTTGTGAATAAACATAGTACATATGTAATTTTACTAACATTGCTCCTTTGGCAATCCATACATGGCTTCTACTGCTATCAAAACTCTCAATGACAAATACCTCATTTTCTTGTATACTACTCCTAGTTATTTCATGAACGTTTGCATAATTTAGAAGCAATGCTCTTGCAACTCTATCCTTTGCAATCTCAAATACATCTAATCTTCGCCTCATCTAATTTGTGATCGCTATACACAAGACACCCCCAACAAGTTGTTGTTTCGCTATTTGTAGAGCTTGATTTGATGTAGTAGTAGTGCCTTCAGTTGACTCGAGTAGATCCCTAAATCATAATGACATCTTGTTTCCACCAATATCCTAGTAGAATTCAAAATGTTCAGTTCATCTTATGTCAAGGAAGTGTCTTTTTGGACTATACAAAAAAATTTAACTATCTTTGGAGCATTGAGAATATTCACATTTATACTCACCATTCATTGGTATGTACATGCTCTTATCCACATGGCAAGCTATCAATTTGGCATTATCAACATAGAACCAATCGTAGTGAAATTTTAAGAGGTGATCACTCATCCTAGTGGGAGATTTTTATTGTCCTTAAGCCTTGAAAAGGTTGCCAATGCTCCATAGCCTACTATGAGTATATGCTACAAGAGGGCAACTATTTTTCAGATCATTCATGCACTTTGTTGTTGGCAAAGGAGAAGCATAGGCTAGTTTGTGTGAATGTTTGGGCAATTCATGAGCCCATTCAGTTAGTCGCCGGATTAGAGTGAAGGATCACTTAGGTGGGGCAGTCATGGTACTTAGATGTGTGGCCACCTATAGCTCTAGGTGAGCATGTGTAAAAGGGTCATGACCCTTTTTTTAATGTACCTTTTTGAAGTGAATATAACAGGATGGGTGCCCGAGTATCAAACGTCTTGTTGGATCATTATTTGCCTCTCGTGTGATTGTCACTTCACTGTTATTGCATCTACTTGATCATTTTCATTGTCATCACTGTTCTTGTGTAGGTGTCATCACTGTTAGACTTGTGCAGAGACTGAAATAACATAGGTTACGGGCCCACTTGCGCAAAGCTTCACGATTCTCTAGGTTCAAGAGAACACCACGCATCAGATCTATGGATGCTTAGAACACGGAAATTCGCACCATAGAAAAACTGGAAGGAGCAGCAAGGTATGCACTCTAGTGATGGAAGATGAACATGATCTTGACGGAAAAACTATTGTGGCCGGTGAGGCACTAAAAAGGTGCCCTTGGCAGACGAGGAGGGGGTGGTCATGGATGCTGAAGCTGCAATCAGGTTCGAGGCTCATGAACGAAAGGCGTTGATCACAATATGTTTGACTTTGGGGGAAATACCCGCAGCTCAAGTGCAAGATGCGAAAACAGCCAAGGAAGTGTGGGATACCCTCACCAGCATCTATGAGGGGAAAACCATCACCACATATTGTTGTTGCGAAGGAGACAGGAAAACACAGGGACTCACATAAAGGGATAGCCAGGCAATTGGAGGCTGCGGGAGCATAGTGGAGAGGACGCACCTAGTATTCACAATACTGGGAAGTTTGTCAACGTCGTATGAACTGTCGATAATGATTTTAGAAGGTTGTAGGGTGGAGGATATGGAGATGGGCTATGTAACACAACGGCTACTGCAGGAAGAAGAAAGGAGAAGGAGCTTGTCCTTCATCAATGAACATGCATTGATCGGAAAGCTTGCTCACATCACCATGGGACAAAAGCACGTGTTGGATTTATCTCCTCTACTCCCCTTAATCCTATGTTAATCTGCCTCCATTTATGCTGCTGCATTTTTACTCATGTTGTCGCACAGTCTACATATTTAAACTGTTTGTCGCTATAGTCTGTAGTTTTACGCGGAAATTTTCACAAGCGCAAAACCCGACACTGTCACTATAGTTCTCCAGGCTGGCTGCTCTCCCAATGCAGGTAGTTTATCCAACTCCTTGTCGGCCTCTATTTCAGAGGTCTTAAACTTGATGACCCAACCACCACGCAAGGACTCATGGGGATGTTGCCTTAGGAAGCTCTAGATCTGGTCCTTGATGCTGATTGGTCTTTTGAATAATGGTCTGGTCCTAGAGGTAGATGGACCAGATTGCGTTGCCTGTGGAACTAGCTGTACTTCTTCGACTTCTGGGGCT